>JAGXOD010000016.1:177500-515000 GCA_020368025.1 Brachyhypopomus occidentalis
AGTACAGGGGGCAGCACTCATCTGCCCTCAAACTCCCCAGGTGAGAGAGAGCTGTACACACACACACACACAATGCCTCACGGCATACACAAATACACACACCACTTTGACACACATGCAGACTGACACACACCCCATACACTTTGCCCACTATATTATCTCTCTCTACGTTTACTGCATTTCAGTTTTCCTAGAGTGCACAACATCTACAAGCGCACGCATATGTGTGTGTGTGTGTGTGTGTCCGTGTGCGTGTGTGTGTGTCCGTGTGTGCGCTTGTGCCTGCTGAAAACTCAATCAAACCGTGCCTGATTGTGAGAGGAGGTCCTCTCAGTGGGGCACCAGGATGCAGTGTGTGTGTGTGTGTGTGTGTGGGGGGGAGAAGGAGACAAAATGGTGAGACTGAGCAGTGTGGGGAGAGACGAGACGTGAGTGAGGAGAAGATCATGACTTTTCTCACCCCTTCATTATGAAGGACAGACAGGAGAGAGAGGGATCCTCATGATAACTGAGGTTCTGCCATGTCATTCCAAGGACATGAGCCTCCATCATGCTGACGACACACCGTGTCCAGCAGACACACCTACTCCTCTACCCTCTACTCCTCTACCCTCTACCCTCTACCCCTCTACCCTCTACTCCTCTACCCTCTACTCCTCTACCCTCTACCCTCTACCCCTCTACCCTCTACCCCTCTACCCTCTACTCCTCTACCCTCTACCCCTCTACCCTCTACTCCTCTACTCCTCTACCCTCTACTCCTCTACCCCTCTACCCTCTACTCCTCTACCCTCTACCCCTCTACCCTCTACCCTCTACTCCTCAGATGGTGCTCACACTCTCAATCTGGATTTGAATGGAAACGAGACGCAAGACGGCGAGACACGGCATCCTCGGAGGAGCGGGATGGTCGTCGCGCTACTGGGCGGGACTCAACGTTGGAGCTCCGCCACGGGGCCTCGCCGCATCACACGTCCTGCACCAGGGCATTATGGGAAGCCTCCCTATAACACCAGGACCAAAACCTTTATCTCACGTTTGGCAGTATAGACCGTGGTGTTTGATGAACGACTCTCCAAAAGCACCAGCATCACAAAACCCATTCAGGTGAATCGATTCACCATCAAGTCACATGAAAAAGCCCCATTGTGGGGTCCAGACTCGGGGCCCATTGTCCAACATCGCACCATGGCTATTTTCCCATCAGCGTTATGATGAATGGCTACTTTTCATGTTAGTAAACAAAGCAGTTCTCCGTGCCTAGTTGCACCAAGCTTCACTTCAGTGGCGCAGGAAGTCCTTGGTCAGAGTTTTCTAAAACAAAAGCCCTTGTACATGCGATTTGAACATTTCACTTCACAGCAGGACTCAAATTACAAAACGCAGGACTATCCAAATAAGAGAATTTAGCTTCTGCGTCAGTGGTGGAGGCTTAACACACATGCTGACTGGCAAACTATACAGCCTATTATCCCAATCCACGATAACTGTGAACATTTCTTATTACGAGGCCAGTCGTATCAGGCCAGTGTGAATTCGAGTAATGCCCAGAGGTTATTGAGGGCTCCCGTATCAGTGCAGGAAGATAATCATCCTTCTTTAAATGCATGTGTTACGGAACCTATCAGAGGAAGCCAAAAAATAAGTTTATTACCCATGATGCTGTGCATATGAAAGGGCTCCACAGCAGTTCATTACTTGAAAAGCTCATTATAGCGTTTTTCTAACCGGTGGCTGAAGGAGTTCCAAGCCAGACGGGCAGCTGGGAATTACAGTGTGTGTACCGGGCTGGAGGCCCCAGCTCCAGCAGAGGGGGCCGCTGGTGTGCGTCTCAGCCCCAGCGGGGGGACGGAGGCCGGGCCAGACGGCTGGCCAGCACACTGGCCAAAGCACACAGGACAGGAGTCACGCTATTCCAGTAAACCCTGGCCGGTGTTTAAGGGGGTGCCAGAGAGAAGGAGCCAGACAAACAGATAAAGAACAGAGGGAATCGACCGGAGACAGAGAGCCCAAAAACGCAGCCAGTCGATAGAGAGAGCGGCATATTAATTATGTATGACTGAAATCCTCTTTATGGGAGCAGAAAGGAGAAAAGAGACAGTGTAGGTGAGCTGGGAGTTGGATACCACTGAGACATTATCTGTGTGAAGACAGCTGACACTCTCTCTCACACACACACACACACACACACACACACACACACACACACACACACACACACACACACACAGCTCGAGTACCACATCACACTACCACTTATGTAGCAACATTCTTTTCCTGTTAAAAGCAAAAAAAAAAACATTTACTACCAACAACATACAAATGTGAGTGCATACTACACCGAGATGTTCTTTATTAGCACATGTGAGAGTCACCGCGAACACTATGATTCTAATGAGATATAAAGCGAAAGGAAGAGACACAGAGAGAGAGAGAGAGAGAGACGAAGATTTGCTGAACACAGCTGGTAAATTCTCCAACAGCCCTTAGGAAAACAGCACAGAAAGCTCCTGTCTGTCTGTCTGTCTGTCTGTCTGTACAGGCGGGGCCATACGTGTCCAATGCTCAGGATGAGGGCGGGGCCATACGGGTCTAACGCTCAGGATGAGGGCGGGGCCATACGGGTCCGTAGCCCAACTCTCAGGATGAGGGCGGGGCCATACGGCTCTAACGCTCCGGCTGAGGGCGGGGCCATACGGGTCCGTAGCCCTACTCTCAGGATGAGGGCGGGGCCATACGGGTCTAACGCTCAGGATGAGGGCGGGGCCATACGGGTCCGTAGCCCAACTCTCAGGATGAGGGCGGGGCCATACGGGTCCAATGCTCAGGATGAGGGCGGGGCCATACGGGTCCGTAGCCCTACTCTCAGGATGAGGGCGGGGCCATACGGGTCCAACGCTCAGGATGAGGGCGGGGGGCCATACGGGTCCGTAGCCCAGCCCAACTCTCAGGATGAGGCGGGGCCATACGTGTCCAATGCTCAGGATGAGGGCGGGGCCATACGGGTCCGTAGCCCTACTCTCAGGATGAGGGCGGGGCCATACGGGTCCAACGCTCAGGATGAGGGCGGGGCCATACGGGTCCGTAGCCCAACTCTCAGGATGAGGGCGGGGCCATACGGGTTCAATGCTCAGGATGAGGGCGGGGCCATACGGGTCCGTAGCCCAACTCTCAGGATGAGGGCGGGGCCATACGGGTCCAATGCTCAGGATGAGGGCGGGGCCATACGGGTCCGTAGCCCAACTCTCAGGATGAGGGCGGGGCCATACGGGTCCAATGCTCAGGATGAGGGCGGGGCCATACGGGTCCAATGCTCAGGATGAGGGCGGGGCCATACGGGTCCAACGCTCCGGATGAGGGCAGGACCAAACGGGTCCGGAGCCCAACTCTCGCCACCCGTGCAGGTCCGGAGCTCTGCTTTCACTATGTGGGCGGGGCCATGCAAATCCAGAGCTCTGCTCTCACCATGTGGGCGGGGCTTGGGCCTGATCGTCACAGCAACTAACCGACGAGGATACTGATGCAATTAGCTGCCATATGTTCGCTGGGCTGTGAGCGACGAAGCAAAATTCAAAAACTACATAATGTCATTAAGTGTGAGGCTTGAGAGGCGGCAGCTGCTCGGTGGCTGTGGGTGAAGACAGAAGGATTTGCACTGGGGTTTAACAGAAACTCCAGCGTGTCCCCGAGCAGCGGTGAGCCGCTCTCTAAGCTAATAACACAGTCAGAATGGACAGCAGGCAGTAGCTCAGTCAGTGTATGAGGAGTTAATAATGCATCTGTCCAGGCACACACACACACACACACCAACAGGCTGAGGTCTTCCTCACTCTTGCTTTTGTGCATGTGCGCGCTCACACACACACACACACACACACACACACACGCAAGCATGCACGAACAGATCTACAGGAGAGATAGCAGGGGGCTTATTGATTTAAACACGCCATCCAGTCAGAGGGTGGCTCTGACCCCGGGTTGATTCACAGCACACTTGATTAGGTGTGTGCTTTGGGTTTGCGAGGACGGAGTGTTTGTGTGTGTGTGTGTGCTCCAGCGTGTGATTAGGTGTGTGCTTTGGGTTTGCAAGGACCGAGTGTGTGTGTGTGTTTGTGTGTGCTCCAGCGTGAGTAGATGTGCTCGTGTCCTGGTGAGAAACAACAAGCCTGTGTGTAAAAGACATGTGTGCCTCTGGTCTGTTCGTCTGGTGGCTGGAGAGGATACGTGTTTGTTCAGTGTGTGTGTGTGTGTGTGTGTGTGTGTGTGTGTGTGTGTGTGTGTGTGTGTGTGTGTGTGTGTGTGTGTGTGTGCGTGCGTGTGTGTGTGGGGGGGACAGAGAGTGAGACAGAATACAGATGGTGGGGTTGACTGCACCCCGCTGGTCTGGTAGCTTCTTGGCGGGTTTTCTGCCCTGGTTTAAGGGCCAGGGGGAGGAGACGCCAGGCTCTGGTGCCTTTTCCACTACATCGCCGAGAACAACCCAATTTACACGACATCAGCCCAGGGCCTGGTGGTGCTGCCCCATCCTGGCCCCACCCACTCCATCAGCCCAGGGCCTGGTGGTGCTGCCCCATCTTGGCCCCACCCACTCCATCAGCCCAGGGCCTGGTGGTTCTTATATAACAGAGACAGAGTACGTTGATTCACTGGAACCGATGTACCTGTGAAACGTAAAGATGTCAAGGAAACAACATCTCGGAGCTCGGCGGAGCAGAACACTAAACAAGCAGGACGTCACGTGGGTCCTCATTAACTCCAGATGCTCCTAAGAGTTCATCTCTTTCTCAGTGTGATGAAAAGCCAACACAATGCTTCCATAATGAGCTGAACTTGTCTATAGTGCTTATTGTCTTAAGCACACTAACTGTCAGGCAAACAAATGGGGTTGACTGAGTGGCCCATACACCTAGAGCTGGCAGGAGCCCCCGTCTCAGAGACTATTAATAACACAATCACCAAGCTCCCTTGAATAACGTGCGTGACGCTGTCATATTGCTTGATGTTGTCAAGGCGGGGCGCAGGGAGAAAGAGCTGTTCTCTGTCTGAGACATGCACACAATGAGCACGTCGCTTCTGGGAGCAACACCCCCACACACCCTGATCATTCATTAGCCCTGTTGACTGGCTGTTCGCGGAGACGGGGTCCGTACGCCGCTTCCCACCGAGAAGACGACAAATAGCCCTAAATCCGCCATTTCTTCCTGCCAAAAATGCATGAGTTTTTTCTTCATCTGCCTGATATTATCCTTCTGCATGTTGCACCGGAGAAATCACGGGGAGGTCCGTCTTCAACCCCTGCAAGCGGAGATGCTCTCCGTGCGTGGGTGGAGGCCGGCCTGTTGGCTCCACCCGCACTGCCTCTGCTGCACCACCACCACCTCCGCCCGATTCAGGACATGTTGGCGGGGGTGGCGATGGTAAAGTGAAGGGGAAATCAGGCTCTGATCAGGCTGGATCAGCATGACGACGTAAAACGTTTGATTCTAAATGTTTTTCCCCCCCCCCAAATTTCCGACCTGTGTTAATATTGACATTTAAACGGGGCTGGGTGGGTGTGGTTTAATGTCTCAGGACCAATCAGAACACATGCAGGGAAATTTCCATATGAATGGGCAACCCAGGGTGGGAGGTACTGGAACAAGTCACAAGTAGCAGCAGTCTCTGATTGCTGACCATATTGAAAAGAAAAAACACACACACACACACACACACACACACACACACACACACATCATTACCATCCATCAGCACAGTTCACACTGACAGCTCTCTCGGTGCCGTGGAGGGGAGTAGGTGGATTGATTCTTTGTGCTGTCGGCCGGCGATGCCGCTCCGAGGACGAGAACGGGGACGCTCGCGTAGCGAGGAGGACGGGGACGTAAGGCTGGACGAGCCACGCCACCACCGCCGCCACGTGAGCTGGCCTGACGTCTCACGCAGGCACCGGGAGCCACTGAGATAAAGAGCATATGTGGTTCTGGCACACCCTGAGGATGGGTGGGGGTGTTGGGTGGAGCCCAGTCCACAGTGACATCCATCAGGACGAGGGAGCAGGTAGACATTGGCGGTTTCTGTCCGGGCGCACGCAGGCACCGCGTGAGGCGATCCGCGTGAATCTATTACGGCCCGCGCCCTGCCTGGGACTCGTCTCACGCGGCTCACGTCTGGCCGGCTGTAATCAATAACACGCAGGAAAGGGGAGCTCGCTGTTCCGCTGCTTCAGGGAGTCTTAAAAAAGGCCTGAACTTGGGTGCTGATCCACCACCAAAGCTAACGCTGGTAAAAAGAAGCACACACACAAATCCTGCCTGGATACAAAGGGCGGATGATGTGGTCAATAACAGATGGGGTTGCTACGGGGACGAGGGTATTCGGAGGTAACCGAGACGATGTCAGCAAAGGGGTTAAACAAAGAAGGCTGTGCCTCCAGACGCACGCGCGCCAGCTCAAACTACACCAGTAGCGGACGCGAAAGAGGGCGCAGCTCGGTTTCCTCCACAAGACGACTGTTTTCGCAGGACACGTTAAGCTGAAGAGCAGAACTCCAGCGCCAAAGCCAACATCCCCTTCCACAGCGGACCCAGACAGAACAGCGGACCCAGACAGAGAGCCTTGCCAACGTGCCTGAACCCGCCGCAATGAAGTCCGAACGCTCCGTCTGAGGCGGAGATCAGCTCTCTCTCTCTCGCCCCCCTCTTCAGAGCAAGAGGGGGACAAAGAAGCCCCGCAATACCACCCCCCCCCCCCCCCACAGGCATTCAGCAGGGCCGTTACACACTCTCCATCCTCCCGACACACAGCTTGTGTTCGCTGAGAGAGAGAGAGAGACGCCACCCGAGTCACACGCCTCTGCCTCGGCCAATTAGACAGCTAGCGGTAATGACAGCACGCTAGCTCCACCGCCACCGTCACACTCATCCCTCTTGACACAGCCATGCCTATTTCCTTCAACTGGCAGTTACTTCTCCCCAAGAATCCTTTTTTTGTTTAATTAGGCTTGTAAATAATTATTGCAATTAAAGCCTGCAATTAGGGCAGAGAAACGCCACCATTACTGACGCGGCCGACGCTGGGGAGCTGTTTTAGTGGCGGTGAAGCACACACAAAGGCTCCACCATTACACCGTCACTCGGTGACAGCCACCACCACTCCTGACACGGCAGAACATTTTAATTGCGGACGTTATTATCCCGCCATCCCTCAGCATGATTCCTGAGCCGGCGAGACAGTCTCCAGGAGAAGTCAACTATGAGAAACTTCACTTCGCTGCTCACACAAACAAGCGAAACGCATGGGAAATTTGTTTATTTCGTGCCCCGAGACATCTCTCGTGTGCGTGCCAGCGCGTGTTTTGAAAACGATTTTCCGCGACGCGTTTGACTGATGCCTGACGACCCCACGCCGATCCGCTCCGCTGCACCTCATCGCCACGCACGTCTGACACAAGCGTGACGAACAACGTGCAAATTGCGCAAACGAATGCGGCGCGTGACGAGGAACAGGAGGCGACGTTCCCAAACAGGAAGCTACGCACGGGTCCCCGAAGAGCCGCTCGGGGAAACCGGACCTCGTTATGGGCCTCTACGCGAAGCGATTGTGAAGCCGTGCGGGGAACATTCCCCGAAGGGGCGGGAGTTAGCAGGGAGCAGGGGGGCCTGACAGTTCAAGGGTCATCGGGGGCATGGTCAGGCTGTCGAGCTAGGACTTCACGGCGCGATCCGCAGGACAGGAGAGGAGGAAGAGGAGGGAGGAAGAGAGGGGAGGAGGAAGAGGGGAGGCACTCCTCATTCTAATTAATGAGCTGATGGAAGCTGACAGGAGGTTTGCTATCAAATAATGAGGTTCGGACTGGCCAGTGGTTCCCGTGCTCTCCCATTATTAGCGCTAATCCGAGCTCAAGTCAATTACTGATGCACAGACCAGGAATAACGCAAACGAGGAGCTTTAGCTCGGCACACGTGCTGCTGTGAGCTTGGCTTGGCTACGCTTCAGCTGCAAAGATAATAAAAAGGAAGGAGGAACCAGCCTGTGTTGGAGGATCACGTGACCCCAGCCACCAACGATCGCTTTGGCCGTAGAGTCCATCTAAAGCTGACCTCTCGGTCGACCCTTGGCGGTGTGATGCTCCGAGGGAGGTCAGCTGCTGACCTCGGAGCGACGGCACCTCCCAGGAAGCCGCGGGCGACAGGGGTGCGGCGAGAGTGCGAGATCGCAACTAGCTTTCAGGGAGTGAGCGAGCTAAATGGCTTCATCAATAACGGCGGATGGTGGACGTATCGACGTGGGCATTTATCCTGATTTGTCGGCGTGTCAATAGCGAGTGGAGCTGTGGAGCCACCGCAGGGGCCGTCGGCAGCGGCGCAGCGGAGAAGACCGTATCTTCGCAATTGATTCCCGGGCTGCAACCTCTGTTTTGGCGGTGCCCTGCAGCTGCACGATAAGGAGCGACGCCGTATCAATCAAGCACGGCATTAGCATACCCGTCAGAGCCAGGCTCGTCCCACCTGTGATTTCGGGGATCTGTGTGGGTCAGCGGGCCTGACGTGCCATTCGACCCCAGTCCGATCCCCCAGTGGGGTCGAACAGCGTTCCGGTGAACCCAGAAACCAAGAGCCTGGGCTCCCACAGAACTCCAGGAGCACTGAGCAAGCGTTTAAAAGTCAACCACAGAATCTAAACGTCAGCCACATCACAGCCAGAGAAGATGGAAACCTGCTCGGGAGAGAAGCACAGACACTTTGTATAAATGCCCCAATGGCTTTGAATGATTTCACGATAAACGCAGCAGCCACCACCCACCCCCACCCACGTTTAGAAGGCTTGAGTGCTCCTCCCTTTTCATTACTGCAGAAACTTTAGTTAATCAAACTCTTTATTCAGGGCAGACAGGGTGACATTGATTGGTGGGTGGAGGGAAGGCAGAGGTCACAGGTCAAACCACTTTCCCTGCAGCTTTTCCTTGGCAAGAGTAACTGCCCCTTAACAGGGTCACGAGAAGACCTGTAGCTGCATTCAGTTTGGGGACATGGGAATCATTACGCAATTGGGTACTGGCCATAAGAGAATCCCACACACACACACACACACACACACACACACACACACTAAGGTCAACATCCCTGCTCTGGCTTCAATAAGTCTCAGCACAATCACATTTCTGTTTCCACATCTTTTTTCTGGCTGCTCTGACAGTGAATACAATAACAGCAGACACACTGGTGCGGGGGAGGGGGTGTGTGTGTGCGTGCGTGGGGGTCTGGGTGTGTGTGTGTGCGGGCGGGCGTGTGTGTGCTCATGAGTGCGCGTGTGTGTGTGTATGTGCATGCGTGCATGTATGTGTGCAGTCTTTAACCGAATATTAATGTTGCTTTGTTCTCATTAATCACATCCTGTGCTTGGCTGATTTCCTGTTAGCCCTCCATCATAGAAATTCCTCCCCCTCTCATAACCCCTACAGACACAACTCGACAAGCTGCAAACCAGACACATGCACCCCACCAACACACACACACACACACACACACACACACGCACACACACTCCAGCCTGCATCTGCTATGAGGGACATTGTAAATCAGAAAAACAACCAAAAAGGAAAAAAAGAAGCTTTACACATCACAAAGCCATAAATCGCAGCCCAGATCCACGGCCATCAGGTCCCTATCAGGGCCCACAGGCCAAGAATTACTATGCATATATTTCCACACAAACGTACACAGATATGTTTTGCGTAACCTGCAGGCGAGTGATTTAGCATTCCACCCCTCTGTGGCAATAGCTCGATTTTTTTTCTCCTTCCTATATGGGCAGATAGAGCGAAACTAGATGATATCTGAGTGAAAGGCTGTAGATGCAGAGTAACAGCATGGGTGTTGTGAAGAGTAGCTTCAGTGGCTGATGGTGTGGGAGGAAGATGAGAGAAAAGGCTGAAGTCAATCTCACCGCGGGGGGAAGAAAACCTATTCCCCCGCACTTGATAACCACACACCTCATTTCCTACACATCCCTCATCCCCACAGAAACAAAGAGGGAGGTGCTTGGAGACGAGGTGGGGGCCGGGTTAAAGGGTTGCCACGACGCCGGGCAAATAAGCCGCCTCCCAAAGCAGAGAGAGAAGGAAGCCAAGCGTGGATTTGAAATTTCACAGACGAGCACTTAGGGCAGAGGAGTGGCGTTGAGAACCCCGCACGCGGGAGCCGTTCCTGATCGCGCTCGTGATCACCACGGCAACGGGGCTGGTTTTACAGGGAGGGAGAGACGGGCACGGGGGGCGTGCCGAGAGGCGTGGCTACGCCGGGAACACACGCCCACAGATCGAGCGCCTTCGCCGTTCAGGAGACCAGGTTGGCTGGTAGAGCCATGGGGTCGTTGGACATGTGCAGGTCCGTCCCACACTGCGGGTCACGGGTCGGTGGCGGACGTCTCGTCTCGCCCTGCCAGAGGCCCAACTGGATGTTCTTTCCGGCGTAGCGGCGCCGGGCAGCACCACCCGGCGTTGGGCGTGTAGTTAAAGGAAGTGATTATTGGCGAGACTCATCATGCTACGCTGCTCATGAAGGTGCAGCAGGTGCTCACAGTCTTACGGCCGCGCTGATAAAGCCGTAAAAGCCCAGCGCGGACGCGGACGATCTATTCTTCAGCCGCCGCCAGTGTGATTGAGGTGTAATTGGCAATCTCTCTCGCCACTGTTGCCACCGCGCTCCACGGCGAAGGGGGGGAGGGGAGTTGGAGCGAAACACCACACAAAAGGCGGCGGCCGGTGGCTCGGACTGGACTCGCACAGCTCCACATGCAAACGCGGAGGGGAGGGGGCACGCGGTGGGCGTCGGCGTGTGGGGCGGAGCTATGCAAAGCGGCCTGGGATAGGCTCCATTTGCAGGTGCAGTGGCTTAGCGCTGGGAGTCTGTCCCTGGGTCTGGATCCCACTAAGCAGAGCTGGGTGGATTTGGTTATGGTGGTTCACTGCCTTATGTATTCCAGTCAGGCGGTCTCAGCTCAGCACAGAGGTACGAAGAAAAAGGAGTATTTGCAACAGACCAACGTTCGAAACCCAGGAGGGAGAGTTATTCTTGAAACAGTCTGACACACATTTACAAATGGTTTCACTCCACTTTTCTCCCTCCTGCTGTTCTGCTCACTCTCTCTCTCTCTTCCTTCCGCCATCGCTTTCTCCCACTCTCTCTCTCTTTCTCCCACTCTCTCTCTCTTTCTCCCACTCTCTCATTCCCTCTCTCTTCCTTCCGCCATCGCTTTCTCCCACTCTCTCTTTCTCCCACTCTCTCATTCTCTCTCTCTCTTCCTTCCGCCACTGCTTTCTCCCACTCTCTCTCTTTCCCTCTCTTTCTTTCTAATAAGCTCATCTCAGCTAAAACGGTTTTGACCTTTTGTGGTTATTAGCTTAAGGCCCTCATGTCCAGATGAGCTGGCAATCATTTTTGCCGGAAGGATCTGAAGATTCACACCTAACCCTAACACCAACACCAAACACCTAACCCCAACGCCTGACACAAACACCTAACCCCAACGCCTGACACAAACACCTAACCCCAACACCCAACACCTAACCCCAACACCTAACCCTAACCCCAATGCCTGACACCTAACCCTAACCCCAATGCCTGACCCCAACACCCAACACCTAACCCCAACACCTAACCCTAACCCCAACGCCTGACACCAACACCTAACCCTAACCCCAACAATTAACCCTAACACCAACACCTAACCCTAAACCCTAACCCCACCCTAACCCTAACCCCAACAATTAACCCTAACCCCAACACCTAACCCTAACCCCAACACCTAACCCTAACCCCAACACCTAACCCTAACCCCAACAATTAACCCTAACCCCAACACCTAACCCTAACCCCAACAATTAACCCTAACCCCAATGCCTAACCCTAACCCCAACACCTAACCCTAACCCCAACAATTAACCCTAACCCCAACACCTAACCCTAACCCCAACAATTAACCCTAACCCCCTAACCCTAACCTAACCCCTAACCCCAACCCCTAACCCTAACCCCAACACCTAACCCTAACCCCAACAATTAACCCTAACCCCAACACCTAACCCTAACCCCAACAATTAACCCTAACCCCAATGCCTAACCCTAACCCCAATGCCTAACCCTAACCCCAACCTAACCCTAACCCCCAACACCTAACCCTAACCCCAACACCCTAACCCTAACCCCAACACCTAACCCTAACCCCAACCCCTAACCCTAACCCCAATGCCTAACCCTAACCCCAACACCTAACCCTAACCCCAACAATTAACCCTAACCCCAATGCCTAACCCGTGGCGGCTGGCGGACGCAGACGCACCTCTCACCCAACTTCTCCTGTCTGCTATTTTCCCACACATAACTGACACAGAGAACTTCCTTTTTCAGACAAAGAGGATCAGAAAGTCTTCAACCAGGGATATATGAGAAGAGCCGTATGAGAAGAGATTATTGTTTTACTATGAAATCTCTACTACCTGAACGTCTAACTGATACACTGCATTACACCAAACAGCTGCATCAGGTCTCCATACCCTGTCTAAACTTTACTTCACTTCCACTTCATTGCACAGAATGTCACAATAAGCACATCTGCATATTTGTAAATGTTTCAGGAACAGCGCTGTTGTGAGTCCCCAACCACACTATGTCTCGCACCAGGGGGCACGTGGACATCTTTCACCGTGTCACTGGGATAAAGTGCGGCGCGTCTCTGAGGGAAGAGGTGAGCTACACGCTCCTCTCCGCGGCTGATAGGCCAGCGAGGAGCATATGAATCAAGCGCGCCGCTCGCCGCTCTTTGATTACTGTCGGCAGTGACACCCAGCGCTCCGGGAGAATTCCCATTATTGGGAACGGGGGAGCGTGAAGAGGAGGAGGGACCTTCATCTGTTCCGCTGCGCTGGCCTAAAATGGACTCGCTGCTCAGGAATGTTAACGGCCCGGAAGCGCCCGCCCTTAACGGTGGGAGGAGCAGAGGAGGGGAGGGGAGAGGAGGAGAGAGAGAGGTAGAGGAGGAGAGGAGGGGAGGAGGGGGAGAGGAGGAGAGAGGTAGAGGAGGAGGGGAGGAGGGGAGAGGAGGAGAGAGAGGTAGAGGAGGAGAGGAGGGGAGGAGAGAGAGAGATAGAGGAGGAGGGGAGGAGAGAGGTAGAGGAGGAGAGGAGGGGAGGAGAGAGGTAGAGGAGGAGAGGAGGGGAGGAGAGACTTAGAGAGGTTGAGGAGGAGAGATGGGGAGGAGAGACGTAGAGGGGTAGAGGAGGAGAGGAGGGGAGGAGAGACGTAGAGGGGTAGAGGAGGAGAGGAGGGGAGGAGAGACGTAGAGGGGTAGAGGAGGAGAGGAGGGGAGGAGAGACGTAGAGGGGTAGAGGAGGAGAGGGGAGGAGGAGACGTAGAGGGGTAGAGGAGGAGAGGAGGGGAGGAGAGATGTAGAGGGGTAGAGGAGGAGAGGAGGGGAGGAGAGACGTAGAGAGGTAGAGGAGGAGAGGAGGGCTGCTATGATTTTGCATATTGTGTGTGTGCGAGACTTTTGAGAAAAGCACAATATATGGAATAATAGAAAAGAATGATGGGAAATGTGTGTGTGGGTAAGCAGAGTGTGTGTGTGTGTGTGTGTGTGGGTAAGCAGAGTATGTGTGTGTGTCAGGGCTGAAGGCAAATAAGCTCTCTAGCTGTGTGTGTGTGTGTGTTAGGTAGCCATGTCCTGTATATGCATTTGTTTATTACATTGTCAAAGATGCGCATGGCCTTGAAACATAAATTGCACACCGTGTTGCGAATACCAGATGCAACGTGTGTTTGCCCCATGTTAAGCACTCGCCCTCCTCGGAGTTCACCACGTCTTCCTGAAACTTCTGTGGACATTTCTATCTGCCCTGCTGGTCCTGCCATCGGTTAACCTTTAACTGCAATAAACTGAAGAGGAACTTTAATGTGGTTCCGTCTCATTATGCTAATTTCTGTGCTGCCGCAGACACAAATGCAGAGAGGGCCGATTCCTCCCTGGACACGAGCTGGATATCGGCCGGGTCGAGCAGCCGCACCTCGAGCACTGCACCCCGGCCGAGGGAGACGCGCTAGCTGCTCCTCCAACACGTACCGGCGGCTGCCGTGAGCATGAGCCCGGGGTGGGATGGTCTGGTGGCAGTGACGTCAGGTTAATGTGCTAGGGGGCATCTCCTCCGCCTGCCGATATGCATGTGATGTGGAAATATCTTCATTTTAGCCTCTGTGATGATGGTTGTGGGTGGCCTCTCTGGGTATCCACAGACAGCACGTTCATGCTCTGTTGACGTCTCAATACGGTTGCTGACTGTTTCTGCCATTTTAGCTGAAATTGCAGCAGATAACAGATCTCTGTAAAAAGCCAATAGCACCTCCCCTCTGCAGACGGCTGTAGGAGGACCTACAGAGGGCGGAGGTCAGGCGTGCTCCCTACTACTGAATGGCAGAGCTCCTGGGCTACGTGCTACACCACAGGGACGACGACTACATCAGCTCAAGCTCCGGGGTGGAAGATGGTGCTCTTTGATGGTGAGATCTGTCTGTTACAGCACACCAACAGAGTGTGTGTGTGTGTGTGTGTGTGTGTGTCTCCCTGTTGGTACCGAAGTGTAAGCAGAGGTGGCCTCCGTCACCTGTGGCATGGCCTGGCACGCTCTGACCACCTACACCAGGGCCTCGACCCTGACCACCTGCCCCAGCGCCTCGACCCTACCCGCCTGCCCAAGGCCTCCACCCTGACCATCTGCCCCAGCGCCTCGACCCTAACCGCCTGCCCCAGGGCCTCCACCCTGACCATCTGCCCCAGCGCCTCCACCCTGACCACCTGCCCCAAGGCCTCCACCCTGACCATCTGCACCAGCGCCTCCACCCTGACCACCTGCCCCAGGGCCTCCACCCTGACCACCTGCCCCAGGGCCTCCACCAGTCCTCTCCCTTTCACCACCCCCAGGTCACCCAACACTGGTCACCTCAGCCCTCCGCCCCTGGGTCCTAAAGCCCCAGCCCTGGAGGCAGGCCAGACATCCATCACTGACTCCCATGTCCCATGTTTTTCCTGAACTTGTCATTCTGCTCCCACGATGCTGCCGCTGCATACAGTGACAGTGAGGCTTCCGCACCGCCACGGTGCACTTCATTACGGCTACGGGGGGGGCGACCTTGCCCCCCCCCGATCTCTCTTTCTCATGCTTTCTGTCATCTCTTTTTTTTTTCTCTGTATCACTCCGTCTCTCTCTCTCTCTCCGTGTCTCTCCCTATATGATCCTCATCTATGCAGGTGGGTGCTCCCTCCTCTCTCTCTTCGTGACGGATGCCACCATCATATTTTCTCCATCTGCGCTGGCGGACACGGTCATATTTTTTCCTTTGTGTGGTGAGCAGTTTGGATGGGACAGTGGGCGTAAGAGAGGAGTGGAGAGGGGAGATGTGTGTGTGCGTGCGTGTGTGTGCGTGTGTGTGTGTGTGTGTGTGTGTGTGTGTGTGTGTGTGTGTGTGCGTGCGTGTGTGTGTGTGTGTGTGTGTGTGTGTGTGTGTGTGCATGCGCGTGCCTAGAGCACCAACCTGTCTCTCAGACATGGCGTAGAGGTAGTTGCGGTCCAGGGAGAAGGCCATATCTCTGAGGACGGGGCTTCCGTCCTTAATGACAGACACCGTTTCATACTGCACTCCGCCATGAGGGGGGCCATCCACACGGATCTGAAACAGGAAGAGGAAGGAACACATGCAAATCAGCACCATCACCTGACCCAGTGAGCAGCTATAGCTGCATCGGTCTTTCTAAATCCCAGGCTGATCACACAGGGCAAATGAACAATCTCCAGCATGGAAATAACTTGGTGATTACTTCACACTCTCAGCACAAAGAAGCACTGTGAGCAGCGAATGACATCAGAGCCCCTTACGCGACACAGAAGTCTCATCCTTTAGTTGTTAAGCCATTTAGACCAACTCCCCTCATGGCTATTAAGAGTGGCAGTCTGTGTATGTCAGTGCTGTGTGTGCGTGTGAGTGTGTGTCAGTGCAGTGTGTGTGTGTGTGTGTGTGTGTGTGAGTGTGTGTGTGTGTGTGTGTGTGCAGGTCAACCGTTTGTCTAGTAAGATCTTTCACAGTGGTCTTACAGTCAAATCAAGCCACTGGGTGACCACAGCAACGGGTCACCACAGCAACGGGTCCACAGTCAGTCTAAGACAACGACGGAGCTGATGGGACAGACGCCTTAAACGCACCACTGACAGAAACGCCGCACCATGCGGCAGAACTGGCAGGGTTTGACTCCGAAAAGACGCCTTGATTTATCAGCAACATTATTGCCTGAAGAAACCGCAGCTATGGAAACCATCCCCATGGCCTCGGTAGGAGACGGTGTGCTGCTAGCAAGGAAGTACAGAGGTGTGGCGTAGCAGGGATTCTCCCTTCATCCTCACAGTGGAGACACACGTACTCACATCAGCACGTCTGTCTGGGAAACAAGCGTATGAGCTGGTGGGACAGGAGGTGCAGGGCTCACACACACACGTGTGGCTTTGCACAGGTTACACACACACGTGTGCACGACACCCTCGCGAGCAGACTCATGCACACGCAGTTTTGCATTTTACATTTCCTTTGTCTTTCCTGTACTTCCCCATATTTGTTGAGCCCTACTGCACACGAGTGTGTGTGTGTGTGTGTGTGTGTGATGGAATGCACATTAATGGCAACCGTCCACCCTCTGAGCTGAAGAACAGGGCTGAGGTAGGGAGAACCCTGGCTGGTACACATGGCACTCGCATGAGAAGCTCCTGCTCTCTCTCCCTCTCCCCTCTCTCTCTCTCCCTCTTCCCTCTCTCTCTCTCTCTCCCTCTCCCCTCTCTCCCTATCCCCTCTCTCCCTCTCTTTCTCACGTTGTTTACACACTCTTTAAAACACTGATCCTTGAGGCTGAGTCGTGGCTACAGGAAAGAACATCAAAGGGGTTTTTTTTTACGGCCTATTACACTGGTGTCTGGTCTGCGCTGTTTTTCCACATCCTGTGCCAGCTGAGGTCCTGCTGCTAGTGGGCACGCTGAACACACCCGACAAGCTGCACGTGGCAGTGGGTGTCGTAACCTCTAGCAAGGTCAAAGGTGAAGAGTCGGGGTAAAGCCACCTCCACAAAGTAGGAGCTCTGGAAGCCCAGTTTGACTTCCTGACTGCTCCCCTCCCGTCTCCCTTCCCTTCTCCCTCTCTCTCCAACGCTGAAGGCTCTTTAAGGCTCAGATGTGCGCCGATGGGAAGTGACACACGCCTCTTGAAGGCCACGGCTGTAACGCACACGTTATGGGAGAAGCGATTGTAGTACAGCGTGAAGAACAAAGGAGTGTGCTTTAGAGAGAGAGAGAGAGAGGGAGAGAGGGAGAGAGAGAGAGAGAACATGCTTGCTGACACCCGAATTCTTCAAACTGACACAGGTGATGGATTAGATGTGTAATCCAGGCAGACTGGGTGGAAAAAAAACCTACTACGGAATAGAGGCAGAGATGGGGGGGGGGGGTAGAAGGGTAGGAGGGGGGTATGGGGGTGCTCTGAAGAAGCTGAAACAGCCCTGTTCTCTCTCTCTTCAAAGGGCCATATTCATTCAGTACAGTGGCGGAGACATCACAGGAAGCGGAGCTTTGTTACGTTTACTCTCCGACAGCATCGGGTTGAACGGATCCATGATGCGTGGTTCCGTGCAGGAAGCTGATGCAACAGAGAGCACACTAACGACTCGCGTCTGGGTGCGAGCAATGGCCACGCCCACTACCACCGTGGGCCACGCCCACCATGGAACATGCCTCCACACTTCCATAATCTATCTGGCAAGTTTGGCAGATGTCCCTCCTACAGACACTGCATGTTATGAGCCGTCCGCCATCATTCGGGTCATTCAGTGTCACCTCTAAGACACTGAGTCAGGGGAGGTAACAGTACCATACCAAATGTGGGGTGAATGGCCATGTGCCCCTGGTGGTCAGTGCAAGACCCCAGGCACCGTCATGGGTGGAGGGAACACGAGTGGCATGGAGGTTCTGCATGGAGGTTCTTTTCTCCCTCTCTCTCCCTCCCTCTCCCTCTCCCTCCCTCTCTCCCTCCCTCCCTCCCCCTCTCTCTCCCTCCCTCCCTCTCCCCCTCCCTCTCTCTCCCTCTCTCTCTCCCTCTCTCTCTCCCTCCCTTTTCCTCTTCCAGGGTAATCCAGTCTTTTGGATCAGGCTGATAAAGAAGCATCACTTGAGTGTGAACCCACAAACGAGCCAACATGGTTAAAATGGATTACGGCAGATGTGAGATAGACCACAGGATAGATTACGCCGTCAGTCTGAGGTGATGAGCTCTCCCTCCCTCCCTCTCTCCCTCCCTCCACCCCTCCCTGCCTCTCTCTCTCTCCCTCTCCCTCTCTCCCTCCCTCCCAGACGAGGCTCTCCCTTGAATCTACTTGTTGAGCTCAGTGAGAAAGTCCTTAATGGCAGCCGCCCATACAGGGAATCTAGCCGGCTAAGCACGTTAGCTAAGGAAATACACTACTGTGGTCCTTACAATAGGCAAACGTCCTGGATAACCCAGTGGATGGTGCAGCAGGCCAGCGCTACGCCCCAGGTCGGTGTCCATCGCAGGGACTGTGCTCACGCCAAAGAGGAAGTCAGGAATCTGGATTTAGCCAAGGGCAATGATGATGTAATCGCGTCACGAGTGTCACCTCAGTATTGCTCACGGCTGAGATACGAGAGCCATGAAAATGGCATTACAGTCAGGTCAGAGACACGGAACAGAGGTCAGAGGTCAGAGAGAGGGTACAGAGGCTACAGCTTAGAACGTCCTTAGGATACTTCATTTACCTTCTGGCCACGCACCGTCTGCTGTGGCTGCAAAGGCGAAACGCGTACACACACGTACGCCACACACACACACACACACACACACACACACAAACCCCTCCACAGCAAAATACTGTGTGAATTCTGCTGACTCTGTAGACATTCTACTTTAGTAAGGTCATTACACTTTCTGCTCCTGATTTGTATGCCCTGTATCAGGGGCATCATGAACACACACACACACACTGTGGAACTGGCTCGTCACACTGGTCACATGACCTGCATGCACATGCACGAGCGTGTGCACATGAGAACTCAGACACTCCGGCTGTCAGTCACAGTTGCTTAGCCCCGCCTCCCGCCCTGATCATCCTCCTCAGCATGGCATTAGTATAAATATGTATGTATCGATGTCCACGGTCACAGCATGGTTGTGGGTGTAAAATTTACATAGTTATAAATAAAATTTTATGTAAATGTATAAAAGCACTCTTCAGAGTTATTCAGGGTAACGTACTCAAGTCTACATGTATAAAGTGCAGACAGAGACTGTGAGAATGTGCTGTGCTCCACAGCGAGGAGTACACACACACCCCACACACACACACACACACGCATACAGAGACGCGTGCACAGACATGCAGACACACACACAGACAGGCCATTGTTTTAAAACACCACGTGACTATGCCCACAAATTTAAATCACCCGAGAAAGTATTCAAATAGATACACATCATATGCTTCTGCGCACGCACACACACACACACACACACACACACACCAGTCAAGCAGCAGCTAATCACATCTCAGACAGACTGCACTTGCCCCCTCTGTACATGCTCTGTGAACTTATCATGAACACTCAATTAAAACACCGCTTGGCTAATTAAGTCAATTACCTGGAGACCCAGTGTTTCTATCACTTGCCAATTTTGCGAGAATACCTCGCCCTTTTTTTAGCCGTACGTGGCTACAGAAGTTTGCTATCCTACTTTCTAATGTACTGAAAGTTTTCGGCCAGCCGTCGGTTCGGCGTGGGTTTGTCCTGTGGTGTGAAGGGAGGCGTCAGCTGGTGTGACCCTGCGGTGGGGGAGGGGAGGGCTGCCACCTGCACGCACACACACAACAGGAGTCACAATAGAGCGTACGGCACAGGACAGGATCATTTCCCCATGTTCCCTTTATCAGGAACGCGGAACGTGTTGAATACAAATGAACGGTGCTCAAGTCCATTAGGTACGACTCCTGTTCTAGTGGTGTTGGGGGGAAGCCATGCTATAATTTGAGTGCAACTTCAAAGGTGGATGCCTCATACCTCATTAACATTTCTTCTATAATAAGCATCTGGCAGCCTGAGGCTAAGAAAAAAGTAACCAAATATTTCACAGTGGTTTAATGGCTATTAAACGAATTAAGAGTGTTTCTCATTGTGGCGGTGACCTTTTGCCCTTCAGTTTCCCAAGTGCAGGAAGATGAAATCGGATGAATAAAGACAGAAAGAGAGACGTATCTGGAGCAAAAGGGGACATTATGTACCTTTCAGCAGCACAGTCGAGCGAAATCGAGACTGTGCCAGGAATGAAATGGTTGAAAACATTTGGGCGTTTGGAATCACCTCTTTGACAAGCACTTGAAATGGAAGATACTCGCGCACATGAAATGCAAGATACTCGCGCACTTGAAGGGAGACTTTATGTTAGCGCATGAGCGTTTTGTCTAGTAAGAGCACTGGAATTGTCTTGAACTTCGCTGCATTGCACTGTATCTCTCAGTCTAGGTTTCAGCGTGAGTATTTTTGGATTGCTTTGAACACTCGACAACCGAAGCTCTTCTGTAAGTTGCTCCACATAAGAGCGTTTGCTAAATTCCATAAACGTCAATGTAAACTTTTCCTTTTTCTCTTGAAGTGCCAATACAACCAGGCTGGCTCCGGAGCGCCACCCTTGTGGACTGGAGTGTGCATTTCGCTCCTCTGCTCCTCCAGGAACTAGAGAGTAGGCTCTGTAGCAGGGTCAGATCCCATCACAAACAACCCTATTTCCTCCAGCGGGAGCATCATAGCACTGCGACCAAAGCGTCTATATTTAGAAGCATCTGAGGCAGACTGGGACAGGCAGGTTACGCCTGGTTGGCTCATTACGGACGGAGTCGCAGCGAAAACCCTGCGGTGTGTGGTGGTTCCGTCCCCTCTGCTCGACTGGACCAAACATCCTGCAGCAGGGGTTCCTGGGAGGTCCCGTACCTGCGTCCCGCTGTCCGGAGCTCCCAGTTCCTCCTGCCGCGGGGGGCCGCAGAGAGCTGGAAGGGAACGTAGCCGCAGAGCTGAGCCGAGTTCCGGGGTGGGGTATGGGTGGTGCTGGTGGGTGGAGGCATTTTCACACTGGCTGTGTGGAATCCTGCTGAGATCAGCCAGACTGCTAATTGTGCACAGCTGACGAGGACTGAGAACTCCCACCTGCCCCACCGCCTGCCGCCCTGCTGCTCTCTCCCGCCACGTAACCGTCCAATCAGAGGCTTTCTTCAGAAAAGAGCAACGTTTCAGTATTTCTCGCAGTTATTGTACAGCAGCAACCTCGATGTACTTAAGCACTTGCTAATCCAAAGTGTTTCATGAAAGCAGAACCAAAACGTGATATAACTGCAGTGTTGACGTTACCCAAAACACCACCACACCTCTCAGGCACGCCAGACCGATCCAAGAGCACCTGCGTTCACGTGACCATCACCCCAGGGTTGAGAAATCACACGGTTTGTACCAGAAGAAAAAAACAACTAAGGTTTACATCGGAGGTGAATCACGTCTCTCTTTAAGATTCTCCATAAGCACATTGTGTTGGGATCAGAACAGGTGCAGTGAGTCAGGGGGGAAAGGTCTCACTTTCCAGGGCCTGAGGGGGCGGGGTCACAGGGGAAACCCCCACAGGCAGGTGGGCTCGGGGCCCAATCATCTGCCTCGAAGCCCTCGGCCCAGAATGCAGTGCGGTGAGAGTATCCCTATCTCCACCGAGCGTCCTCAAAAAGGCGGCGAGAGAGTAGCGTGCACACACGAGGGGCCAGTGGCACCAGTGCTCCAAATACGCGCTGAAAGAGGATAATGGGATGGGAAACCAGGGCGGACTGGAGAGCGAGCGATGGGAAGGGAATTGCCAGCTTAAATACTTCAATAAGATTACACCCAGGGGAGGATTTAATCCAAGAATAATTTAAGTCATTACAGTTTATTTCCCAGTAATAAAAATGGTAAAACTCTCATTGAAAGTTTTGCGTTTTCATCACCAATAAGACACCAACGATTTCAAAACGGTGAACTAGAATGATTGAGCCTTATCAGAGCAGCAGAACTACATTACCCAGAACACCCTATCAGTGGGCTGCATCTTGGGCATAGAGGCCGTGAGCTTGTCTGGAGCTGACAGGTGTAGTCCACTGCTTTATCATGCCGACCTTGCGTGGCATCTTCATCAAACGGACATTAGTGAGAGCGATCACTGCCACTTCCCATTGGAGCTTATTAGACACAAGACAGACAGCAGGAAAGAGGGAGAGAGAGAGAGCGAGGGATGAGAAAGTGAAAGGATGGTTTGTCATCCGTGAGGGGGGGGGGGGGGCGGAGTCAGAGATGGTTGCAGGGGGGCATAGGGCGCGTGCGGGGGACCTGGAGGGGGGGCAGGTGTGACAGATCACTTGTTTCTGCTGAACCCCAAGACGGGCCTCTCGATTTATTAGCCAATCCACATCCTTCCTGCTATTTTTACCAGTGCTGAGACTCCCAACCGCCGCTGCACCTCATTCGTTTTCACAAGTGCTTTTTCATCTTCTCCTCTGCCCTCACGCTGTTCTCCCAATCACGCCCCCTTCCTCACGCCTCCCGCGCCGCGTTTCCACGGGGGAGCCCCCACCCTGGAGTGATGGTGCCCTGCGACAGTTTCCCCGTTCGCCTCCGCCTCTCCTTCTCCATCCGGAGCCTTCCGCTGTTGCCGTGGCGGCTTGGGTGGATGTTTCCGGAGCCAGCGGAGACAGACCAGAGATCTTGCTCCCCTTAACGGGCCGAGATCTTCACTCATTTGGACGGATTTGCAAAGAAGTGCAGGACTACAAGCCCCACACAACTACAGGACTACAAGCCCCCCCACACAACTACAAGCCCCCCACACACAACAACAGGACTACATGCCCCCCACACACAACAACAGGACTACAAGCCCCCCACACAACTACAGGACTACAAGCCCACCCCACACAACTACAGGACTACAAGCCCCCCACACACAACTACAGGACTACAAGCCCCCCCCACACAACTACAGGACTACAAGCCCCCCACACACAACTACAGGACTACAAGCCCCCCCCCACAACTACAGGACTACAAGCCCCACACAACATGCATTTGTGTGTGTGTGTGTCTGGCCTTATAACACAATGATACACAAAGTGCTTCTGATACATTATGTATCACATAATTTGAAAGGAGATTCTACACCAGAGGATTTGCTTTTGGGTGGGGGGGGGGGGGGAGCAATTAGACTTTAGATACTCGGCAGAATTTGGGAAGTGTCCCAAATGACCCAGCGCATTTCAGTTTGATCAATATTTCACAGTACCCACTAGCCAAAATGGCCTTCCAGTGACCTTCTGAGGCAAGGTTAATTTGGGGGGTGGGGGGTGGGGAGAGTCAGGGTTTGGGGATGGAGATGCACCCTCTACTGAGGAGCACCAGACGTAAATCCACTGTAGGCCACCTATGGGGAGGGGAGCTTAAACACCCTGATTATAACGCTCACAAATCACTCCATTCGGCTGTGCCGAGGACTATATATGGTCATCCATGGAACTGGGAGAGAGAGAGAGAGAGAGAGAGAGAGAGACGTATGAATGGGCGCGGAAATGAGGAGAGCAAAAGACAGGGAGTCCGAGAGAAAAGTAAAAAAAAAAAAAAAAGTGTGATTGTAAAAAAGAAAAAGTGTGATTAGGACACTGGAAATAGGCCAGCCAAACGGGAGGAGAATAAAGAATCAAAGGCGTGGAGGGAGAGAAAGGACAGCTAGATATAGATAGAGGAGGATGTGAGGACAGTGTGTGTGTGTGTGTGTGTGTGTGTGTGTGTGTAGCAGTCCTCCCATGTAGATGGAGATGCACTATAGCTGGTCTCTAAGGAGTGGTGTATTCTTTCATTTGAACAGGCCATCTGATACCACCGAGTCTGCAGGTACATCTCTCTCTCTCTCTCTCTTTCACTCACACACACACACACACAGCAGTACTACGTATATAACCAGGATGTTTGCCTTGTTGACTCTGTTCTCTCTCGCTCTCTCTCACACACCGATGTGCAGAAGAGCACATGTGTACAGTCTCCTGTATGCTGATGCTGTATGTGATGTATAATTTAGACCACATGACTGCAATTCCTACACATCATTCACACGCCTCCAGTTTTGACTGCATCGCCATTCAGAACGTGGCGTCATGGAAACAGAAAAACGAGTAGAAATGCAGCCAGTTGCTGGTCTGGAGCAACAAATGAGGCAGAGATTACAACCAAAGTAATGAGGCAGAGATTACAACCAAAGTAATGAGGCAGAGATTACAGCAAACGAATGAGGCAGAGATTACAACCAAAGTAATGAGGCAGAGATTACAGCAAACGAATGAGGCAGAGATTACAACCAAAGTAATGAGGCAGAGATTACAACCAAAGTAATGAGGCAGAGATTACAGCAAACGAATGAGGCAGAGATTGCAACCAAAGTAATGAGGCAGAGATTACAACCAAACAAATGAGGCAGAGATTACAACCAAAGTAATGAGGCAGAGATTACAGCAAATGAATGAGGCAGAGATTGCAACCAAAGTAATGAGGCAGAGATTACAACCAAACAAATGAGGCAGAGATTACAACCAAACAAATGAGGCAGAGATTACAACCAAAGGAATGAGGCAGACTACAGCAAACGAACGAGGCAGAGATTACAACCAAAGTAATGAGGCAGAGATTGCAACCAGAGTAATGAGGCAGAGATTGCAACCAAAGTAATGAGGCAGACTACAGCAAATGAATGAGGCAGAGATTACAGTAAATGAATGAGGCAGAGATTACAACCAAATGAATGAGGCAGACATTACAACCAAATGACCTAGACAGACACTACAACCAAAATAATACCATATAATTAGAACAGGATATTCCACATCATTTTGGAATGATTAATGCCATAGAGATAGGTGATCCTACACACACACACACACACACACACACACACACACACACACATACCATTTGTTTAAGAGGTGTGTATAGCCTGCGGACAGCTTTGCAGTCCAGTCTCTTGGGAGCTGCTCTAATTGATCACACGTGTGTATGAAACGGCGTGTCCAGGAACATACGTGTTCAGCCTCACAGACGCCTGACACACTTTCAATACAAGAAGCAGCATGTGTGAATCTTTTGGAGAGTGGCAGATGGTTGATGGACTGCCCCTGTTTCCGTGCATGTGCTAAGTACACGTACACACACACACACACACACACCCATACTAAACACCACAGCATACACATGCCTGCAGTAATAAGTTAAGTTCATGTACATTTGTTCACACATTTCTCTGTCCCTCTCCATGTCAAAGACACGTACGTGTGTGTGTGTGTGTGTGTGTGTGTTCAGTCCACTGCACTAAACATCCCCTGCAGGCTCAGACATAATGCAAACACAGACACAAGATACCCAGCACACTGTAAATAAAGTCATAGGAAGATGCCGCAGCTTTGGGACATCAGTGGTTACTTAGGCAGAAGAAACAACCATCATATCATTCGTCCTTGTTGAAGGGGTGGAGGCATGTGAACAAATGGTACCCGACAACTCCACCTACACCCTGAATTCCACCTCCACCCTGAACTCGGCCTCCACCCTGAACCTGCTCCAGCAGTCACAGATTAATTTCAACTGGATTGCTTTCCAGAGGGGAGGAGAGGTAGAGGAACAGAGGAGAGGGGAGAGAGGAGAGAGAGAGGAACAGAGGAGAGGGGAGGAGAGGTAGAGGAACAGAGGAGAGGGGAGAAGAGGAGAGGTAGAGGAACAGAGGAGAGGGGAGGAGAGGAGAGGTAGAGGAACAGAGGAGAGGGGAGGAGAGGAGAGGTAGAGGAACAGAGGAGAGAGGGGAGAAGAGGAGAGGTAGAGGAACAGAGAGGGGAGGAGAGGAGAGGTAGAGGGAGAGGAGAGGGGAGAGGGGAGGAGAGGTAGAGGAACAGAGGAGAGGGGAGAGAGGAGAGAGGAACAGAGGAGAGGAGAGGAGGTAGAGGAACAGAGGAGGAGAGGTAGAGGAACAGAGGAGAGGGGAGGAGAGGAGAGGTAGAGGAACAGAGAGGGGAGGAGAGGAGAGGTAGAGGAACAGAGGAGAGGGGAGAGGGGAGGAGAGGTAGAGGAACAGAGGAGAGGGGAGGAGAGGAGAGGTAGAGGAACAGAGGGAGAGGGGAGGAGAGGAGAGGTAGAGGAACAGAGAGGGGAGAAGAGGAGAGGTAGAGGAACAGAGGAGAGGGGAGGAGAGGAGAGGTAGAGGGAACAGAGAGGGGAGGAGAGGAGAGGTAGAGGAACAGAGGAGAGGGGAGAAGAGGAGAGGTAGAGGAACAGAGAGGGGAGGAGAGGAGAGGTAGAGGGAACAGAGGACGTACGATACCTTTAAGTGAGAAGTGTCACCAGTCTTAGTTTACACCTAGAGGTGACACTATTAATACATGCACACACTCTACAGGGCTGGACACCATGAACACACACGAAGGCAGAGCCATCACAAAGCTGCTAACACACGTTTAACAACTGACATTAAACGTGTATAGAGACGGACACTGTACCACTGTTACCCAGTCACTCCACTATTATCGTTACTCTACAAATGTCTGGACTCGAGTGTGTGTGTGTGTGTGTGTGTCTGATAGAATCTCACCATACGCTCTGTGCATCACAACAGCCCTGGATTGAATCAAACCTGCAGCAGCTGACTACATGCTCCTAACACTTGGTGTATTTATAGTGAAATATGGGCAGAAAGTGTAAACATAGGAAATGGCTGCAGCCAGGTCTCAGGTTGGACTACGGTAAACACTGCACTGCCATCATCCCTGATTGATCTCAAGGGGGGGAGAGACTTGTGCAGGCCAGCTGACAGCAGCACACACGGGAGGAGTGTGTGTGTGTGTGTGTGTGTGTGTGTGTGTGTGTGTGTGTGTGTGTGTTGTATTATTTTTATTTTAGCTTTTGGTTTGGCCTGCAACATGTCGTCCATGAAGATAGGCTGGGGAAAGAGAGAGAGAGAGAGAGAGAGAGAGAGAGAGAGAGAGAGAGAGGGAGAGAGAGAGAGAGAGAGGGAGAGAGGGAGAGGACGGTGGAGGGGAGAAAGAGAAGATTAGAATCTCAGACATTATTTGAGCCTGCTCATTTGACTGCTTTAAGGACAGCCTAGAGGAAAGAAGAGAAGAAGGAGGGAGAGAGAGAGAGAGAAAGAGAGACAGAGAGAGAGGAGAGAGAGAGAGTGAGTGAGTGTGGACAGCATGAGAGAGACAGGGCATGAGGAGGAGGCAGCCTCACACAGGACACAAGGGGGGTGGAGGAGGCCTCACCACACAGGCCCGGGTGGAGGAGGCAGCCTCACACAGGCCCGGGTGGAGGAGGCAGCCTCACACAGGCCCGGGGTGGAGGAGGCTGCCTCACACAGGCCCGGGGTGGAGGAGGCTGCCTCACACAGGCCCGGGTGGAGGAGGCTGCCTCACACAGGCCCGGGTGGAGGAGGCAGCCTCACACACAGGCCCGGGTGGAGGAGGCTGCCTCACACAGGCCCGGGTGGAGGAGGCAGCCTCACACAGGCCCAGGCCCGGGGTGGAGGAGGCAGCCTCACACAGGCCCGGGGTGGAGGAGGCAGCCTCACACAGGCCCGGGGTGGAGGAGGCAGCCTCAGGCCTCACACAGGCCTCACACAGGCCCGGGGTGGAGGAGGCTGCCTCACACAGGCCCGGGGTGGAGGAGGCAGCCTCACACAGGCCCGGGGTGGAGGAGGCAGCCTCACACAGGCCCGGGGTGGAGGAGGCAGCCTCACACAGGCCCGGGTGGAGGAGGCAGCCTCACACAGTCCCGGGTGGAGCCACGCTGGATGTAGGACATTAGGTCATTAGTGCTGCTCAGCGCCCAGCTACAGACAGGGTGTGTGTGTCCGCACGCATGGGGTAAGTGTATCAGTGGCATACACAGAATAAAGGCTTCTTTTTTAATAATTATCTGTGTAAGGAAAAGCGTGCAGACAGTTTCAAGGTGGCGTGAGGGGGCTAGTGTGTGTGTGTGTGTGTGTGTGTGTGTGTGTCCCTCAGGCCCTAGGGGCAAGCTCAAGCCCCTCATTATTGAGGAGACTGACAGCACCCTGTCAGATTTAGGTCGCATGAGATTTTGAATTATTTACATTGCTGACATCCCACACAGGTAAACATGCTGTAGACCCAAATGCGTGTGCTGTGTAAACACACCGTGAAACACCGCTGCCCATGAATTACACACGGCTTTAATCTCATCACATCCCGATGCATTAGTGCACGTGTGCAGACTGGATTAAACGCACTCGCCTGCCCTGTGTGGTCAGAGCGAAGCTTTATGTCTGGGTGTCTCCACCGAGCGATTCACTGGGGTATTACCTGCATTATAAACCATTTCCTCCCTGTCAAGGGCCTTTGTGAGGTAACGTGTGGGTGTGTTAGCGCAGGGCTACACGCTCCTCCCCGTGACTGGGGCCCTTGCCTGCTCGCTGCTAATCTTAGTTTAAGATAGTAATCTGGGAATCAGGATTACAAGATGGAAACAGGCTAGATAGGTGCTGTCATACAAGACTCTTTTACGAGACATTAATACACCGTGAAGGGGATGTTCGAACGGAGAGCAGCTGGAAGCACGCGGGACACGCGGGACGCGCCCTCTGATCGGGCGATTGGTGGGCAGAGGAGGGAGGTTCTGGGAGGATCCTGCTCCTGTGTGTCCTGGTTCTGATACTCCAGAGCGCCAGACCCGCACTGGGCCCAGGGCTCTCCAGCCGCACAAGAGCTTCCTGTTGGCCAGCCGCACCGAAACTGAGCTGGGTCTCAAAACAGAGTTAAAACGGCCATGACTGTTTTCTCTCTCTCTCTCTCTCTCTCTCTCTCTCTTCCCGCTTTCTGCCTCTCCACTTTCCCTCCTGTCTTTCGACTTTCATAGGATACAGCAAAACACAAAGAACAAGCCAAGGCATTGAAAACACTTAAAACATTACGTCAACTTCTATGGAAAGAAAAAAAAAAGGGGGGGAGGGGGGATAAATAAATAAGCAGCGTGTCGTTTCTCTCCAGCTCTGCTTCTCCCGCCACTCTGGATGATATACGGGGCCGTTGGCAAAGACAGCGATGGAGAGAGAAAAGGAAAGAAAGAGAGAAAGACGTAGTAAAAGCAAGACGGAGTGAGAGAGAGAGCGCGAGACTCGATTTAATCCATCTGTTCATGCCTGGGCCCCGGAGCTGGGGCGGGTCAGACCCCCCGCCTTTGTGTGCACAATACAGCCTGGAGTAGAGGCACGGCGGGGGGAGGGGGGGGCGATGGGGGCGACCCCCCGCTAACAGCCCTCCGCCATCGCAAGACCACATTCGGGGACGCTTTGATGAGGGGAAGCGTCGTTTTGTTTGTGTGTGTGTGTGTGTGTGTGTGTGTGTGTGAGGTTGTCAATACAGGAAGTATTCACACTGCATTTGGGAGCAATGCTTTGAGAGCAAGGCGTGAAGACAAACACTCGCCATGCGTGTGTGTGTGTGAGCGCGTGTGTTAAGAAAAACACTGCTCTTCCAGACGACCTTAGCCTCGTGTCTGTGCGTGGGCCGGGCGGAGGTGGTGGAGGAGTTCCTGTTCGCTGTAGCTCCAGTAAGTGAAGATACAGGAATGTTTTGACTGCAGTGTGTGTTTGCTGCTCGACTCCAGTGTAAAGCCTTCAGGTTTATCACACACACCACTCCACTGCTGAACATGCTCCGTTCTGGATAACAAATGCAATAAAATGAAGTATAATTTAATTGTGCCATTATCCTGAATCAGGCTTTCAGCACAGCTGCTCGGAGAAATACCTTCCAGAAGGCTCCATCTCTCACCAGGTCTCTCCTACACCACCCGCTACGTCATGAATGTTCGGACCTTGTACCAGGCTTTGTGCTGGTGGCCTTCAGTGGGTCTGAAACTGAACAGGCGATGTCACGCGTGTAGTGAGGGTCCCATGTGTGAGAAAGACTGCGGAGATGCATACATGTACACACACACACACACACACTAAATCATGTGCCTAGTGATGGTCCCATGTGTGAAAAGGACTGAGGAGATAGGGGTCACATACACATACCCTCACACACACACACACACACACACAGGCAGCCGTGTGGAAAGACAAACATCTCCCCTGGTGTGTGAGAGAGCGAGACCTCTTTCCCCCACAGGGATTGGGGGTCCTCCCCTCATTCATCTCAGTCTGTGGTCCGTCAGTCCTTCCTCTCCTCCTCCTCAAACTCCCGGTCATGACTCAGAGCTGAGTCAACTGTCCGACACACACGCTACGCCAGAGAGTGTAGCACGGAGCAACACGCTGTTCTGTGCATCCCCTGAACACCAACCAACCAACCCCGTAACACACACACACACACACACACACACACACACACACACATACACACAAAGAGCCCAGGTGGTCATGCCACGCTTCAGAGGTCTGCACTTCCTCTGACCTTCAGTGCTCAACGTGGGGGAGGAGCAGCCCTGAACAGCCATCGGGAGCCTGGGCCTCAGCCAATGAGGGAGGCCGAAACCTGGGAGGGCGGAACGCGACAGGCCTTGATCATAATTCAATAACACTAATCCCCAATGAACAGACAATGAGGTGGCGGGTGTGGGGAGGGGCGTGGCCTCCTGGCCCTGGGGTCCGACGAGAGGCCTTGTGAGCTGGGTCAGCTGACGCTCGCCTGCAGGGAGGGGTGATGGGGTGAGGGAGGGGTGAGACAGAGAGGTTCCAACTGGCTTCCTGTCAGTCTGATGAGTTAGTGCCTACAACTGTGTGTGTGTGTGTGAGAGAGAGTGCATGCTACTGTGTGTGTGTGGCAGTGGGAAAGGCAGGACACATCAATCCACACACATTTCCACGGCTAAGTCACCAATCACTCAGCAGAACACACTGACATTTGACCGCTGAGATAGAATCAATGTTGTTTAGGTTCAGGTTCCCTTCTGAGTTCACGTATATATATATATAAACACAGATACACACAGACATATATATACACACACAGGCATGTTGGAGCACACACACATACACACACACACACACACACACACATACTCTTCCAAAAGCTGCAGATGCACCAAAGTGTGTGTGCACAAGAATTCGAATGGCTGATTGAAGTAGGCGCTGCCTGTGAGTGCTTATTAGGGCTAGTGGGCGTGACCAGGCACTGTGGGCGTGGTCATGTGTTGTGGGCATGGCCATGTGTTGTGGGCGTGGCCATGCAGAGTGGGCGTGACCAGGCACTTGGGGTGTGGCTGGTCCTGACTCCAGGTGTCTGGCTTGTCCATGTAGTTCTGTCCTGTGGTCACTTATGGACACATATGCCACAGAAGGCAGTGTGTAAGTATTTGGACGGGGACACGTTTGTTCGCATGAACAGGGCTGTTTCTCCTACACGATCAGTGAGTCACTCAGATTTAGTCCATCTGCTTCTATATTAAATGAACACCTTGATGTTTAAATCACTGGATTTAAAGACACTATGGCTGTCAGCTGGGCTGAGAATTAATGTACGATAGTCCTCAGTTGTCTTTAGCCACTGTTACAGAACTCCAGTGAACCGAACCGGTCGTCCTGACGGCCATCACTCTCGGCGCCGCCCGCCAGACAGGGCTTCTGCTCGGAGCAGACCGAATGAGTTTATCAGACCAGAACCCCTGCCGCCCTCCCCAGGGTGAACGTCTGCACGGCTGACACGATGACTGGTGTGCGGGTGAGTGTCTATGTGGGTAACTAAGACTCAGGTTTGGGAGAACACTCAGTGTGACCCCCACACACACACACACACACGTACACACTGCTGCACACACACACACACACACACACACACACTCGCATAGCTCTAATGAAATTTTGAAAGCAGAAATCCTGAACAATTCTTCACAAGCCACAGGAGACATGGTTCTTGTGCCACAAAGATGACCACAAGAATGTCCATAAACACACACACACACACACACACACACACACAGGGTGGACAGTGAAAGCAGTTATTACCCGAGGAGACAGGAAGGCTGCATATTTAAAGGTCCAATCAGCAGCTGCTAAAACAGGGGCTCGGTGCACTGCTGGCAGGACCGACGGGCGCGAGGCCGACATCGAAAATCTCCAGAGCTGCTTCCACCACGACTCGGTGCCACCGGAACAAACCACTCAGAAGCAATTAATTACAAATTACAAACTCACGCTTAAAGCTCACTAACAACCCATATAAAGTTATGATAGCGCTTTGCCGAGAGAAGGAAGTACATAAACACAGTTCTCCACGTCTTTATGAGGCCTCACGGCTCCCTGCGGAGGCAGACGTCTCGTCATTAGCACTAAGGAGTCCACACGAGGGTGTCTCCCATCGTGGACGTCCTCGCTCGACCGGAGATGCTAGCAGAGTGTCGAGATGAGCTGCCCTGGCTTAACGGGCCAATCAGAAGCACACGTTTTAGTCACTAGAAAAAAAAGGAAAGGAGACAGAATGACAGAGAGAGAGAAAGAGAGAGAGAATGAACGAGGGTTCTCTTGAGATTCCTGTCGCTGGCTAGCTCCCACATACTTGAGAAGTGAGAGAACTTCCTTTTAGGAAAGAGGGAGAAAATGGCGGGAAGAGGACACGTAGCTTTGCCTTCCCTCAACAGGGAGACGCCGCATGTCTCCGCGAGAAGACAGTGAGACGAGGTGAGTCTCCAGCAGGAGGCGGGACATGGGAGTCAGGTGACGCCACCAGTCGCGGCGACTAAACCACTGAAGATCCCAGCAATCCAGCGGCAGGAGAGCGAGTCTGCTGGCTGCCCCATCTAATCTCCCAGGCAGGTCACGGTGATCCGGGGAGGATGAAGTATTAAAGGTGGAGCTGAAGCCGACGCAGCTCGAGAGGAGCAGATGTTTGCTCTGAGTGCAGAAATATTAGTGAGTAATCAGTCTCCTGTGGGAACCTGCCCCCTATGTCTGGAACCTGCTTAGAGTGTAGATATGCATCGCACACATACACACACACACACTGACACACACACACACACACACACCCCGAAGACTAGCAGCCCTGGGTCAGAGAGAGAAATTGAGGAACTGGGAATCTAATTTCATACATCCAGGTGCACAGCAACATCATGGCCGTGAGTACTGGAACGTGAACAACCAACACAACGACGAACCACGAGAGACCCAAGCTGCCCGTCAGGCTGACTCTGCCCTGGCAGGCCTAGGGAAGCCTCCCAGGCCTGCGAGCGTTCAGGCCTGCCCCCGCGGCTCAGCAGCCGGCCTTTACAGAGGTGCCAACACGGGCGGACCTGGGCGCCGCCACGCTGCCCCCGAGGCAGTCCGGCCCCAGGATGCCAGACAGCCGAGCTCGGCGGCTAGACACCGGACCTGCGCCAGCCGAGTGCAGAAAGGTGGCGAGCGACATCTCCGGACCTGAGGAGGACGTGTGTGTGTGTGTGTGTGTGATAGACGGCTCTAGGGTATACCAGGTCTGCCACCTCAGTGTGGATAGCTGACTTGGTCTGGCGGGAAAGCAGCTTTGTTAAAACATGGAGGGTCCAGAGGTTCTACTGCCCTGGTGTCCCACTGTACTAATGTTCTACTGCACCTCATCTGTGTGCTAAAGACGCCCTTTTATCTTTAATAAAGGGCAGTAAAATGTCAAATGCCTCATCTCTCTCTCTCTCCCTCTCCCACACACACACACACACACACACTATTTCTCTTTCCCTAAATGGCCTTATGTTAAATCTTCTTCAGGCGCAAAAAAATACTGCATTATTGCAAAAATGCCAATGCACAATGTGGTGTAAAAAACAAAACATACTTCCCAGCGAGGGAACAATAGGTGTGTGTGTGGGGGGGGTGAGTGGCAGCAGGACAGGACGGGAACAAGCAGAGCCTCGTGGGACAGGAAGACAATGTGACGAGAGCTCATTGGGAAAAGAACATACCTACTCAACAATCCTGAAGTTCACACACACGCACGCACACAGAACTTCAGCTGCAATTCTATTGTTAGGCTGTCCAGTCCTCCTGTGCAGTGTATGGCTAATAAAGAGGACGACGGAGGGTTGAAATTCCCAACTGGACGTATGGAGGGATGAATGGTTAGATGGATGGAGAGATTCCGTCACCTTTTTTGGTCGAAATCAGGCTAATTAGTCCGTAATGAGGAGGCAAATGTCATGGCCCTGCTGGTTAGCGGAGCAGGGAGGACAGTGCTAGAGGCGTTTTGAGGGAAACGATGACTCTGCGTTTCTTGTCTGTCACGCTGTAAATGCCTCCACAGAGATCTCTGCACTGATAAAACTTTCCAGCAGATTTGAACAGGATGTCAAGAGATCAAAAAAAGAAAAAAAAAGAAAAGGAGAGAGAGAAAGAGAGAAAGTAAAGAAAACAAAATTCTTTCCCTTAATCTTCCTCACCCTGACAGCCTTGGTAATGGCTAAAGAGCTTTTCTGGCGTGTTTCCACTGAGGTGCTGAACACGAGCTCATTAGCGTGCTAGTGCTAGCACGTCCTTCCAGTCGCTCAGATTGAATTTTCCATTTGGGAACCTCGAGTGTATTGAGAGGGTGGATGAGGACACCAGCGCTAAGGCTAACTGGGCAGGATGGCAACGGCCAACAGGTTGTCTGGGTCACGCCGGCAGACGTAGGGCAGTTCTCATTGGAGCGGGGCAGTTTCATTCACAAATGCTACTGCTAGGAAACGGTTTTGTGATTTCTGGGTGTTAAAATCGCGCTTGGTTCCTGCCAGGCACCGCTGAGAAACGCATAATCAACAAACGTCTAAATGGGTTCGGCGCGCCCGTGACTCTTCAGCCAAACTGAAGACAAGTTCCCGCCTGCAGCCGCGGGGGTCGCAAGACGGACCGCCACGTCGCATCGCACATTACAGGGCTGTCAGTGCGCCTCGTTTTCCTGTCATGAATACGAAAAGCAGCAGAGACCCTTCAGCTGTTCGCTGTGTGCACTCTGACCAGACGCCCCCCTCACACACACACACACACACTCCACCCCCACCTTTACAGTAACCCAAAACCTCTGTGACACTTAATCTAAGCGGCATAAAGAAACGTGGGCCCCCGCACCGCTCAGACGAATAAACTTTCCCTGACTTTAAAATAAAGCTGGTCTGAAGCCCGGGGGCCACTCCTCCTCGCAGGGGCCACTGCTCCTCCTCGCGGGGCTTGGCTGCAGTCCATATGGTCCCCCCCGCCCGAGCTCCCGGTGAGAAGCTGCGCTGTATAATTCGGTGGCCGGGGGAGCCATTAAAAAGCCATTAATTGCAAAGTTGAGGCCTCTCAAGGCAATGATATGCTAATATTTTTAAAGCATGAAGGAGCACAGTTTGAGGCAAGAGCACAAGAGATGAGAGGAAAACCGGAGACAAAGAGGAGGAGCGGTGAGGTAGGTGCACAGAGGAGGAGGCCAGGAGATCAGAGGAGGAGGCCAGGAGACCGCGAGATCAGGGCCGCCGACCAGGGTGGTGACGAAAAGGACAGAGACGCCGCGAGAGGCAGAGCCAGGTCGATCGTCCCTGTGCGTCCCACACAGGCTGTCTGCTGCACACACACACACACACACACACAACCTGTGTGCCGCACGCACGCACGCACGCACGCACGCACGCACACATAGTTGGGCGTGCAATGACACACTCAGAGAGACAGAAAGAAGCTTCAGGCACCAGAAAACAAAGAGATCAGTGTTGTGGAATACACTAGGTCTGAAATGTAAGTGATGTGTGTTTAAGTTCTGCCTCCTCAAGTCTGAATGCACAATCATGCGTAAGACCAGAGAGAGGAAGAGAGAAAGAGAACAAGAAAGAGAGAGAGAGAGAGACGCTCACCCTCCGCTAAACCCCTTTCTTCCTTCAGCGCTTCCTAGAAGTGCTGCTGTTTCAGTGCAATGCCGTTCCGTGGTCGTGCTTATCGGCACTTTGCTGTGTGTCAGGTGGGGCTCGGGGTAAATCAGGGGGCCGTAAACCGTCCAAGCAGCTAGCGCAAACAGAGCCTGACTAAAGGTTTATGCTGTGTACTCCCCAAACAGGCAACTCCCCTCACTAACAATTAACAAGCGTCCACGCTGTCCGCAGTCCCATTTGTAAGCAAAAGATCGAGCAACATCAGCTCCGCAAGGAAAACGACGGGAACAAACAGCACAAAAATGTGAATGCTGACAGCCCTGCACTGCATGATGGGACGCTGCCCGTGTTCGCAGGCTCAGCAAACCCTCCGGACAGACTCGGCACAGAGCAAACACGCAAGGCTCAAGCGTCCGTGGGGTTTGCATTACGTCTGCTCCCCGGGGGCCCGTGTTGTTGGGAGCTAGCAGAACGTGGTTACCAGAGCAACCCTGCGGAGCCGGAGCAGGTCCGGGGGCGGGTGAGAGGCGTGGCCCAGATCCGGTCCACAGCCCTCTTGCTTCAGAACCTCTTAACTTCATTCAGGATTTTGACAGGTTAATAAGGTATTTCGGTGTCCCCAAAAGGCAAAATGAGAGAGGGAGAGATGGAGGGAGAAAGGGAGAGAGGGAGAGAGTGAGGGTGGGAGAGAGTGAGAGAGAAAGGGAGAGAGGGAGTGAGAGAGGGAGAGAGTGAGGGTGGGAGAGAGTGAGAGAGAAAGAGAGGGAGGGAGGGAGTATGTGAGAGAGGGAGAGAGGGAGGGAGTGAGGGAGGGAGGAAGAGAGAAAGGGAGAGAGGGAGTGAGTGAGAGTGAGTGAGTGAGAGAGGGAGGGAGCGAGGGAGGAAGAGAGAAAGGGAGAGAGGGAGTGAGGGAGGGAGAGAGGGAGGGAGCAAGGGAGGAAGAGAGAAAGGGAGAGAGGGAGTGAGGGAGGGAGAGAGGGAGTGAGGGAGGGAGCTCAGTCCTCCTGGCTTGGTTCTGCACCAGCCCCTGGAGCTCAGACGCGGCTGCCTGGCACTGTACTGTGGCAGCCTGGACCTGACTGTGAGGTTTTCCAGGATCCAGTGCCAGCAGAACCCGAGTGTAGTTTTAGAGAGAGTGGACCTAATTCTCCAAATTCCCCAAAACAACAGACCCACACACCCACACACACACACACACACACACACACACACCCACACACACGGAGGGTCAACATTTCACTTAGTGAAGGAAGACGTGGAAAGGGGCAGTAGGGCTGGGGCAGTAATGAATGAGGATGTTGGTGCTGAAGCCATGGAGGGGGGGGGGTCTGTGGGGGGGGTCTGTGTGGCGCTGGAAGAAAGCGAGAGGAAGAATGTGTCTGCAAGGCTATTAAAGCCGTAATGGGCCCGTTAGGCCAGCCACAAGCGCCTTGCCTGCCTGCTTTATGGCCCTTTGTAATGCCCTTATGTTTAGGTTCTCTCAGACGCCTCGCAATGGAGTCCTGATGTGGTGCACTCCCTTTTGCTCGGATGTCTGTGGCGAGCGAGAACTCCGAACAAAAGGATAAAGGAAATATTTACCCACGACAACCCACTAAACTCTAGAGGGCAAGGGAGGGAGGGAGGGAGGGAGAGGGGGAGGGGGGAGAGAGGGAGGGAGAGAGAGAGGGAATGTTCTCTCTTGTTCAGCTTTTAAAACCACATATGCATCTCATTTGCATTGGCAGAGCTGCCCTGGAGATGAGGATCCTGAGGCTGCAGCTCAGTGTCCATCATAGCAGCTCAGAGGGAGTCTGAGTGACGTGACAGACAGAGATTATATATATATACACACACACACACACATATATACTTATTAGCCCAGTCTAATATTGCATAGGTTCATTCATGTTGTTTTACAACCGTATTATTTTACTTGTTTTACTACAATAGTGTAAGTGAATATGGTCAAGCCAATAAAGCTTAATGAACTGAGAGAGGGAGAGGGAGAGAGAGAGAGAGAGAGAGAGAGGTGGAGGAGAATGCTGCTCTAGTTAATTTACACTGAGGCTTCTGCTTATAGGGAGGAAGTCATTGTAGTCTGAGAGGAGGAAGTCATTGTAGTCTGAGAGGAGGAAGTCATTGTAGTCATTGTAGAGCCCATTTCCTTTCAGGATTGCAAAGCAACAATAGCAGAGGCTGCGCTAACGAGGACACTGGGGTGGCACTCGGGCGGCTCTGGGGTGGCACTGGGAGGACACATTCCCGGTCCCGGGCCAATTATTATTAGGAAAATGGCAGATTGTGCATGATTCAACCCAGCACTGGACAGGTGACCCGGTTCGACCCGTGACCCGTCCAAAGAGCAGCCAGTTAGACGGCAGACCAGCACGTCCGGCCGTGTGCTGAAGCAACCCGAGAGGCGGCGGGGAAGCCGGACGGGCTTCAGTAAGCCCAACCCCCCCCCCCCTCCCCCAACACCTCCTGCCTCGTCTCTGCCGCTCCGACCCGTTTAACCGCGCCGGAGTGCAGTGTAGCCCAAACAGCAGGAGTGTCGCATTACGCAGGAGAAGCAGGGAAGCTGGAAGCCGCCCCAGCCCCGCCCCCTGGACAAGCCCCCCCCACACACACACACACACACACACACACCTCCTTGCACATATGTATAACGCCTGTGAGTCTGAACCTCCTGCACGGATGGCAGCTGCTTTCAGCAATTTCAGACGGGGTGTGTGTGTGTGTGTGTGTGTGTGTGAACCATATGTAACCCCTCACCACAAAGGACACCCCTGTCTGTCTCACTCATGCCTGACAAACTATTGTGTCGTTTAAAATCTGACCTCACCCGGCCCCGTACAGCGGCGCCGTCATGGCGATTTACCTGATGCTATCAAGGTTTACTGGGCAACCTCAGTGGCAACCAGGAGAGATTAGATGGCTTTCAGCATTCCAATGACCCCGGGCTGCCCCCACCACCAATTCCATCACAGTCTGATCTACCCAGGGCTTACAAAGTCACGTCCATAAGCTAGTCTCTCTCTCGCTCTCTCTCTCTGATTGTGTAATGACATTACACGGCTGTGACCTTGGTCTCTGCTCCAGCGCTCTGGTTGCTGTCTGACGCACCTCCCGGTAACTGCATAATGAAAAGGCCTGGAGCCAGAGGATCACGGCACGGGAGCGATGCAGGCAGGGTCCGAAATGAGGACCCCCCCCTCATCTCCCTCTCCAACCTCGGCCTGCAGAGGAAGACTCTGGGCTGCCCACCCACACAGAAACAGTCAGCCACAGCCAAAACCTCCTCCAGCTACGTTCAACATGCAGCCTAAAGTCTAAAGATAACAGAAGAGGGGATTTTTTTTTGTGAAAATCTGACACTGCAGCAGGGAGGAATGGGACGATGCGCAGTATGTGTTCGCTTATGGCCAACGGAGAAGATGCATGTGGTTGCATGAATGCAGAATCCCTCACAGGGGGGCGTGTCCAGCCTGCAGTCACGTGAGATCCGCAGGGGGTGTGTGGAGGCAGGGATGGGGCGCGGTGGTGGAGGCAGGGGTGTAGGTGTGGGTGGTGGTAATTGGTAATGGTAATGACTTTCTGAGGGAGGCGTCATTACCCCATGGTTGGAAACATCATCATGCACTATTACGGCTGTCGGCACTCGTCAGGACTCCTGTCTCCAGTCTCGGGGGGAGTCCAGCTCATCCAAGGCAGGGCGGGGGCGGGACGAGACAGGACATTAGCACCAGCAGCAGGAAGATCAGCAGGACGAGCCTCGCAGATTCACCGCTACAAATGGGAGTGGATCACTCCATGTGTGTGATGGGATGACCTATGACCCCACCCTGCCCGGCAGTAGCGGGTGCAGATCCCCATCCTGCACGAGCCACCGTGGTCACAAACCTCGCGCGCCACCACCAGACACAGACGAAAGCCAGACGGCCCAGAGCTGCTTGGAAACGCTCCACTTTGCTACGAACACAGCACCCATCAGCCACCTGCAAGGCCCAATCAACCCAGCGGGTGAGTTGGCACTTCACAATGCGACATATTCCGAAGCAAATGAACTGGACAGCGCAGTGGACACAGGACAGCGCAGTGGACACAGGACAGCGCAGTGGACACAGGACAGCGCAGTGGACACAGGACAGCGCGTGGAAACACGGCACTCTACACAACGCACAGATACGTGGTTTACGCTGAGGTTTTTAGCCGTAGCGCAAGTCAAGCATACCTAATTGGTTTAAAGGGCACTCTGGCTAGTCAGACATGCATATCCAGTGGATTCTGAGGTTATCCCATCACGCTCCGGCCCTGATCTAATTTTCTTGCACTCTCTCCACTACAGTAATGAATTGAGTAATCACAAATATCTAAGACCGTTCAAGTGCTTTGTGAAGAGAATCAATACAGTGTGGCAAACTGCCAGTTGCTTACTTCCATGGGTGGGACAAATCTGTGTGTGGGTTCACTGCCAAAGGATGCTCTTGTAGCAGCTTTCCATCTCTCTCTCTCTCTCTCTCTCTCTCTCTCCTTCCATCTCTGTCCATTTCCATCATCTATATCTCTCCCCATCCCTTCTTCCCTTTCTTGCCCTCTCTCTCTCCCTCTCTCTGTCTCTCTGCCTCTTTCCTATCTTTCTTTCAGTCTCTCCCCTTCCATTACCCTTTCTCTCCATCTTCATTCCTCTCTCTCTCCCTTTCTTTCTCTCCACCCCTTCTCTCTCTCTTTCTCTCTCTCTCTCTCTCACTCCAACACAATTTGGTCTGTGAAAATTCGGAACTTTAGCCTGCGCTAAAAAGAAAAGGCTCAGGTCTACGCAGCGCCGTTTCCACAGAAACGGATCATCTGAGCAAACGCAACTGATAAGAATTTCTATGAATTTCAAAAGCTCTCCCCATGGTGCGCGCGTTGGATGGCAGCTTCAGTGGAATATTGATAAGCTGACAGTTAGCCAGCATAATCAGACCCCAGCAGGCAACCTTGGAGATGACTACACCATAACATCCTACCATGAAACGCGCAGATAGACACCGGGAGACATCGCTGTCCTCAACGGTCTTTAACGAGATTTGAGGAGCACGTCTCGAAGTCGCCATGTCCTCCATTACTCACACGCTTAATTGCCGTGAAGCTTCAGCGGGGTGACGCGAATCTGGAACGCGACTCGTCCCCGCGCTAGTCCACCAGACGCTGGCGCTGGTACCAGTGGACGTCTCCGCTCCATGACCAGGGCCCGGTAACCCTCAGGCCCAGCACGGGTCAGCGTCGAACACACAGTGGAAGACCAGAGCTCCTCCTATAACTGACACGTACGGTAGCGACTGGATATGCATTAGTCACACTCGTCATTCTGCATCTAATACTGACCGCGCCATCAATGAAAATCTATTCCTGAAAGGTTCTACGTCCCACTGAACGTGGTCGCTGGAATCGGTTCCAGTGTTCCTCTCAAAGGACGGCAGGCAAATCGTGAGGCGCGGCAACCACAGGGCTGCAAATCATTACCTCAGTCGACAGGGACTCTCCGCGCTGGCATTTTTACACGGTTGCCTTCAGCTCAAACAGCATTGCTATGTTCCTGCGGATTGTATCCAGACCTGGCAACCACAGGCATCACCCAGTCTACCACTCTGGCAGCCAGTGGGCCCAGACTAAAGGCACGAACAGCTCGCGGCGCCTCTCAGGTGATAAGTGACACGAGTCGCAAAGAGGTTCATCTATTCACGTCCTGACACGGGGAGCGATTAGCCATGCCTGCCGGAGGGGGTCATGTGTGATTCAGATCAACAGCAAGTGTGACAGGACATAAAAAGTGTGTGCGTGTGTGTGTGCGTGTGTGTATGGAGGAGTGTTCTGCTGGCAGACGTTTAATAATGGGGATGGGTATGAATAAACAAGCCTTTTGTGAGGGACGCAGATGCCAAGATATTCAGAGGGGATCCAGGCGCTAGTCCACAAGCGGCTAATCAGGTCTGCAGGCAGGAAGAGATGTGCACAGTGTGGATTCGTGATAAGACATGGTCTGGTTCCACGCCTGCATCCATCAGTCAGGCGGGAGAAGTTCGGCCGAAGTTCGACTGAAAGAAAAAACTTTGACTGCAATTCAAGTGTTTGACCATAAAAGTGACATACGGGGGGGGGAGGGGGGGGCAGCTGGGGGTCAAACCCAACAATTATAACAAAGAGAGAAGTGGAAAAGGAAAACAACCCAGAGAGAGGGTGGAGGGAGAGAGGGTGGAGGGAGGGAGGGTGGAGGGAGAAAGAGACAGGAGGGAGAGAGAGAAAGGATGGAGGGAGAGAGGGTGGAGGGAGAGAGGGTGGAGGGAGGGAGAGAAAGGATGGAGGGAGAGAGGGTGGAGGGAGGGAGAGGGATGGTGGAGGGAGAGAGAGAGAGATGGTGGAGGGAGAGAGAGAAAGGATGGAGGGTGATAGAAAGGGTGTTGGGAGAGAGAGAGGATGGAGGGAGACAGAGAGAGGATGGAGGGAGAGAGGGTGGAGGGAGGGAGGGTGGAGGGAGGGAGAGAGAGGAGGGAGAGAGAGAAAGGATGGAGGGAGAGAGGGTGGAGGGAGAGAGGGTGGAGGGAGAGAGAGAAAGGATGGAGGGAGAGAGGGTGGAGGGAGAAAGAGACAGGAGGGAGAGAGAGAAAGGATGGAGGGAGAGAGGGTGGAGGGAGGGAGGGAGAGGGATGGTGGAGGGAGAGAGAGAGAGATGGTGGAGGGAGAGAGAGAAAGGATGGAGGGTGATAGAAAGGGTGTTGGGAGAGAGAGAGGATGGAGGGAGACAGAGAGAGGATGGAGGGAGAGAGATTGACAGAAATGAAGAGAGAGAGAGACAGACAGAGCGAGAGGGAGGGAGAGAGGGAGGGAGGGAGGACAGATAGAATTGAAAAACACAGCAAGGGAAAAGCAGGGCGTGAAGAAGAAGAGAAAGACACAGCGAGGGAGAGGTGAGCAGAAGAGATCAGTACTGAAATCACCGCCGGGTGGGGGGTGTGATGGGAAGACAGTGGACTGAAGAGATATGGAGGAAGCAGCAGACAGGGAGAGACGGGACACACACATAAAAACAGAAAAGGACAGCTGGCTTACCAGCCCCCTACCTCACACACACACACACACACACACACACACACACACACACACACGGGGCATGGCCATGGACACCGGAGCACAAGAATACAAGAGGGAGACTCACAACAGCGCCAGGGACATAAGTGGCCCCAGGGTTCAGACACAAGAATGCACAGGCGGGTGGATGTGCGGGTGGATGTGCGGGTGGATGTGCGTGTGTGTGTGGGCATCAGAAAGTCGAACGTGCCGCTCATCTGAAAGCTGAACGCAGCAGTAGGGGCCCTGCCCGAGCCAAAGCGTGGGGGCGGGGCTGGAGAGGGTGGGGGCGGAGCTGGAGAGGGTGGGGGCGGAGGTCTGGCAAGGGTGAGGGGTTCTCATTCAGCTTGTGGGGTCCTCTGCCAAGAGCCTGTTCCCCCCCCGGCGTCCAGCACGTCTGTTCGGGAGGTTAAACGCTGGTCTGCCATGGGGCAAACGGTCTTCGCCTTCCTCAACGTTACTCCTTACTGGGAACTCAGGTGATCACAAGAGCATTTTACACACAGCGAAACCCCAAAGGTCCCGTGGTCAGGTTCCCACGCCCGTCACCGCTGCACGCGTGACAAACGTTACATTATACACGCACTGCACTCAAACGGCTCCTGCGCCGCTCTAGACGCAGATCCAGCCACCGCATTACTCCAAATGAATCGTGTTGGCCTGTCTGCTCTCACAGCCGGGGCGGCGGCTGGCTAATTCAGAGCGGCGCTGGCAACCTTGGGTGCCTCGACAGCGACAGGAACAAACCTTTCGCTCTGGGAAGCCAGTTATAGCTCCTACTTTACTGCACTTTTCGTGTCCAGGATGAATGCCTCTTCTCGGCGGGAACGGTGCCAAGAGGTCTCCACGTCCAGAGTGAAATTAGAACAAGCTTCTCCTCGAAGGTGCATTTGCAGCTGCCAATTTCTCCGAACAATCAGAGGGCTTCTTTATAGCCAGGAGGCAAACTGAAGGTGAATCACCCAGTGTACAGTAACATGATTGGGGAGACTGTTTTGCAGCCTTGCTGAGACTCAGCTAGGTGGTGTTTGGAGAGTAATACCGGCTCAAATTGCCAATTATCACTTTAACTGTAATAACTTACACGCTACAGTCAAAGGAACTCTTGTCAAACTTCAAACAGCATGAAACAACAGTACCTGGCCAGCGTTAGAGATGGAAATCTATCTTTTACGAAGACAAAATCCATATCAGCTATTTCAGTTAGGAACAGAGTGTGTGTCACCGGTCAACTGAAATTCACTGAAACTAAAGAACCGGAGGAAAAAGTGGATTTAGAGCCGTTATGTTATGTTCCATTATGTGGCCGTTACAACAACAGCATCGCCACAAAGCCTCAAACAGCTTAACATTTCGCCAGATGACTAATTCTGCAGACGTGACGGTCGTTGGCATTTAACAAGTGAACAGCACTGCGTCGTCCTGAACAGCGCGCTAGCAATCTAAACCGCTCGGGGAGCAGATGCGATTTCCAACAGAAGGGAGTGTTTGTGCACAGACTGCCACGCCCGAGCAGACGCTCGTGGCCGTACAGACGTGCCAGTCTCCCGGCTACCAGCATCCCAGTTCAGCATCGCTCTGCAATCTGCTGGGAAAATGGCCAGCGGTACAAAAAGGCGATGTGGTGAGTGGATGACCTCTGACCTGGGAAGAAGTAATTAGCTCGGAAGCACCAGGCGAGTTTTTGCTGGAGCGGATGGGTGGAGAGGTGGAGAGGTGCTGGGTGGAGTGGTGTTGGGTGGAGAGGTGATGGGTGGAGAGGTGGAGAGGTGCTGGGTGGAGTGGTGTTGGGCGGAGAGGTGCTGGGTGGAGTGGTGTTGGGTGGAGAGGTGCTGGGTGGAGTGGTGCTGGGTGGAGAGGTGCTGGGTGGAGAGGTGGAGTGGTGCTGGGTGGAGTGGTGTTGGGTGGAGAGGTGCTGGGTGGAGAGGTGAAGTGGTGCTGGGTGGAGTGGTGCTGGGTGGAGAGGTGCTGGGTGGAGAGGTGCTGGGTGGAGTGGTGTTGGGTGGAGAGGTGCTGGGTGGAGAGGTTGGTGAAGGACCATCATTGGGCCTTCGAGAATGAAACTGGAGGAAGATGGAAGGAGACATGTGATCGGAAAAGCAGCCGGTGTGTGTGTGTGTGTGTGTGTGCATGAGTGAGTGTCTGCATGTGTGTGCGTGTGCATGTGTGTGCATGTGTGTGTGCGCACGCACGCATATGTGTGCGTGTGAGTGTGCATGTGCATGCGTGTGTGTGTGTGTGTGTGTGTGTGTGCATGTATGTGTGTGCGTGTGCGTGCGTGTACGTGTGTGTGTGTTCTCTGGGGCAGGTTGTGGTGATTGTCCTGCTGCGGCGGGGGTGAAGATGCCCCTGGGGGACGGATGGAGCTCTATTCAGTGGTTGCCATGAGCCTGGGCTGTTGCTAGGGGCACCCTCTTCCATGCTGGTTTGGGCTGCCCCTCCTGGCAAGGAGGAGTGCTGTAAAACGCTCTCTCTCTCTCTCCTTCACTCCCTCCATCCCTCCCTATCGCTTTCCCTCGTTTCCATGCTGTCACTCTCCCACGTCATCCCTACTTCTCAGTTAGGTTCCCTGGTCAGGACAGGAGGTGCGTGCAGGTCCCTCCAGCAGGGTCCCGCGTGTCTCACCAACCCCGACGAGAACGCCCGAGTGCTTCCGCTCGGCGCGGACAGTCCATTCGCTTCCCGCCGCCGCCACTCCCGTTTCCGGTCCCGCGTCCGTGCGCCAGATCGCGAGGATCAGCTGGGCGGGGAGGGCAGTGGGACCAGTGCCCAGATGCTCACTTAACCAGTTCAAAGAGACAGTTGTCTAATTAAGGCCCGGGGTCCGTGCCAGGAGGCAGACACCTGAGCAAGTCTGTCCAGGGTCAGCGCTCCGACACGCATCACGCCCCGGAGTGACGTGAAACGAAGCAGTCACGGGAGATCACGGGAGGTCACGCGCACACCAGGCCCGAGGACTTCTGCTCCAAGCCGAGGGAGAAGAGGCCTGCGGACGAGCACCTTGGCCTCCTGGGCGGGGTCAACCCTCCTCTGGGCTGCTGGAGCTCATCTAGTAACGTGCCAACACCAGCGAGGTCATGGGTTCAGATCCCCGCGAGCACACGCACCGTCACGCTGATAAATATGCAAGTCACTCTGGGTAACAGTGGCTGCCAAAGACTGAAAATGTAAATGCCGCATGATTAGGATCCTGTGCCGTTACCCCCGACTACCCAGGGTAGCAACCATGTCAGTGTGGCCTTCGTATAGTGCAGGAAACAAACTCACCTGGTCAGCATTCGTCTAATGGTCTGAGAGAGACAAACACCCACCGGCAGGGTTCACTAACCCTCCCTCTCTAAAGATCACTCACTGCCCTGAGCACGTGTCATCGCCTGAGCACGTGTCATCGCCTGAGCACGTGTCATCGCCGCGTCTGTAACAGGCCGAGGTAAGAGGTCACGTCTATAAGAGGTCACGTGACGCCCACCAGTCCCTGTCCCCGTCCACTTTCACCACATCCCACTGATCCTCATGGAGACGATGGCAATGCTGGGTACTGTCTAGGAGTCTAACAGGAAGTGTGCTAACAGGACGTGTGCTAACAGGACGTGTGCTAACAGGACGTGTGCTAACAGGACGTGTGCTAACAGGACGCCTTACGTTAATTAATCCCATCTCCATGTTTTTCTCCCACCTTAAGAACCAGATCCCGCCGGACGGTCAGTTCCGAAACGACCCCCCCAGTCCAGACCACCCCCCACCCCCCACTCTACTCTACCAGGGCCTGTAGAACAGCCGCCAAAACTGCAGGGGAGCTTTGCAGAGAGAAAGACGAGCATGGAGTGGGAGTGTGTGGACTGAATGGAGAAGTAGTGTGTGTGTGTGTGTGTGTGTGTGTGTGTGTGCGGGAGAAACAGAGAGCGTGGGTATAAGGATGGGGGGTGTTGCTCTTTGGGAAAGGAGCCAATCCAATTACAGGCAGCCGTGCGAGCCCAGTTTCTTCAGTGGAGCTAAATTCACATTTCACCAGTCCCCCCCCCCCCCCCCCATGTCCGCTCCGTGATGCAGGCGATATAGGGGGCCACTGGCCTTCACCGTCACTCCCCCGGCCAGCCCCACCTCACCTCCACCACGCCACGTCACCTCCGCCCTGCCTCCACCCACGACTCCACAGTCACGGCACGCAGAAAAGGAGGCGGATTCCCCGTTGCCTGGCGAGGGCTTATCGGTGTACTGCATAAAGGGCATACGCAAACACCATGGGGCTTCCTGAGGGCTCCGGGCCTGGACCCCAGCTCTCCAACACACACACACACACACACACACACACACGCAAACCCTCAAAAAAACAAAAGAACACCCCACAAGTGCTGACAAAGCAGTCAGGCCCCTCCTCTTCCTCTCACATCCTCATTGGCTGAGCACGCTGGGGCTTTCTGCAGTGTAGCAGACCATGCAGCCTCTCAACCACAACCACCAGTGCAGTGGGACGTGTGTGTGTGTGTGTGTGTGTGAGCCGTGAACATGTTTGAGCCCAGCACGTGGAAGGGAAAAGTCGATATCCCACTACACTACTATGTGGAGTGCTGTACTCGCCGTCTCATTCCTTTGCATTATAGGTGGAAGTGGGGGGGTGGGGCATGTAGTGGGAGGCGGGGCATGTTGTGGGGGGGCAGGGCATGTAGTGGGGGGGCGGGGCATGTAGTGGGGGGCGAGTGGGACTGGTGGAAGGGATAACATGAATTATTAACGCACTCAAACACGGGGATTACACTGAATAATCTGCTCTGATGCCACATCCTGATTACAGCAGCCTTTCAATTACTGATTGAGTGATCATGAGGTGCTGGAACTAAAGCCCCAGTGTGCAGTGCTGCATCTGTAGTGCAGACGTGAGGGGGGAACAGGGCGGGTGTCTCTCCCCACACACCCCTCACACACACCACACACCCCTCACACGCCCCACACATCTCACACATACCACACACCTCACCCACACCCCTCACACACACCTCACACCCTACACAACCCACACACACCCCACACAAACTACACACCCCACACACCTTACACCCCTCACACACACCCCTCACACACACCCCACAGCCTTCCCTTGCTCTTCATCACCCACCGTCACTCCCGCATCTGCCCTTCTGGTACTAAAGCAGCTCCAGTACAGCCTGCTGGACAAGATGGCCGGCGTTACATCCACGAGAACGGGAAACACAGCGCGGCAAAATGTACCGTAAACACTCTGCACTCTCGACGCTGTTTATTGCACCATAGTGGCTTTTGTTTCTGCTTTAGCTGCGAGCGTTTTCCTAGCAGGTCCGACGCCTAGAAGTGCTCTGTAGTTGAAGCGCTTCGTACCTTGAGTTAATGTACTTGGACACAATGAGCCCAGCTCCCTCCACGTCCGCTGACTGCTGGCGAAACACGGCCAAGCAGTCCCTCCCCGCACTCCGTTTGATCAAAAACCAAATCGCACCGGCTCCGCTCACAGCTCCCTGCTCTACGACACCAAATAACCGCACTTTCAAAGTCATTACCGACAGCAGCCGTGCCTGAAAAGACCCGCGCGGGCTAAGCGCCACGGCACGGATCCTTCGGGCTCGCTGTACAAGGCGCGTTTCACATGTTCGAGGCCCCCCGACACGGGCAAAACATCTGATAATGACCAAGTGCTTATAACCTCTGGCACCCACCAGTATAAACTGGTTCCCAGCAGGCTGTGGAGGAGTCGGCCTCAGCCTGTGTCGAGCTGCCCAAGCTGGTCTGAAGAGGTGCTTATTAAAGGTAATTGGCCCGTGCTGGTAAGCATACAACTCCACACAAGACTCCAGCGCAGCCCGTGATGGAGAGAGGTCGCCTCAGCTCTAAAGGACACGATCACGTATTCAGGAACGGAGTTTCTGGCCGTTTCTGCCGCCATCTGCACTTTTAAACGTGAAACGCGGCTGGTTTTAACGCGGTTGCAGACGCCGGTCATTATCTCACGGGCCTTTGTGGTCATTGCGAAGCCTTGGGAATCAGAAGCTAATCCCTGGATTGCGGACGTAGCTTCTGCTTCAAAATTATAAAAAAAGGCCTGAACTTGAGATCTTGGCGAAGGACCGACGTAAGTCAGCGTAACGTCCGGCAGGACCGACGCCCGTACGCCGCACTCACCTTCTTCAGACGCCCACTCCTGGTGCCCACGAACGCCACGCAGTAGCCGTTGTAGACGTAAGAGGTCACTGAGGTCATGCGATCCCGGCTCTCTGTGTACAGCATGTGTCCGGTCACCAGCTGGGAGCCCCCTAGTGGCTGGTTGATGTCGAGGCCGCAGAAGGAGTCGTCAATGGGTACAGGCTATGGGCAAAAAGAGAGGGGGTTATGGATCAGGGCCACCACACACACACACACACACACACACACACACACTAAACACCGCAATCTTCACTTTCTAATGAGGATTGCGAAACAATCCAGAAAATTGGACCCCCAATTGAGATACAAGTCTTGAGAACTGAAATGTTTTACAATCGCGGGGTTAATCGTGGTCCTTAACTGTGACGAGATGTGGACCCCTGGGACACACACACTCTTCCCACTGGGGACATCTCCCTCTGGCGAACGTGGGTCTAGACACATCTTAATATACACACTTCAGTTAAGCAGGGACTTCAGAAGGATGTGAACAGAAGACTGGTGCATTCGATTAGGCCTGGATCTCTACGCCGTGGTGATTGACTTCGTTCATCATCAGAACATTCATCTAGCTCGTTAGTAAGTGGTTTGTCAACCTAAAATCGAATTTAGCTAGTGACTCAATACACTAAGGAAGCAGCGCTGACTCAATTAAGTTCTAGTGGCTATACGTCTGTGGCTGTGCTACGCTAAACATTTTTACTTCTGCTTGTTTAGACATGCACACACATGCATTAAATTAAAAGGTTCTCACTGGCTCGATTATGAAGAAAATGTATTGTCTAAAAACATTACAGCAGACCATACACACACACACACACACACTTCAGTTTCATTTTTGTGTTTTTGTGTCCAGAACACCCAAGCCATGGTCCCTGGTAACCGATTGCTGGTCCCTCTCACACACAGCTGTGACCCCGTGGTGTTTACACGCAATGTTCACCCCAATGTCCGGGCGCAAAACAAAGAAAATGGAATAGTTTTGATTCCAGCAGTGTTATCTACGGATTTCTCTCTCTTTCTCTCTCTCTCTCACACACACACACACACTCACACACACATGCAAGTAGTGCAAGTACAGAGAGGGAGCCTTGTAAACATTTACAACCCAACGCAAGGCCTTGAGAGCCATTTTTCTTGTCAAGCGGAGACATGGCCCAACATCCATCCCCGTCCAGAGAGGCGACTCACCGGCCCCCAGCTGCTAAAGCGCCTGGCCCAATCCAGGTCAGCCCCCTCGCGACTGGGCCTGGCCTCAAAGTGCCACGGAAAGCGAAGAGCACGGGCCGAGTGTGGCCGACACACACCTCAGAACCAGCAGAACCAGCATCTGGCCATTAGGACCCGCCCCCCGAGGCTAACGCTGCTGGTCCCCAGTACTGCCACTCTCACTGTTCTCACTGGAACAGAGGAAACGTGCACGCTCTCCACACCGACGTATCCTATGCTTCGTGCACGTGCAGAGGAAACGTGCACGCTCTCCACACCGACGTGTCCTATGCTTCGTGCACGTGCAGAGGAAACGTGCACGCTCTCCACACCGACGTGTCCTATGCTTCGTGCACGTGCAGAGGAAACGTGCACGCTCTCCACACCGACATGTCCTATGCTTCTCTTTTCCAAAGCAGCCGGTGTGACACAGGAGCTCAGCAGAAAATGGTACCTGACTGAGTACCCAACTGACTGTGTAACCGATGGTGTAACTGACTGACTGGGTACCCAACTGACTGTGTAACCAACTGTGTAACTGACTGACCGTGTAACCGACTGAGTTCCCTTCCTGACCGTTCGCATCTTCAGTAAGGGAGCAGTGAAGGGTCCAAGTCTTAAAACGGTTTGGTGTTGTTTTTGTGAGAAGTTTTTACAGTTGTGAGTTCAATCAGACAGCTAGAGCTCCATGTGTGTGCGTGCGTGTGCGTGTGTGTGTGTGTGCGTGCGCAAGGCACACTGGAACCTCTCTGTAACCGAGAACGCTGTTTAACTAGCCATGTAAACTGAAAGAGCACTGGTGCTCTATTTCAGGTGCAGCTGTTTGCCGGAGTCTGTGAATGTAATCTATCCCATCAGCCACATCAGGGCCCAATTGTTTCGCTGATGTATGCTGTGTAGATGAGGCCACAACAGATGCCAATCTCATCCCATTCAGAGTTGAGACGTTTTGAGTGAGCATATATATATATATACACATACACACACACATGCATATACAGACACACACACACACACACACACATACATATACACACATATACATACACGCACACACATATATACATATACACACATATACATACACGCACACACATACATATACGTATACACACACATATACACACACACCCCAGTGCTGTGGGCTGAAGGTTGGAGGTGCTTTATTCGGACAACAGAGCTGAAGCAGAGGGCACTCATGACTCCTCTCAGGTGGGCGGGCTCATCACTCCACATGCAAATCAGGCCAGTCCAGTCGATCAACAGGGTGTGCTGCAGAACCCCCGCCAGAGCTGCTCAGCAAATGACGACACACTAGACCCTAGTAGCCGAGTGCTGATCCCTTTTCTTCGAGTAAGGAAGCCAGCCAGTGAGCAGAAGAAGCGCAGATGTGTGATGAATCTCTCTCTCTTCTCTTTTGAATCAGAACACTTTTTTTTGTTTATTTCTGTTTTTTTGTTTGCCTGGTTGGTTGGTATGTTGGTTTCTTCTATGCTGCCGTGCAGATGGATGTGTGGAGCAGGGGAACCAGACCAAGTGTAATAGGCAAGCTTGGCTGTGTTCTCAGTTTGTGTCAACAGCCCAGTACCCATCTGGAACTGGGCCAGTGGAGACGGCTACGTCCCCAGCCATCCAAAATAGTCAGGAATAACAAGCAGGACATTAAACAAAAACAGGCTTGTCTGTTTCGTTGTGACTCCACAGGGCTCTGGCAGAGAGGTTAAAGGAGGGTTTATGTTTAAAGAATATATATTTCTTTATAAAAAATATTTTCTTACTCCTACTGGAAAGAAAATTGCTGCATGTCAAGACCAGAGCGTGAGAGTCCTGTTGGGGGAGTGCGGGACCGTCTCTACTTGACCCCTGTGTTGGGGGAGTGCGGGACCCTCTCTACTTCACCCCTGTGTTGGGGGAGTGCGGGACCCTCTCTACTTCACCCCTGTGTTGGGGGCGTGCGATACCCTCTCTACTTCACCCCTGTGTTGGGGGCGTGCGGGACCCTCTCTACTTCACCCCTGTATTGGGGGAGTGCAGGACCCTCTTATCTTGACCCCTGTGTTGGGGGAGTGCGGGACCCTCTCTACTTGACCCCTGTGTTGGGGGAGTGCGGGACCCTCTCTACTTGACCCCTGTGTTGGGGGAGTGCGGGACTCTCTCTACTTATGAGTCCTTTCTATGAGAATCATTAAAAATCTACCAGCACAATCCATTCAAATCCATTTGCAAGCTACAGATTCATTGACCAGGTACTGACTAGGGCATCTCCATGTAAGGCATGTGGAAATACTTCCACTGCAGTAAAAAGGGCCAAACTAGAACACACACACACAAACAATACTGTGCCAAGCATTTCGTGTGATCTCGCCTTACACATGAGCAGCAGCAGAAACCTGGCTCTCTTAAACCTAAATGGAATGGAACCTAAACAAAATAGAACCTAAATGGAATGGAACCTAAATGGAATGGAACCTAAACAGAATAGAACCTAAATGGAATGGAACCTAAATGGAATGGAACCTAAACGGAATAGAACCTAAATGGAATGGAACCTAAACAGAATAGAACCTAAACGGAATAGAACCTAAACGGAATGGAACCTAAATGGAATGGAACCTGAAAAGAATGGAACCTAAATGGAATGGCAGGGATGGCAGGGCTCCCCAAGAGTTCAGCATGAGTGTAATGCCAAGGGAGGTCACACTAAATACGTCCTCTTTTATTTTGTGTACACATTTCCTGTATTGTCTCCTTACGTCTTAATAAAGTCTCATACATCTGAAATAAGTATATAATAATTCAATATGGTCATTAGGTCATTAAGTCATTACATCATATAAAAAAATCTGTGTGTATACACACAGACACACACACTTGTATGAAGGTAGTGGTAGCCAACACACACACACACACACACACACAGTGTACAGCAACCCCATCAGCAAGTCATTAGTGTTAATAATTCTGTCATAACTCTCTACATTTGTGTCGCCGATTAAGGAACACAGACTACAGTCTCGCGGGGCCGCATTCCTGAACTGAATTAGTAAAAGGACAATAAAAAAGATGCTTGACAACATGAATGACTAGTGTAGGTTGTGCGTTATGATGTGCGGATATGATACCATCACTCACCCTCACAGCTTGTCCCTAACCCTGCCCTCTAGCCTCGGGTTCCAACTACAGGCTGTTTACAAATAGGTCCTTCATCCTGACCATAGTGGGACAGTCCGGCTCTGGGGAATTTAGAGGTGGCCTCATTTCTCTCCCTCTCCCCTCTCCTCCCCTCCCTCTCCCCTCTCCTCTCCTCCCCTCCCCTCCTCCCTGACTAGGAAGGCACTGTTTATTTGCATTGCACTAAAGGAGAACATTACCGCTTTGATGCTTGCCAAGAGAAATAAACCCATTCTAATTGGTGAACATATCTTATACAGACAGATCTGAATGTGGCTAGTTATCCTAGCAGGGCTGTAAATTGCCCTTAATTACATGTGCTAGAAGGACACCTTGATAAGGAAACATGGGAAATGGAGTTTGACAGGACTAAATGCGATACTTGAGTCTTGCTCCATCTGTGACCACAGCAGCACCACACCCTCCGTGCTGTGGCTTTAAACAGAAAAAGGTGTTCTAACGGAATGGCGCTATTAAATTTGCACCAGATAAAATGATACCTAAACTCTCAGTTTTACAGTTGCGTAAAAGATTACAGCCCTGATACAATCCTCAATGGGCAATCCAGTGTAGTTCAGAATGAGCTAATTGCTTTGTTTGATGCTGGGTTAACGTTTTCTTAAGCACCAAAGCAGGCATGGTAATACCTTACATGGGGGTGTGGACACGCAAAATGTTTAATGTGTCTGCTTAAAAAAGCCCAAACAAAGGCGGAGACTAGCTAACTGTACCATGTACTGAATACTACATAATACCGCTTGCTCATCTGCAAAGTTTATTAGGAAACCATGGCAACCTGTTGTCCAGCGCGCCATGTTGATCCATCACAAACGGCCTCTTACCGCCTTGGTGCACTGGACATCTTTCCCCAGCAGCCAATTGAGCTCCAGATTGCCTTCTCCATGGTAACAGGACTGCAATCGCTCCTTGATGCGAGCATTGATGTCCTTGATGGTGAAGACGCAGAGCGCCGAGTCGTCCGGGGGACGGTGGTACTGCTTCTGGCCTTTGGAGAAGACGGTGAAGAGCACGTCGTCGGAGGCGCTGATGTTGAGCGAGGCGGCCAGGACGCGGCCCGGCTTGGCCAGGTGGGCGGCCTGGAGCAGCCGGTACTCCACGCCGTTACGCACGCAGCCGACCGGCAGCGACACGTACGAGTGGAACTTGTGGTCATCCTTGCAGAGGCGCACGATGCGGGAGGCGTAGAAGAGGTCGCCGGGTGAGCCGCTGGTCGCCATGCCGTTCTCCGGGGTCTCCGGCTGCACCGTCAGGAAGTAGACGAAGTTGCCGCTGGCGAAGCCGTAGACGTAGTAGATGTCGAAGTGGGAGACCAGAGCCAGCGTGTCCGAGGGGATCTTGATGAGCGAGGAGACGAAGTCGGTGTGCAGCTCATAGTCCAGCATGGCCGAGGACTCCGGATCGCGTGGGAGCTTCCGGCTGGAGATGGTGGGGAAGTAGTCCTGCTTCCCGTCCACGGCCGTGCCGATGAAGAGGGTCCCGTCTTTGCCCTGGGAGGGCACTATGACGCCGTACATGGTGCCGGTCTGGTTGACGCTGGAGAGGTAGTGCTCTTTCTTGTGCGACGGCTCCACGAGTATGAAGAGATCGTCCAGCCGGAGCAGCTTGCACACGCCCTGGTAGAGGCTCCCGCAGGCAAGCAGCCGGTTCTGGGAGTAGTCGATGAGGAGCAGCTTGTTGACGTTGTTGGTGGAGACGAGTGGTTCCGAGCACGGCTGGACTATAAGGGGAGGGTAGCAGGCCTTGTTGTCGTCCTCTGGGCCAGTGTCATGCGACACCAGCAGGGTCAGGTTCCCCGAGAGCTTGTAGACGCGGTTGACGGCACCGATGTAGAGTGTCCCTGTCGTCTGGTGGACGGTCAGGTGGTTGAAGGACCATTCCCGCCGCTCCGGGTGAAACGTGGTGAACGTCTGGCCGGAGCAAGCGGCGGCGTGGGTCAGCACCAACACGCAGCCGCACAAGGCCAGCACGCCGGCCCAAGACGAGCCGACCGCGAACGTCCTCCGTCGCTCTCGCCGGCCCTCCATGATCCCAGAGGTTCACGAGGTCAGAGGTCAGAGGGCGCAGAAGGAGAAGTCTAGCCGGGTGCTGGAAGGCGGAACCTTCCCGTCAGGGTCCTGAAGGTATCGCTGCAGGTTCTTCCTATAGCTTTTATGCCGTCTTCACATGTTTCTGAAGGAGACACAAAGAGAAAGAGAGCAAGTGAGAAATGCTGAGACCATCCTGAGTCACATGCAAGTTGAGATAAACGCCAGTGGGGGAAGCTACTCATTCACCAGGATTACTGGCTCGGAGAGAGTAGACCTCTCGTTTGGTTGCTCATGGAGACAATGGCAGGAAAGCTTTATGTTCACATTCCAGAGTTGTTACGAAGCACAGCACAGCGCAGAAAGGTGAAGTTCTTCATAGCAACGGAAATTAGCATTACCCAAGTTGCGTCCCTCACTCACATCCTGAGACTGCTGTTTCTAAGAACAGCTCTTAGCAGAGGCTTCCGGAAGGGCCGGTTCAATTCTGCTCACAGCACTAACTGAGCACCAAGAAAGATAATTGCCAATCCATTTGAATGTTCATTCAAAATGCTTTATTTCTAAAGACAACTACAAGATAACTATTATTGGGACTAACTACAATTTGCTACAAATGTGCTTTCAATCTTAGACGTTTATGCATTCATGACGGGACTTGAAGTGGTTAAAGGGTTCCTCATTTGCATAATTGTCATTTCTAACATCTTAATGCTGCCCCTTTTGTTTCTTTGGACAAGACCCCCCATAAGCCCCCCCTAACCCCACCCCCAACCCCTCCCCACACCCCCTTTCCCCAAGATCCACTTTGAGTGAATTAAAAACAACATCAAGCGCAGTAGGTAATTCACGTAACGGCGGTTTGAAGCGGATGGTGGGGATCTTTCTACCCACACGATAAATCAAAGGGTGGCCCCCTTTCTCACTAGTGTATCTCGGGGAGTTAATTATCTCGTCCACTGCACGGGGGAGGCCTGGATCTTATTACTGGAACAAAGTGTGAACAAATTGGGTGCCAGTTTTGCACACCCCTCCCTTTTTTTTTTAAACTCTGCTCTTTACGGGGGCTATTTAACAGGATCTGAATCTATTAATTATATGCCTTCCAATTTTGCCCCTGTGTTTTTTCCTTCCCTGTTTTTTTTCCCCTCTCTCCATCTGACACAATCAAACCCTGGGGGGATTAATCACTGGCAGCCGAGCAATCACTGCTAAACGAATCAGGCCACCATTAGAGATAGGAGCACCGTCCAACCACATCCGCCGCATTTGCATTCTCTTCTGCTTCTTCCTGCTTGATCTGCATACATTATCGCGGGTGGGGGGGGGAGCAAGGGGCCTGTGCATGGAGACAATGGCCGCGCCTCCGAAAATCAAATATGATTAAACATAGCGGCGTAACGCAGGTAATTAAATCCAACAGGATGGGAAGTTCAGCGCGACGAGAGCTACATGCAGGCAGAGGGAGGGGAGTGTCTCCGACGCGCTTGTGTACGGTGGACGAGGCGACGTGACCCAGGGCCAAACACACGGGCAGAATTATGAGCGGCTCGCTGGATTTTACGCTCCGGTGCATTTCTGCACACGCTCTGCGGCGGAGACCAGATCCCTCGCCACCGTTGCCCCTTTGTGCCCTCGCACATTTGCCCCCTCGCCCCCCCCCCGTGCCCTCGCACCCTCGGGCAAACACACGCCCTTGCTCTGCATGCAGCGCACAGCGTCCCCTGCACTGGCGCCTGCCACTTGCCCCACCTCCCCCCCCCCACACGCACCCCACTGCCCTGATCTCCAAACAATGGGCAGGACAGGGTGGCGTGCTCACTCTCTGGGTGTGGGAGACCCCAGGGAGCAGTGGATTAGCATGGTTATAGAAGGGGTAATAAAGCTTGTCTGGGCTTGAACCTGCCCTTCACAGTTACCCCCCCCCCCCCTCACCCCCCCACCATTTCAGTGTGCACATGCTGGAGGTGCCTCCCCCAGACCTGTCCGGGACCCACTGAAGCAACACTATTCCTGCATCCCCGAACCCCTCGAGCCCTTAAGGCACAAAGACTACCACCGCACCCTGCTCCTCTATCCTCCCCTCACCACATCCCTCCCTCCCTCCCTCCCTCCCTCCCTCCTACTGGTTCATTGAGCGCTTCTGTCTTCTTTTTTTTATGTCACAGCGACAGCTGCGTTGAAGATGAGAGAGAGTGGTGTAAATAACCAGTGTTCAAAAGGTTAGCGCCAGTGCTGTCCGCCACACGGGCAATGGGCCCTTTGTTTATTACGTTTTGTCTTTCCCCCCCTCTGTCTCCACAATGCCTGACAGGCCTCTATTCATGATGCAGTCCAGGCACAGGACTGAAGAGACAGGGCTGATGTTCTGCTACTTTCCCTGTAGTCATTCCTTTCCTTTCAGGCTGCAAAGGAAGCAGAAAAGGATTACCATGTCAATGTTAGCACCTGTGAGGCAGGGTCACGCCTGCAGCCCGTGGGGGCAACAGGGCAGTTGCTGTACGGTTTGACGGTGTCGGCGACGGGGATGCTGGGGCCGCGATGTCGTTGGTTGGGTCTCAACGTTATGGTGAGTCACAGCAGTGCCCAGTGCCAGCAGCAACGGAAACCGTGCAGGAATACACATGAAATATTCACACCACTGGGGCAGAAGTTTTCATGCCACTGGCATTGAACCTGTGCCACACCAGGAGGTGCAACAGGCTTCTGCACACGGAGGCAAAACACACAACTGCCCAACGGTGTGGAAGGCAAAGCACTGGCTTTTTAAATGCTTTCTTAGGGGTCTTACCCCTCGCCTTGTTCCAGCACTGCTGCTCTGGTCTAGGAGGTCACACGCGTGGCGTGCACTGGTCTAGGAGGTCACACGCGTGCACTGGTCTAGGAGGTCACACGCGTGCACTGGTCTAGGAGGTCACACGCGTGGCGTGCACTGGTCTAGGAGGTCACACGCGTGGCGTGCACTGGTCTAGGAGGTCACACGCGTGGCGTGCACTGGTCTAGGAGGTCACACGTGTGGCGTGCACTGGTCTAGGAGGTCCCACGCGTGGCGTGCACTGGTCTAGGAGGTCCCACGCGTGGCGTGCACTGGTCTAGGAGGTCACACGTGTGGCGTGCACTGGTCTAGGAGGTCCCACGCGTGGCGTGCACTGGTCTAGGAGGTCACACGCGTGGCGTGCACTGGTCTAGGAGGTCACACGCGTGGCGTGACCTGCACAGTGTTTGTGCTCTGTGCCTTAAGCGGAACAGTGATCCCACTGGCCACGTCATCGCGCGCATCCGCAGTCTGTGAAGCACACGTCCCTCTGTAATCCAGGTCGGATTAATACAGCAGCGAGGACCCTGGGAATGCAGGCTTTATATTGTGAACGTAAGTGTCATGACATGGTCATATTCACCCAGCATGCCATCTTATGCTCCATCTGGTTATAATCCTCTTATATTTATAACACTGACCTCCCCGACATATCATCTCCTTTCAGATCGGTATAGTAGGAGATTCTCGCGGATACGCTCAAGTACTCAAACGGAGTCGACAAGACGCGCTTACAGTAAACACTACGTCGTCTTGGTGTCTTCCAACCTTCGCGCCAGCGTGATCTCCAGGGCATCGGCAGTGTGGATGGTATATTTCGCCTACTAATCTCACGTGGACCAGGGCGAATTCGGAGCTACACTTGCTCTCAGTAGTTTGTCACTTTGGATTAGCTGAGGCAGCTTCCCTCTCTGGCTATGCCCGTATTCTTCAGCCACTCTCATAAGAATGGCAAGGGCTCTGCAAAAAGGAAACCATAGAAACGCCGGCCAGCTGTGTCCACGGGGTTACGGCTAACGTTGCAACACCAGTCGGAAGAGAGCGAGCAGAATGGAAACAGGAAACCACTGCATTCCTCCATCTTCCAGGACTGTGATTATGGTGCAGGAGGGACTGTTGTTGTTCTTAATGAACAGTGAGGCAAAGAAAACCCCACGTTAGCGTTGGCAGCCCACATTAGCGTTAGCGGCCCCACGTCCGCGCCATGCTTAGCCGCTTGACTGCAGTTGGACCGGCCAGAACCCTGCCGGCGACGTTGTGGTAACTAGCAAGCGACTGAAAGAGTGCGTGCCATACCATAGCACGATTAGGACAGGAACAAGGAGGGTTAGCAGGAGGGGGGGGGGGGGCAATAAAAGAGGCTAATGCCACAGTGAGATTGAACTGCTACCCATAATTCAAAGCTCAAAGCAATAATTTGAATGGGTGGAAAAGTCATTCTGAGCTCCATGGGCCAGTCCCTCTGTCCTCAGCTCAGAGAGTGACGTAGCAAAGTTTACTCCACTCAAACCACCCCCACCACCCCCACCCACCACCCCCGGGTGCCGTGGAGTTTTTTTTCTCCCTCCCTCTGTAAGCTTCTTAACAATAGAGCAAAATTTGTTTGATCTATTAAATTCATATTTACAGCTATTGTACTGAGACAGATAAAGAACCTGAACTGCAATCCTGTTATGCCATGAAATCCTATTAATTGTTATGGAATTGAAAAAAACGCACTTTATAATTTCATGCCTGGGATTAATCCATCCTTCTCAATACAGATTAATCTTTAAGCATGTAATTTAAATGGTTAAATAAAACTAATAATTAATACACCCAAGGAGCAAAGCTAAAAAAACAGATGATATCACGCATGTGAGAAGTTAACAAACAAGTCTGAAAAACTTCATCGGTTTGGTGAAAATGTTTTCGTGCTGGTAGTGATCCGTAGACCTCAAGTTTGGTTTCCTCTAGTAAAAATAGAAATCGTAATCTTTCTTGAAGGAAGCTCTTGTGAGCAAGCGTCTGAAAAACGATTTGAGGGAGAGGTTAGTCCATTAGTCTGAATTTCTTGCCTGACATTCTCTGGCGGTGATAATGAGAGGCTTTTGCTAGTGTGGGGTGTCATGGCGGTGCAGTGATATTTATAATTTCTTTTGTCTCAGAGAGAGCACCAGATACAGCACCAACGTCAGTCCTGCTCTCCCCGAGCGAGAGCGCCCCGCGTTTGGCCCAGGCCGTTTGGTCCCGTAGGGCTGTGGCGGGGTATGGCTGGCGTCCTGATCGCACCCTACGACCTACTTCACGCTCCGCTCCTGCAAGCAGGAGTGTTTGAAACAGCTACTGGGCCAAAGAACCCCACGTAGCTCTGCTCAGGGTTGGGAAAGGATGTCTGAGAGGCTAAGGCCACTGAATGGTCTTGAGACGCTCGCGAGACGCTCGCGAGACGCTCTTCTTCCCTGCCTTTCCTCTCTCCATTCCTTTTTTTCCCTTGAGGGCACTCTAGGTTAAAGCAAGAGCGCAATGATGCTTTATGCTTTTCTGCACCACTCTGAGTGGAGGCAACCAAAGGCGACTCATTAACAGAGCACCATTTGCCAAAGACCGTGGGCTAGAACATCAGGGCACTCAGCGTTCTCTCCAGTTTGACCAGTGCCACTCATCTCACAGCTCCATGACGACAGCACTGGGGCACAGTGACCTCTACACTGAATGGGCAGTCAGGGAGATCACGATCACTGATGGGATACGCTGGCAAGGAAAAGTGAAGCAATTTAGAGGCTCATTTAAACCACAGTGGCTCGATGACTCTCCGACTCATCAAAAGATTCTTATTTCGCCTACTATGGCCAAAAAGAGTCCTACCTTATCCAATAGGACCTGATTTCTGTGGTTCTGTGGGGAGGTTCTGGGTCTGCATCACCCACCATGTGCACATCATGCATACTGCATCTTTAAGATCCACCTCGATTCCCCGAGTATCTCCGTGCCAACGGGAGCCGACTGACTGAAGCACATCAAAGTCTATTAAGTCCCTCACACATCGATGGCCAAAAAACAAACAAGAACCAAGCAAGACAACCGGCCCCCACAAAGGCGCCAACGCGACAGCAGAACTAGCACATGCCAGTAGCTGCTCTCCTCCCTGAATATAAACAAGGGTGTCTGGGCGTAACCTCTTCCTTCCACCGCGAGCCTACAGAGATGCTCTGCCTCTCACACACACACACACACACACACACACACACACACACACACACACACCCTCCGGTCCCCTGTCACAGACCTCTGACACCGCCTGGGGAAGATTAGAACATCATCAGGTATCCCACGGCGACGACGCCCTTGACGCCCACGGCCACGCCTCCATGGATCACACGTGTTCTGTCGTGCCCCGGCGCACGTGACACGTCAGCTGCAGGCAGACTCGGTCTCGGACTCACAGCCCGAGGCGCCTACTGGTGTGTGTGTGTGTGTGTGTGTGTGCGCGTGCGCGCGGACCTGCGCACACACACCTAGTCTTCATCAGTCTGTCAAGCCTTGGGCAGGTTTCTATTGAAGCCCATTTGCACGATTGTACACTGTAAAACGGGGAGGCGGCCACAGAGGCCACAGGAAGCGACTCCCCCCGTGTCACGGAAATAAACTGGATTAGGTGCCTTGATTGGCGCAATATGCGTTTCATCTATCGGGGCGCCAGATCTGGTATGCACACAATCCCCACATTTTGAAAGTCAATGCTATGGTGAGAGCGGCAGATGAAGGGGTTGGGGGGAGGGGGGGAGGGGTTGTTAGTGTTAAAATGTCACCCCCCTGTTTAGCATTTTCTCGCTTGGAAGTCGCCCGTGTCGGCGCAGGAGATGTTTGTTTGTAGGAGCTTCTCTTGGATTTGCACTTTTTCATTTCGCAGGCGAAGTCTCATTCAGGCTGTGCAGAACTGCGTTATTTTGTCTCTGGTGATCTGAAGCCCCAAACACTCATTCATCCTCACAAAGACTCAACGCACGCTGTAATTTTGTATTCCATTAGTCTGCTGTGTTCATGCTTCATATGTTTATTCAATGTTGGCTTTTTTGTTTTTTTACATACTGCAGAACAGCGGTACAAAATATTTAAATGAGGTTTAGTCAGTAACATCCAACAAACATCTATTAAGCCCAACAGATTTAAACATGTCAGCAGCCACATGTATAATATATAGAAATCACAATTAGAACTACATCTTAGCAGAGCCCAATTAGCCAAGCTTGCTGATACGGTGCCTCCACTAGGCTGAGGTAAACCCCACAAATGCCACCCCCACTTATCAACATCATACAGATGTTAAGACATTACTGCCATTCAGAAACTGTTGAGGTGCTGATAGACACGGTGACTTGTATTACACAAAACGTTATTGAAATTGTATTAAGAAACTGAAATAAGGATAAACAAAGACAACTGGCTTGTCACAAGACTAAACAGGACCAAAGCAGGACTGTGGTGCTTCTCACAGCTCTGCAGTAAACAAGGGGTGTGTGTGCAACTCGACTGCTTCCAGATCGCCCTGCACTTCCAGGGTTTTTTTTTTTAATTGCTAGTCTGGTTGATTTAAAACATTTGCTAAAGAGTTAATAGCTACTATTAAACCCATTTACTCATTTTCAGAGAATTCGCTACATCAGCGTCCGCAGACAGCCAGCTGACCACTGACCTCCTCCACCCTGCTGAATGTGGAGTGCACACAGGATGTAGATGTGTATGGGTGGTGCCGGCAGCTGGGAGATGGGACCTCGGACAGGTTCCAGGGTTCTGGGGAGATGGAACGGAAGTCGAACCCAACAGCTTATTACATCAGGTGGGCAAGAACCCATTACACCACCAGCCATCCACCCACCCACACTCAGAGACCCTTTACCACGGATTTACACGGCTTGGAATAGACCGGGAGAATCCGAGAGGGAGGCGGAACGGGGGCAGGAACGTGGGGGGGCAGAATGGAGAAGAACAAAGAGAATAAGAAGAACAAAGAGACAAAGGAACAAATGAATAAAGTGAAAGGGGGGGGGGGGGCGTGGTGACGTCACAGCCTAAACACGCCCGCGCTCCACAGCGCTATGCCACAATGGTAATAAAGGCCCCGGTGCGGAAAGCCAACCCCATTGCATAACCGATCCCATGATGCAAAAGCAGGAACCGTCGCTCTGACGCTAGTGTGCCGCGCTAGCAGCCCACGGCTACTGAGCGCACTGCCATGCAGCAGAACAAGCCAGTTCATGAACAGAAACTACTGTATGCATATGCACACACATACACAGAATCTCTCTGCGTGCGCTCTTCACTGTAGACTAATTTAAGACCACACACACACACACACTGACCACATGATTTAGCCAGCACGGTGGGATTCCCTCCGGCACCAGTGAACCGTGTCCCCTGACTGCATCAGGCGTGATCGAGCGAGAGATGACGTCACTAAAGCCCCGCCCCCCCTGCCCTGTTGCCCGGCAGCTCGTCCTGCTCCAGTCCGAATGTGCTGGACGCAGCGGGATGTTCAGCGTCCCGCCGACATCCCTGCGATACCAGCCGTGCCATCACCAGTCCGGAACAGCCGGATATCCAGATCCTTTTCCAGGATTTTGGGCTTAAACTTGGGCAGGTCCTGTCCCTCAGGCCCCTCCCACCCCTCCAGGCCCCTCCCACCCCTCCGTTCACAGACTTCCACATGACATGGACATGCAGGATGTCTCCCCTCTGCTGATCAAGCCAGTCCCTTCCCCCGCTCCATGCGTGAGCGTGCTCAGGTCCCGTACCCAGTGCGTGTCCTGCACGCGTCCCGTCTGACTACAACAGTTGTTTTGTTCGTGTCGAGTAACCTGATAAGCATTTCCAAGTGTGACCGAGTCCAGACTTCACCGTTTTGTATATGGTAATTACTAACCCAAGACAACACAGAGAATCATACTGTTCGTGTTTGCAAGCATAATCAAAGCTGCACCCTCACGAGCGGTTGCACGGCTGCTCGGTTCTGAATCCAGCGCCGCTCTGCGTGCGACTCAACGAGCGTTGAGCTCTATTGGTCCAACTGCTCCTCAGGGTTCTGGGCGGGAAACTCCCGGTCGTCAGCTGTCGGGCATCGTTAGCTGCGTTGTGAAGATGACTTCCACGCTGGCTCAAAAGGCCAGCTGCCGCTCAAGCCCCAGAACCCCCCACTCCTGGGCCCCGGCCACGCCGACCCGCGCCAGTCCTCTCCGAGCACCACCCGCACGGGCGGGAGAAACCCCGCTCCACAAGGCCGCCCGGAGACAGGACGCGAGGGAGACGAGACATGTGGCTGCTCGGACACGGGCGAACGGCCGCGTGGGAGGAGTCTGGACAGAGCAAAGCTCGCGGTGCTGTGATGTACAGCCGGCCTGCTAGGGGCAGATAGAGGCACTGAGGGGCTGGAGCAGAGGGGAGGGGCACTTTCGCGTTGCCCTGACACTGCTGCCACTTGGAGGCGGAGCTACGAAGGTCAGACCCGACCCGGCCTGCCCGTTCCTCTCCATCACACGTCTGTAGTACTGCACTCCAACCTCATTACAGCCACGAGACACGACCAAGCCAGGCATCTGAAAAACAGCACCACTGCACAACTCTCCCCCTCTCTCTCTCCCCCTCTCTCTCCCTCCCTCTCTCTCCCCCCTCTCTCCCTCCCTCTCTGTCCCCCTCTCTCTCCCTCCCTCTCTCCCCCTCTCCGCCTCTCTCTCTGTCCCCCTCTCTCTCCCTCCCTCTCTCCCCCTCTCTCCCCCTCTCTCTCTCTCCCCCTCTCTCCCCCTCTCGTTACTTAACCTCATATCCGTGTGGATTAAGGCAATAGCAGCTGCACAGGTGTCTGTGTTAGTGGTCGGGGGAGGAGAGTAGAGGCAGTCTTGCCATGGCTCCGCCCCTATCTCATGGCAAACTCCGCCCCCACAGTACTCCCTCAAACACACAGGTGCACAGGGGCGGGGCAGTGTGTGTGTGTGTGTGTGTGTGTGTGTGTGTGCCGGGAATCACCCGCTCGGCCCCGTGTCCGGATAAGTGAGCCGGCGGAAACCTGACTTGGATATAAATATATGAACGCAATTAGAAAACCAGCAGCATGTGAACATGCGTGACAGAAGTAGGTCAAACGCTCTGATCTGAAGAGGCAGGGTATATGTGCTTCTTCTGGCCCAGCGAAACGCGGTCATGACTGGATCTCCAACATCTCATTTAGACTCCATTATTTGATTCATTATCGTCGTATTTTCCCGAGGCAGTCGTGAAATACTAAGATGTGCTCCGATTTCTGTATTCGGGAGCGTTCAAACAGCCCGGTCAGCGCTGGCGTGCTGCCTTACACACCCTGCGCAGGCCTATATAATAACGATGATAACAAACAGGAGGGACAGGCTCATGAACACCATCGCTCGTACCCGAGCTGGCCGCCCCTGCCCCATCAGGTAGGGCCAGGGAGGTGGGGCCACGAACACGCAGCATGCTCATTGGCCCGGAGAAGGAGCAGATCTCCCTCTGCTCATGGTCCGCGGGGCGACGAGGTTTCCACGCGCCTCACTGCGGTACGCCATCCCGCCCGTGTGTGTGTGAGCGGGCGATGAAGACACACACACTCCGCTGTGGGGTACTCGATACACTCCTCAGCGCCGTTCAGCTGCATTTCATTTTTAATAACACACTTCATAAAATCCGGGGGTAGAACCCAAACAAGGGAGATGGGTAGCGAGGAGAACGGCAGGTCCAAACCTTTCGGAGCCAAGGCTCGTGAAAATCTCTGAAGCCGAGACGAGGTTCTGATGAGCAAGCTGGAGAAATGGAGGGTGCGTGAGAGACGGAGACCATAAAAGCCATCAGTGGACAGATGTGATGGCTTCCTTTTATGAAAAGCACACTGGTTCATGAGCGGCAGATCCAGACATCTCGCCGAAGCAGCTCAGCTGAGTCACATTATGAACCGTGTCGTGACCTATAGCATCCGCCATATCTGTTCTGAAAGCGCGTTCATTACGGACGCGACGGTGTCGGACCAGCCTTGAAGGCGACGAGGCAAAGGAAATGTCACGGTGACCTACAAGAGCGTGGAACCGCGGGGACGAGAAAGCAACGCGGGGGGTCCAAGCACACCCTCCCTCCGCAGAGGCAATCCGACGGGGCAGGCGAGAGGGCGCGTGCTTTATTACGGACGCGGCGGCGAAGGCGTGAACAGGAGCGTGGCGGATTGAAGGGAATCAGCCTCGCTGTCTGTCTCCCCGAAAGAAATGAGAGTGGAGGAGGAACGGAAGAACCTGCGGGACTTTGATTTCATGCCTTTGATTTCAAAGGTGGTCCCAGAGCCCATTTCTCTGCATGCGAAAGAACAGTCTAGCTCTAAGGCTCCATGTCCCCTCCCTCTCTCTCTCTCTCCCTCCCTGCATTTACGAGAAATCCCTGTTTTGGCAACGGCACCTGCGGTACGAGCGCGGGGGACAGACCAGTCTCACGGGCGCCGCGACTCGCACGAGCTCACGCCGCAGGATGAGGGCTCACACGGGCCTGGGACGCTCGGAGACGCCTGGGCTCCACGAGAAGATGAGTTTTCCAGCAACACTGGGGATGCGAGAGCAGGAGGAGGTTATGGGCAACACGAGGAGACCAGGGCAGGAGAAGCAGAAGCAGTCGCACGTAGTCCAAACGCCTCAGGAGAGACACTTTGTTTGTTTGTTTGTTCGTTCTTTTCCACCTGGTTGTGTCTGAAACGCATCGCTCGTTTGGTCAAAGGCGTCTTGTTCCCTTCCTCAGGAGCTGGTGGCAGGATCGGGCCCATAATTCACTCCAACACAACAGCTCTAATGGAGAGACCAGGGTTAATGGAACACGCTTATTGATATTATCACACGGCGGGAACTGGGCCTACTTTAAGAAAGAGGGAATTGAAATTCAGAGCAGGGATTCACTAAATCCAGCTCTGGATGTGGACAGAATAGTAATAGAACAGTAGCGCAGGCAAGAGTCTTTACGGACCACATTAATGCTCCACTACACCTGTTGCTGGAGGAAAATGGTGAGAGGCATTTTTAGGATGCTTGTCTCACAAGGAGCGATTCTGGAGGCTCTGTAGGAGGATGTCAGAGAAACTCTCCCTCCCTCTCTCTCTCCCTCTCTCTCTGTCCCCCTCCCTCCATCCGACCATCGAGCTGGAGAAGACCCCGAGCAGATGAGAAGAATGATCTCCCACCATCAGCCAATACAGCAGACGTTCCCCGTGCATTAACTTTGATCAGGGATTAATCTGTGCATGTGCACTGATTGAAATTAGCATCTGTTTTAGTTGGGTGAGGAGACAGACTGACACTAGAGCCATCTGAAGAAATGAGATCGAGGGAGAGAGAGAGAGCGTGTGTGAGAAAGAAATGAGCAAGAGTAACAGGCACAGAAAGTGTGTGTGTGTGAGTGAGTGTGTGACAGACAGACAAAGACGTGACAGAGAGACCTTGCCACAGAGAGAGACAAAGGCGGAGAGAGACAGAGCAAGAAGCTCAGGGTGGAGGGCCATGATTGTCCAAGCAGGGCCCGTAGACCACTCCCCATTAACCTCCACCTGTTGTTCGTAGTTAATTAGACCATCAGAGATGGTGTGATGGGAGTTCAGACAGATGGGGCCGATTTTAACAGGCGAGACACAGCAGGTCAGACCTGACGGCAGCCGTCTGCACGAGTGGGGAGACCGGCTGGGGCTGCTCAGGACCCGGCTCAGGACCCGGCTCAGGCCCTAGAGAATGAGCATTGTGAGAGAGTGGCCATGAATGTACATACACCCCCCCCCCCCCAACAAAAGCTAGGGAGGGGGGGGGGGGGGGCGGCATCCAGCGCACTGCAGCTGGGTTAGGGTTAGTGAGGAGTTTCACATCTCCATGGAAACGGTTTGTTTTGTTCTGATTGGTGAGAACTGAACACAGGGCTGGGGAGGAAATAACGACTTGGCTGAAGGAACCACAGGTCACCGAGGACAGTGAGGACAGCGCCGGACTCTCCCTCGCTTCCTGAGATGACGGCCACGTCAGCTTCTCTCCACCTGGCCTGCTTAGGGTTATTCCAACAAGACAGGGCCAACCTCACAGAACCACTGGGCCAACCTCTCAGAACCACTGGGCCAACCTCACAGAACCACTGGGCAAAGCCAAGCACCCCCCCCTCCACAAAAAAAAACACATACTCCAATCTCTGCACACACTGCTCATTCATTGCTTTTTAAAGCTGTTGGCAAACCAGACCGTACAGCTAGGGTCCTACCCCGCGATACAGACCCAGTTGCACGGCGCCGGACGGGTTTTCCCCCCGGCAGTGCCGCCTCCCCTCCCAGCCGCTGGGAGCGGTTCTGCCAGGGCCGGGCCCCATCCGCCCTGCTTTCCTCTTCGGATGTGACCGGTACCCCCCCCCACCTCCAGTTTCCTTCCTGTTCGCACGTCTCATTCCGCCGCAGTACGGAAGCTCTCTGCGCCTGTTCTCTTAACGCTGCTTTCTCGGGACAAAATGTGCTTCCGCCGCGCGGATGCGGTCTGTCAACGCCGGGGCCCGGCGGCTGCTCAAAGCAACGCAGACGCCCCAGACATCTACGATCTCAGTCACCAAGGTCACACGGAAGGCTAAATGACTTACTCTAGCAGCTGATCGCTCGTTTCTGAGCCAGACACAACAAACATCGTGAAACCACAAGTTGAGCTTCACAATCAAAAGCAAATCCACCAGCCCGTGTACTTTAGACGGTGTTGCAGTAGACACCACAGACGTGACCGGACAGGCTTGCTGACGCTACCCCAGCGATGACGGGACGGGTCACTATCGCAAGCAAAAAGGCAGCTGCATTAGCATGCTAAAGGCTTTTAGCCAACAGTTCAAGGAGGTCATAAGGACGTGAGCCGACCCCGGGGGAACGACCCTATTGGTCAGCGGCAGGCAACCTGGGCTGTGATTGGTCGGGGGCGTGGCAGACGGCTCACGACAGGCGCAGCGTCTGCAGTGGAGCTGAGAGCGCAGAACGATTATCCTCCACTTCATCAGCCGAGGGGACAGGAACACAAGAGGAAGCTGTATTGCAGGGCCTAGACAGGTATGTGCACACACACACACACACACACACACATGCGTGTGTGTGTGTGTGTGTGTGTCTCAACCCATTAATGTAACAACATACTGGACATCTGCCAAAGCAGTGGGAAGAGGTGATGCAGGAGGAGAGACAAAGCCTGACAGCAGAGGTCATACCAATATCACCACTACAACACACACACACACACACACACACACACACCTTCTACTTCACTTTCTCTTGTTTTCTATCATTCTTCCTGCTAAGAAAACAAGCAGGAGGTGAGTGGGAGGTGAGGGGGAGGTGATGGGAGGTGGGAGGGGGGGGGTACTGTGTGCAACAAGCTGGTATTTGTCACAGATGAAATGTGTAAACAAACAATCGAGAGGGAGACGATGCATTTTTAATAGCAGCGCTCATAACCAGCATTATTGTCCAGCATGGCTAACCAAAGACTGTCAAAGCCTCGAACTGCCAGATTTGTTCCAGAGATAAAGGCAGGCAATGAAATGCGTGTTACATCCAGAAACAGCAGCTCTGGTAGTGAGAGAACCGAGGCGTAGGGGGTCAGGGTGGCGTGGGGGGGGGTCAGGGTGGCGTGGGGGGGGTCAGGGTGGCGTGGGCCGACCTGCTGGATGACGAGGCGCATCAGGTCAAAGGTCACTCGGTCCCTTCCCACTTGGGGGTGTTCATTGGGGGGGCAGCCCCACCTCCAAGCCAAGGACGGAGCTATCGAGGAGGCGTAGGGAGCTGGAGGCTGCACGGACTTGGCCCCACACGGCCCCGAGACGGACCCGAGACGAGATCCTCCCAGGCGATAACCACGAGAATCAATGGCAGAGCAAACAGAAAGGGCAGGCGATGAGTGTGTTGGGTAAACAGCGTGGCGCGGATGCAAACCCGTCCCACACACCACACGTCCGCACCTTCTCCGCGTCGGCCATTAAACAGCATTAGCACGTAATCCTCAGCTGCTCCTCACTGAAACACGAGACTATATTCATCTGCCCTGCCCCCCTCTCCTCACCATCTTTTCACCTCCCTCTTCCTCCCTTTCCCGCTACGCCTCCCTCCCTCCTCCCTCCTCCCCTCTCTCCTTCCCCCCTCCTCCTCCTCTTCCTCCCTCCCTCCCTCCCTATCTCCAGAGGCAGCAGCTCCAGAGTAGTCATATTTAATCAGCATCTCAGCGGACAACGCGGGACTCTCCAGTTCCCTGCCAAGGTCTTCAGTGCTGTCACACTTGGGATAATTGCCTTAGATACCCTAATTCGCCAGTTGCTCTCTTTAAATTCAGAAGAAAAGGCGCATGATTGACCTACATTACTCTTGATCTGTGAATTACGCGTGATGTCACCATTTGATTATTTATTTCCCGCGATGTAATTCGAGAGCGGAGTGCTTATGTTCGGAATTGTGTCGCTTTCCTCCCGACGCAGATGCGACGGCGGGCTGAGACGTCTGTGTCATTTGTCACACTTCATCCGCCTCGACAGTCGAGGAACCGAGGCGCGTGCGGAAGGCCAGGGCATTTCCGGCCGCGGCGTTCCGAGCAACCGAGGGGGTGGGGGGTTTGTACAGCAGACGTTTGTTGGGAACGAAAACGTTGTTTCATATGTAGAGCCAGCAAATGTCAAGTTGGATTTCCAGACAGATGCTCCCACCGGAGGGCGAACGGATCTCCTCACGCAAACGTTTCAGCTGCTCTTGGAGAGCCGTACAACGCGGAGTTAATGGCAAAAACATCCACGGGCTACGACGAATCGCGCAGCAGTCCAGACCCTGTGCGGCCCCATTCCGCCTGCGAAAGACCATCACGGTCGCCCAACTACGAAAGCCAGAAGAAAAGCCTCCTGCTCCACGGCTGCACTGGGACCCCAGCCCAGGAGTCCCTAATGTTCCTGCTTTACTGGGGTCTGTGGACCAGAAGGGTGGAGGAGAACAAGCCAACAGGAAGCAGAGACAGTGTGGAACGATTTCCCAGAATGCTCCTCTAGTTCGGAAACACCTCCTCCGGCGCAAGCAGCCGTTCACGTTTGCGGAACAGCAAGCCTGTGAATCGAAGGGGGCGTGTCCTGTCCCCCTGGCAACGAGGCACACCATGGTAAGAGCGGTCCCGCCACACACACCAGCACTTACCGGGGGAGGGTGTCATGGTGTCATCCTGCGACTTCTGAAGCCAGGAGTTTCAAGTTCTTTCATCATCACGTTTGGTATGGGATTGTTTTGGAGGGCACCGTGGAAAATGTTTATCTTGATGACAGAGTAACCATTTCTCTCCCTCTCTCTCCGCCCTCTCTTTCTTCTGAAGGGCTCTGTTCACTCTCCAGCTCAGGGATGGATCTGCTGGGTTTATCTCTCTCCTCCCGGCTGAGACGCACAGGATGTGTTAAGGCGTCCGCCTCCTGGCAGGAAAGAGGAGCTATCTGCGCAGATACGGCCACGGCTGGCTGGAGAACTGTAACAACGCAGACGGTGTGTATGCGGGTTTGCGTGCGTGTGCAGGCCTGTAGCTCAGCAGGGAGGGAGCGATGGCGATGTGGCGGCGAGGGTCACGGGACATGGCGGGGAAAGCCGCGGGGTAACCCAGCGTAGGGCCCGTGGAGCGAGGCAGGACACGAGGGGCAACGGCGAACCGTTTCCTCGCGCACGGCTTGGAGAAAGGCTTGGACGGGACGCGAGACGCCTTCCTGTTCACTCTCAAACAACCGGAGTCGACAAGCGCCCCGCCTCCCCTCGGTAACCATGGCAACCGGCAGGCGGACAGGGTTGAGTGCATCACGAGGGGGCAGTGTGGACCTCCCAGCCCTACCTATACTGGAGCCCACACGTACACGCATGCTCTCTCTCACACACACACACACACACACACACACACACACACACACACACACACACACACATGCAGCTGCCCATTTGTCTGCCTCCGCTGTCCTCCTGCAGAGTCTCACTCATTTCTCTTTTGTCGCTCACTTACCGTCGACTCCACACACAAACAATAACGGCTCGGCCCCTGACGCGAGCCTGACGTGAGCCTGACGTGAGCTAAATGACGGCGGCTGCTGGTGGGGCCGCCGTCGCGTTTATACGCTGCACAGAGCGACAAGAATAGCTTTGGAAAAATCACAATAAAGTCAGCGCTGTACAGCGCGAGTGTACAAACTCACCGAGCGTACAAACTCACCGTACAAACTCACCGAGCACGCCTTGTTTTCAGCAGCTGTCTTGGAAACCATTTTGCAAACAAATACTCAAAGTTTGTGGTGTGGGAAGCCACACTTAAGTGCTTCTGGCAGAGACAAAAGGCCTGTGTAGCGTAGCACGCTGCATTGTAGAGGCCCTCTTCACATTCAACATTAGCATTCTTGTGGGGATAACGGGAAGGTTTGATGTTGACTTATAGCCAGTATGAGGAGCAAGAGAGGGAGAGAGAGAGATTAGGCAAAACAGAATGGCCAATAAATAGAAAAAACAAGAGGATAGAACAAAGTAGGCAAAAAAAAGAGGAGAGAGAAAATACAGAGGGATAAGGGATGAGAGCAAGAGCAAAGAAAGAGAGAAAGAAGAGAGGGGGAGAGGTGAGCCCCATGGTGCGTGAGCCCTGAATGCAGAAGGCCGCTGTTGTTTAAAAGGCGCTGATGTATTGAGTGCACAGGCGGCCAGATTGGGGCGTTGAGGAGGCGCTGGGGTGAGGGAGTCCGTCCTATGGAGACGTGTCACGAAGGCAATTCCATTAACATCTTAATAAAGGCGGGCGGGAGTCACTGGCAGCCGCGGCTGCAGCTACGGTGGGAACAGGGGCTGCCCGGGCGCCCTGGCATGGATTCAGCGCGGGGGGCATTGTGGCCGTTGGTCTTCCCAAAGGAGCGTGCGCACCCTCCACCGCGGGCCGCTGGCTCAGTTCTCCACGCCGATTTTCATTTACTGTCGGTCTTCTCCATCTGCCAACGTGAAAAGATGGCGACAGAAGGCTTTGTTTGGGCGGGCGGTGGGCGGGCAGGGGAGGTGAGGGGGGAGGTGGGCATCTCGGGCGGCCCTGACCGACCCCCCAGCCTGGGTGAGGGAGCGTAGAGTCAGTTCTCTGTGTTTACCGGTGTCTCTCTGTGTCTCCCTTCTCTCTCCTTCTGTCTCTCTCTTACTCCATCTGTCGGTCTCTCATCCTGCTTCTCTCTCTCTCTCTCTCTCCCCAAAACACACACTCTCTGTCTGTCCATCCTTCATACCTTCTCTAGACAGCTCTGCTTCAAGGACGGGCTTACTTACACACACACACACACACACACACACACACACACACACACACAGCAGTCTTCCGTACTTCTTTACAAAGCCCCAACACCCAAACCACCACCCAGCAGAACTTCACACAGGCCTCTACCAGCCCAGTGCAGAGGCCTGCCCCCCCAGGCCTTCTCCCCCGAGGCCTTCTCCCCCCTCCTTGAGGCCTTCTCCCCCCCCTTGAGGCCTTCTCCCCCCTCCTTGAGGCCTTCTCCCCCCCCCCGAGGCCTTCTCCGCTCTTCCACACCACGCGGGGCGCCGTTGCCAGGGGTCACTGCTTGGCATCGGCCTGCGTCGTGGAAGCTGTCTGTAGCGCCTATAACCAAAACCGCCGCACCGTGCCCACCGGTACCAGGACCTCCACCAGCCGGCGGGTCAGCAGGGGCCGTCGGCCGGCACCGTGGGCGATGAAGACTGTGAAGAAGAGGCCTCCGCTGCTGTGGGAACGGCCTCTCTGGGCCAGCTCCTTCCGCCGAACTCGTATGGTCACTAAAGCGTGTGAAAACACCACGCAGAAAGCATCGCTACCACCGAAAGCAAATGACACTTTCCAGTGATAAGACTCTGTGGAAAGAGAACGGCATGACCGTACTAGATCTCCCTGCGGGAATTGCACACGAGTCCTGAGCTTTGAGCAGAGTCGGCCTAGCTGAGCCATCCAGGACGCTGGGCTGCTCCCGCTCCGATTTTTGATTGACACATTCCACGCATGCAACAGTAAGAGTCCGGTTGCCCTGGTGACAGCAGGAACATGTCACAAGCGGCTGACGGCGGTCCTGTGCACAATGGCACGTAGAGTGAATGAGCTGTTGTGCGCTCCCGTAACCACGGCCACCTACGCGGAGCCGAGTCCTGGCGTCCCGCGCCGGCGAGCTGCAGGGCGCGTCAGCGACACTCGCACTTCCAATCTGGACGCCGCCACCTTGTAGCCAAGGGCCTGTCGGACAACTGCTGCCACTAATGAGGACGCCACGCGAAACACGGCCCTAATTAAGGCCCGGCCACGGGGTCAGGGGGGGCGGGCGGTGGTGCCAGTGGACAAACGAGAGACGGTCTCCCTGCACGGCGGGAGAAGCCCAGTGGGGAGAGGGAGGAGGAGCCCTGGGGAGGAGGAGCCCCGGGGAGGAGGAGCCAGTCAGTGATGCACTACGCACATGTGGGCGGCTAGCCAGCGATGTCCAGATAAACAGGCCAGTCACGCCGGTATGAGGGAGGAAGCTTGAACAGACAATTAAAACAACACACACACGCCCAGTGTGTAAGCATCCTCACACACACACACACCCACACAATTGTGTTATCAAGCTTGTGCAGTAACAGTGGGAAAGATCCTTGAACAAACATGGCCGACTGCTTGCCCTGGCCTATCCCAAACCTACCAAATATATATCGCTCACTTATTAAGAAATAGGTCAAGAATTCTGGAAGGCTGCACTGCGACTTGTCAAAATCTATCTTGTTAAACAGCGACCAGGCCGCAGGAGGGCGGGAGGATCAGGTGGGGGGAATGGAGCCACCCCTGGTGGCACTAAAACAAGCGTTGCCCGATCCGTGACCTCCTGACCTCAGAAGCACCAGGCACACAGCTCCAAATGGATCAGAGTGGAGTAGGGGGCGTGGCCATCCATTAGCGCGATGGCACAACAGCTCGCCATCCGTGAGCATCATTAAAAAGACCCATTCCACCTGACCACCCCCGCTATGGGGGCGCTATTGAGCCATCCGTATTTAAGGAAGTGAGGTTTTCATCATCGTCTTCTTTGCAAACCCGTGGGGCGCCTGTGTTAAGCGTATCCGTCCGGCATCCGGGAATCACAGCGGCGGGATGCTTAAGCTATGTGCAGAGAAAGGAGCGCTGAGCTCCTCGGTAAAGACCACCAGCCGTCTGGTGAACAGTGGCAGACGTGAGTGATCAGACAGCAAATATTTTAACAGCTTCATGGTGGTGTCCTCACAGCTGCTGAGTCAAGCCCCACTTTACACGAAGCAGCAAGCAATATTAATGCGATTTCTGTTCCGCTGAAACAAGACACGCTTGCCTTCAAAGCGCGCTGCTAAACTAGGCAGTTGACTGGGACGGCAGAATGACCCGTGCTCGGCAGGCTAGTTCATTCAAAGGGCTACACATTCAAAGAATTCCGCCTCATACAAATGCAGGCTAACAGAGCTAAGGGCTATTGAGAGACAAACCCTCCTTAAGCACATAAACGCCCCCCGATTACCCGTCAGGAAGCATTTAAAGTGTCAGACTGATATAAGCAAATCAATACCACGCGTCCGGGCATAAGAGGATGAAAGCTCGTTTGGCCATACGACTGATCATTCAAATTCAAGCGACGCTTACGAAGGGCCTTTTATTTGACTATGCACGACTTATTCTGGATCAGCTTCTATGGAAACGATGCAGGGTGTTCGGTAAAGGGGACCAGGAAGATGTTTATGCGTGCGGAGCACTCGTCTGCCCTCGGCTTCGTGTAGTTAACCTTATTGATTAAGGACTGTTTTTTTTAGATCTTCTATCGCTTCAAAGCGAAAACGTCACAAAGCGTCTGAGCTCGAGCCTTTGCAGTCCATCTCGGTCTCTGACATCACAGGGGGATGTGGACGTCACCCACTGGAAACTCATTTTTGGTTATTAAAATAAGTGGTCTGCCGGTTGACCGAATCTGACATTATACACGTTTACTATGTACTGTGTGGTCACTCGTATTGACAATGTAAAATGTTCCGAAGTTCAAACACAAGCCTTAGAAGTAGCCACTCATATTATCCTCTCGAGATTTGTAGTCTGCAAAACAACAAAATATTCCAGTGGTCCATATACACACAGTCAATTTTGTCATTCAGGATTCTCTTAAAAAGTGATTCACAAGTGTTCGTCTTATAGTCACAAATCCAACATTTATTTTTCGGTGAGCTATGATCAGCATTGTGGTTACAGTGCTCTGAGAAACAGTTTTGGACTCTTGTGATTGTGTTTTTCGGCGAATTTGTCGTTCACAGAAAACAGCCACCACTTGTTCTTCCAAGAGACTCATTTTGCCCACGTTCATTTATTCCTACATGCTGCTTCGGCTTAAAATGAAAACGATGATTCTGGAACGTCACGCGTCGGCAAGCAGGGTTTAAATATTTGGGGAAAAAAAGATTGATGTGATGCTTGTCTTGGATAGCAGACGTGGGATATTCTAATGCAAATGTTGGGCAATTTTCTACTTAAAGCAACATTCATTTTATTTACAGCTCGTGTCTGGGCAGCTCTAGGACGGCGTGTTTTGTGAAGTAAAACAAAGATTTGCGAGCAGTGAACATCTGCTGGTTTACTGCAGTGACAGATGAACAAACGAGAAAGAACACAGCGGAGTTACTGTCGTTTGGCGACACCATCGCGCTCGCACTGAAAGCCGTGCAGTAAAACGCGCGTGGACTTGCGTGTGTCCCGTGCCACCACAGGCCAAACGTGGAGTTACGCAGTGACCTGTAGAGATGCGGAATTCCCACCTACAACGTACCTCCTGTAGATAAGCCATCAAAAACACTCAAAAAAGGTTAAAGGTCATATGTGTAAAGCAAACGAATGAACTGCCATGCCAGTGTTAACAACTGTATGTAATAACCGTCGTGCAGTCCGAATCTGACCCCGCACGTGGCCTACTCACGCATGTTAATTTGAGATTCGCGTAATATTCTGTCCATATCAGGAGGCCTCGAGCTTGTTTTTAGAGTTGTGATAAGTACAAGGTTACACAGCTATCTCCCAAGGTCCCAATGCCAAGTTTAAACGCCCAAATGAAATTTCCATTTTAGCGTGCACGACAAATTCTCTCACTGTAGCATCTCCATTATTCACACTCTATCTAAAATGGAGCTGACAGATTTTATTAAAGAATGCTATGGCCTTTAGGTCTAGATTAGCATCTTGTAATTAGAGGTTCTCACAAGCATCATAATTCTATAGGTCGTCTTTTGTAGTAAGTCGAGGGAAGCGATGGATATCAGTAATGAATGCGAATGCAATCATAGCTAACATTTTATTCACTACATCATTTTTACTATCTTGCACAATCATCGTCTTGGAGTTTAAAGATTCAATATTAAGTAACAACGAGCCATTATGGAATAGGAAAGAAGTTGAATCTCAATGCAAATTCATGGAAAAGTTCAAACAATATAAGCACATCAACGGTTGAATTTATTACCAGTGTATATTACCGGTGTTTGTAACAGTGTAAGAGCCGGGATACTAGAGTACCAGCCTTAAATAACGAGGAATATTTACAATACAGGCAATGAGCAAATGTATCGAATTGATGCAGGTTATCTCAGTTAAAATATTCATACAACCCGGCTGTCAATTGTGCGTAATGCAGCCTACGGTGTTTGCCGCTGACGTTCAAAATTTTGCACCCAATAGTATTCGTAATCACGTCTCACATTATATATATATATATATGTATATTTCTAACCTGATATATTTATGATAACATTTCTCACACTCACCTTACATGAAACAGCGAGCTGCGGGCATTTTCTGCGCGGATTCTACAACTCAACGAGTATCTGCTCCTGTTTCCTTCCTCCTCAGGTTGAATATATCCACATCAGACTGCTCCGGCGGGCACGGACTACCGCTCTCCGCTCACCGAGCGATCTGGACCAGAACAATTATTTCCTTAAAATTCCTCGAAAATGTCACCAGGGTAGCTACCGCTTCCCTAAGACGAAGCAGGGTGCCACTTGGTTTCTAGTCCGTTGGCTACGCTGGCATCAGCAGTTGTAAATGCAGCAAATTTAAACGCATGTCTTAGTGCCGATCTGCTGTTCAAACCGTTTTTGTAGGAATGGTCATTTGCAAACGCATGACAACTCCTTGGAACATTCCCTTACTTCAGGAAGCGTGTCTTCTGTCAGCGACTACAGTCTGCCTTGACATCGCTGCTTTTCAATGGCACGGTGCGGACACTCGCGAAGATAACCGAGCACTGTCGTTTACTTCTCCGAATGTTTTCTGCTAGACTGGTACGAGGATGCAGCGCTAACCGGAGTCCGACAGTGTACGGCGTTACTTGCACGCCACGGCGTTTAAACCCAACCCCCTTGTGTTCGCATCCGAGATACGGCTGCGCTTATTTGCATGTCGCATGTTTTAACCGTTTCGGCGGCTCGGGGAATTTCGTGGCACCTGACAGTAAGAAATGGAAAGACCTAGTAATGAAACGCTGCAGTAAAATACTACTCTCCAAATAAAAACACGAATACATAAGACTAGCAAAGGGAATCGTTTATAAAGGACACGTTTTATTTTTAAAATGGGCATCAGGTTGGTGGATAGACTACTGTAGAAATTGTCTAACGCTTTGTCAGATTCCACAGCAATAATTAACTTGCTTTAAGCCAATAACACACTAACATACTATTTTTCATATATATATATATATATATATATATATATACACACACACACACACACACACACAAATAAATCAGAATGAATGAGAATCACCTTTTTGTTTTTGTATGAATATAAATTGACAGCGTTTCTACTATACAGACAAAACTGTTCAGCAGAACAGGCATACGGCAGCATTTTAACAGTGGTCTGGTAAAACGATTTGTGTCTTATTTTCCTACAGCAAGATAATCCGACCACTTTTTATGGGGTTGACTTTGCACTCTTTAAGCTCATACATGTTATGTAAAACATATTAGACATAAAACATGCAAGCACAAAAGCACTAAAATGCACGAGGTTAGAGCTCGAGTTTCTACGAGAGAGAGCGAGCGAGAGAGAGATATGCCCACTCCACAGAAAATATGTTAGTGCAGTGCCATCTATGGACAGAAAAGTGTAATGACAACATGCTGCAAAAATGCTAAAAACTGTTGGCTTCGTCCTACCCGATAAAATTTAATAAATAAAGAGCCAATACACAAGATACCATTTAAAAGTACGTTTTTTTAATCCCTTGTCAGTTGTGAAACTTGGGAGGTTCTTACGTCACCAGTTTAACTTTCATGCATTAAATATTTTTTAAACGTGCCGTTTCATTTACTTTCTATTCAAAATAAATCATACATACTTTTATTTTACTGAAACGTTTGTATTTTCCAAATAAACCTTACGTATTCGTTCTTTATTTATTTAATTTTTTTGCGAACCTGCAACGCCGAAACTTGGAGTGACTTTCCAGCTTGTTTTATCAGCCATATGAAAGATTTCACATTAGCCCCCAACTCTCTGCCTTGGCGCTCGCTAGCAAGTCAGGCCGAAAGCTTTACGGAGCCACTTACCCTGTAATCCATCAATAATTTAGAGTGGGAACGGGGCCGATGGCTGCCATCAAAAGTATTGCAAAACTGCCAGGGGACACCGTCGTCGAGCAAGCCGCACACGGGTACACTAAAAGCCGAAGTCGCTCTTAAAAGATACAGTCAATACCTGGAGGGCGTCCATATTGAAGTTTCACTGCGCTAACTCTCATATGCATCTTAGTGATTCACTGGTAATCAAATACAAGGCTTCTCAAGCCATTACTCACCAATCTGTTTGGAGCTAACGGAGAGAGGGGGCTTGATTAGGACATAATTGCGAATGGCAGGGTTATTGCGACTCCTAGAGTGGATCGCAGCTTTATTAGCTCGTAAGGCCAAAAAAGTGCCGTTCAGAGGAGTCGGTACAGGGTAAGAATGTGGGGCTTGGAGATGTTCGAAGTGAGCCAGACTCGTGCAGCTTTAAGCCCGCGTGCATGCGTATTGGGCCTCCTCGCGGAGGGCTTCGATTCAAGGTTGGCACGAGAGTCCGCGCTGGAACGAATGCTGTAATTGGTGCAATCCGTGCAACACCGTCTCCCAATGACCTTGGCTGCAACGGTACAATCTGCGTCTAATTACTGACGATTGTTCAACTCTGATATTTTATGAAGGCGTCCAAATTGGGTTCAAGTTCCAGATGCTGAAAACCGGGAGACGCGCGTGAGATGTGTCAGGGCACCGGGAGCTTAATTAAAATAAGTTCATGGCTTCTCTAGCGCAAATTCATTGGACAATTAAGAGCCATTACGATGAGCGATGGAGTGAAACACGTGGTTTTGGTCGCAATGGTTTAAACGGCGGATTTCAAGACTGATATATTTCGCATACAATATTTGATATTCGGCGTATTCGATTTTGGTGCAAGTGAAGATATTATTGTCTTGACGATATTAATAAAACAGAACAGCTGCATTTGAATGCTAAGTGAACTCGGCTTTAAATTCATTGAAATAGCAGCCATTGTAGCTGACGATAGACCATAATTGCACACTGAACTTGAATAAACATAATCTATCCTATATCTTTGTGTTGCATTAAAACTGATAGTCTGACAGCCTGGAGACATGACGTAGCAGACCGTAACCGCTCAGCCCTACAGACACGTGCTTGTATCCAACTACCGTCCGTTCCAATGAATGATGGTTTACGGCAGTAATATTACTGCTTTTTCTTTGTTTTTGTTTGATAGATTTTATTTTTTTGCAAGTGGTAAACTTAACTCCATTCAACAAAGGTTGCCTAACTGACCAAACTTGCCTCATTCTTATTAAGATACGGTGACTTTAGTAACAGATCTAAAAGTCTACTCAACCATATGGTAACCACTGTATACTTTAATACTGGCTACTAGTGCCACAGTCTATGCTGAAGCACAATGCTTAATGCATCAGAAATGGCACAGAATTGGCACACTGGGGAAACAGGGTGTTGCATAAAACCTGTGATCTCTCTAGACAGCCTGATGTAAAAGGCATCTTGGTCTTGCTAGGAAGAAGGCTTTCCTCCAAACGCTCTCTCTCTCACGGAAACATTTCCCAACGTTTTGCCAATGCACATGCAGGAGAGGTGGGTTATGGGAAGGGCCTTTTGGAGAAGATTCATCTGCGGTGACACAAAGGGCACGCGCATTAGAACTCCTGAATGTCTCTACATCCTAACGAGCATCCCCGCTACACTGCGATGATTCGTGGGAAGGACAGGAAGGAGCAGGAGTGATCGAGGGTGGTGCTCCCGCTCTGGCGTTCTGGACCAGAGGACGCCCGCTCCGTGGCCCGCACCACCGACCCGACTCGCTCTGCTTGCTGTGCCCGACGCCCAACAGGCAGACAAAAGAGCGCGAGACATCGGTGATGGTGCTCGCGCTTGCGCGGCATCTTTGCCGCCATCGCGCGAGCTGACGGGCGGCCCCCCTCCCCCAGCCACCTTAATGACAGCCTGTGAAATGCATCTGCAATCAGGAGCAGGCACCTCCCTTGCAGTGAAGGGCTTAATTGCAGGGATTTGGAGTCTGCGAGATCTCTAACGTCAGTCAGTCTCTCTACGGGAGGACACGAGGGGAGGGGGGAGGGGAGGGGGGTTGTGGGGGGGGCAGGCAGGGTGGGAATCTTTGCTGATGAGCAGAGCCAGTTTGCAGGCCGGTCGTTAGAAGGGGCGGCGTGGATCCAGGGCGGCGTGAGGGGAAGGCAGCGGGTGGGTAAACGTGAATCGACTGCACGCAGCAGGCCAGCCGCTCACGTGGTTCGCCGATCAAAGTGGACGGGGTCCTGTAGCACAGCGTGCGAGGTCGAGGCGTCCCGCGGCTCACCCTGCCGGGTCCCGCTACCCTCTCAGCCGTGCCAGGAATCCTGGACCACACACTGCTACCTGCGAACTCTCACCCCGCTAAACGCTCTGCAAATGAGCAAACACTGGGGCTCCGAGAGAGACACTTGGGTGTCATCGGTGTGACAACAGGGTCTTTGTAGGTCTTTTGTTAGTAGGGAAGTACTAAGCCGTCTGGCATGGCAAAGGCAGTCCCTCCTTGCTATTAACAGCACATTTATGATTTGCTATATAGGAATTTTGGACTCACGTTGTGCAATGACACGTTTTTCTACACTGTAAAACTAACGTTTTGCTACACTGAACTGAATGAATAAAGTTGAAGTAATGAAGTAACCAAAGACTCCCCCTGAGAGAAGCACAACCTTCGCAGCGTAGCGACCCCCCAAACCAGCTGGCACCCATGTGTCTTTGTGTTTCTGAACATGAGGAGACCACAGCACACACACACCCACACACGCTCACACACCACACACACCTCACACACACCCTCACACACCCTCACACACCCCACACACCCTCACACATGCTCACACACGATCACACACCCTCACACGCTCACACACCCTCACACACGCTCACACACCCACACACGCTCACACACCCTCACACGCTCACACACCCTCACACACGCTCACACACCCTCACACACGCTCACACGCTCACACACCCTCACACACGCTCACACACCCTCACACACGCTCACACACCCTCACACGCTCACACACCCTCACACCCTCACACACGCTCACACACCCTCACACACGCTCACACACCCTCACACGCTCACACACCCTCACACGCTCACACACCCACACACCCTCACACCCTCACACACGCTCACACACCCACACACCCTCACACACGCTCACACACCCACACACGCTCACACACTCACACACCCACACACTGCCACCGCACAACCCCACCTCGCTTGCCTGTGCTGTTGGGAGCAGGAAGCTCCGGGGGCCGACACACACACACACACACACACACAGGTGCCGGGCCCTTCCTCTAGGGCCACCCAGAGTGAGAGAGTTTGAGGTTAGAGGCCCTCCGGTGAGACAGCATAACAAACAGGGATCCTTTATTCTGTCTCCCCTCACTGTGGAGGTGTGAGCAAGTGGGAGATGGCGAGGTAGAAAGAGGAGGCAGACGTGAAGGAAACATTTAACCGTCTTGCATATAAATGTAAATATAACGCATGAATGAGACACGTGTGAGAAGAGAGAGCAGTAAACATAATAGTTATGAATTATGTTCACTAAAGGAACATCTTTTAAACAGCACTATTTTAAACAACCCAACTCTATTATGCGTGAGGCTTATATAAGTTGCAAACATCAGCAGGTCAGTGTCATGTCATGTTCAACCTCTCACCTGTGGTTCACTGTCTCCTCCCCCCCTCAGAAACACAAATCGCACCTGGCTGCTCTGATCATGCCCAGGCGCACACGTTGGAAACACTCCGGCTTGGTGAAACTTATGAAACTTTGAAACTCCATTCAAGAAGTGAGAGGTTTGTGTATGCGGAGAGGCGATTACCCACGAGGGACTCGCTGCCTGCCAGTATTGTTGAAGCTGGGAGCTCCGTGCGGTGGGTACTGAGCAGAGTTCATGGAGATGAAGTGTTTATTACAGTTTTGTCCTTGTTCGGTGGTGTCGTCCAGACGGGGGAGGGTGGGACGCGGGAATGTGCCGTGTCCCGGAGCCACCGATGGAGCGGGACGGACGGGACCCGACGTCTCTCTCGCGGCAACCGTTCGCTCCCGGTGACGGCCCAGATGGCCTGGCCGCCGTCGAGTCGCCGTGGCGATGGCAGTCACACAGACGTCTGAAGGAGAGATCAGGATAAACAACAACGATGACAACTAACCTGGCAACAACAAACCTGGCAACAACAAAACCAGCACGCGCCTCACAAACACAGCTGACAGTGGTTTCCCCCGTCACTCAAACGAAGACGACACCCTGATTACACAAATTATTAAGGAATACGTACCCCATGCAAGTACACGCACACACACATACCTCAGACGCGCACACGCACACACACACACACTTCCATGTGCACGTGAGCTGTCACAGAAATAAAATACACAATCCTCTTCCATTTAACTGCTGTCCGTTGTAATAAGATGTTTATCAGATGGCAAATCGCAGTGTTAGAGGATTTAAAACTGCATTGGGTTTTAATTGGACAGATTTCCAGCCCTGGGTGTGAAGGGCTCGAACTGAAATGGTGTTTCCTCGCTAAACGAGCAGAATCAGGGGAGGCCAGGTGATCCAGCTTGGCAGGAAGTGAATGAAGGCCTCCACTCTGACGGCCGACTGTGCTGCTTAATAGGTTAATCTCCTGTTGATTTTGTCATTATGCCCCCTGCAATCAGAAATGAAGCATCACATTCGAGCCTGCACATCCTGCTATGTAAACAGACGAGGGACCTTCAATCTGGGCTCCTCTCGCTGTTGTCAAGGCGAAGGACAATCACGGGCCCGTGCGCAATCCACAGCGCTCTGGGGCTCAGACTCATTTCCTCGAAACGTTGCCATCGCTGGCATGGCGGGCAGCTGAGTCTGATGCTACGTCCGAATGTTCGTTCTGAGCAGGACTGACTCTCTCTTTCATCGATCCAGGACTCTGATTCCCCGTTTATTGATCACACGCGCCCATGACAACGACGGACTTATGGCCTATGAGGAAAACGTGCTGCCTCGCTAGCAGAAGCATAGTGAGCTTAATGTTCTGGAGGAGCTTCTGAAGTTGGTTTACATTTCACAGATCAACACTGACAAGCTGACGGCGAATATGTTCTGCCAGACGATGTTCCAGACGCCACATCTAGCTGAGAAGAAAAAGGCTCCAACGTCCTCCTGTCCTGCACGACATGAATGAGAAAGGAAGCAGCGTTGACCATGGACATGTAATCTAGCAGAGACAAATACACAAACCGCCCATCGGCCCAGGTCTCTTTTCACAGCTGATGGACGCAAGATTTCGCGCGTTCTTATCAGACGAGCAGATGTCCGCATTGCCGCTCGAATGGCATGTGACTTTAAAACGCCTCGGCCTTCACCCCTCTGAGTCCCAAGGACCCCCCCCCCCCCAACAAACCTAAAAGCCAACAGACGAGGTGCATTTCCCTGCACATCTCCATCCCATCTGGATAATGTCACTCTCCACGTCGGAACATGCAGAACGAGGCAATTACACCCGCCGCTGCATGTCAGCGCTCCTGATCTCCAGGGTAACGGAGGGAGTGGCTGAGAGACGGAGGGGAGGCTGATGAGGTCTCACCTGCTGCTCTGCCCCCCCCAGACGGGGATTTACGGGCTTGCGGCTCGGCGTCCTGGAGAGACGGCACGGCGGCTTTGATACCTTAATCCGGCGTGGCCTTTCGCACGGGCCCTGACCAAAGCTTATGTAGATAGGGGATGTAAATGGATGGATGGAGGGACGAAACAGGGATTGGTGGAGAGGATCACCGAGTGACATGGTCATTAGTGACGCACTCGGCCATCGTGGTGACGGACAGGACAAGAGCAGGAGTCACGCGTGATTTACGGCCATCAGAGCAGATCTTCAGCTGTCCAACCAAAGGGAGATCGAGAGTGTGAGAGAGTGAGCAGGAGACAGACCAGGGGACAGTGAGCAGGAGACAGACCAGGGGACAGTGAACAGGAGACAGAAAAGGGGACAGTGAATAGGAGACAGACAAGTGGACAGTGAGCAGGAGACAGACCAGGGGACAGTGAGCAGGAGACAGACCAGTGGACAGTGAGCAGGAGACAGACCAGTGGACAGTGAGCAGGAGACGGACCAGAGGTTGAAGGTCCCCTAAAAGGTTTTTTCAGTTGTTCACAGACATTTCAGGAAACACTGTCTCTGCTGGAAGATGCCTAAGCACTTACACACGTTCTCACACACCCTTATTGTAAATCCTTACATACTGTGAGCAGAATGAAACACTAGTTTCTGCCCAAAGCTAAGATGACTGCTCCTTCATGCTAATGTGAGTTGCGTAGCGAGGTGTGTGTGTTCCGGTCCGGTAGAGCTGGTGCAAGTCATTGTTATGTTGATGTTCATTCATTTGTGGAATATCTAGAAACACATATATAGAAACACATCTAGAAATGTATAAATGTGTTTGTGTTTATAATGAGTATAATATAATGTGTGTGTGTGTGTGTGTGTGTGTGAGTGTATATGCATGTGCACGTGTGTATGTGTGCGTGTGTGTGTGCGCACGTGTGTGTGTATGTGTGTGTGTGCATGTGTGTGTGTGTGTGTGCATGTGTGTGTGCATGTGTGTGTGTGTGTGTGTGCGTGTGTGTTTGTGCATGTGTGTGTGTGCACTCATGCTACTTTGTAGCTGTCTACCTCCTCTTGGTCTCTCCATGAAACTCTTCATGAAGCACATTTAAATTTAAATTAGATTCATTCAAAGTTTCATTTTTTAATCATGTATTATTCAGAACCAAATCACTCTGGAGCACCTGCTAATGCTAATGTAGGATAGCTTTCTGGACTATCATTACCTCTAAAAATAATTTTAAAAATGTAAGACCTGTCAAGGGTTTTCTCCAAAATGTCTACTCTTGTCTTCCCATCTCTGGATCAATTCATGAATGTCAGACTGCAAAAAGATTTTCACTTTAACATTACAGTTCAAAAGAAAGACTGAATTTGAAATATGGATACAAATTCACATAAAACCAGTGATTTGACCCCACAAAAAAGAATCAGATCAGTCCTCATATATTATAAACAAACAATCAAAAATAATCAGATCAGTCCTCACATATTATAAACAAACAATCAAAAAGAATCAGATCAGTCATCACATAAACAAACAATCGCAAAACTTTAATATATGAAATGATCCCAAGTCCCCCTGAAACTGCATTAAATGACAAAACTCTTTTGTAAACTGCTTTGGATAAGAGCGTCTGTGCGAATGTAAATATAAATGTAAACGTAAATATAAATGTAAATGTAAATATAAATGTAAATATAAATGTAAATGTAGATGTAAATATATAAATGTAAAGGACAACCAGTGAAAACAGGCTGACGTGGAGGGACAGTCACCTGGCTGAATCTAAAAATGTCAGGCGTGTTTAAAAGCAGAACAGCACTAACATGAAACTCTAGCCGCCGTGATGTCCGAGGGCCCGTGCTCTGTTCAGCCATCAAAGCTTCCCCACACCTCCATGTCAGCACTCTGCCCCACACCCCAAACATGTGGTCACGGAACGCTGTGGTTGGAGCAAACGTCAAGTAAGATGTATTTTTAACTCAAGCTTCCTCTCCAAAGAAAATATCATAGTGTGCAGAACGGTAATTTTTTCCCCCCTCAAGTTTAGTTCTGTTATGACTGGACTCTATTTCCATTAATAATGCTTTAATGCAGTTCTTAATGTTTCCATGTCTGAGTTTGGCCTCAGACAGTAAACAAGACGAACTTACCTGTTCATAAAATATCAAGCAGGTTCTCATGGAGCCAGGATGTCGTTTCTCTGAGCTACTGATGGTCCTCGTGGAGCCCAGGGAACCGTAATGGAGGTGTGTGTAAGCACTCCAACACGCCTGGCACCGCTTCAGACGTAATTACAAAAATCTGCATTGTAGTCCTAATAGCTTGTGTAACTCCACACTGGCACGTTTACCCAGAGGAGTTTGAATGGATCGTGTTCTTTTCACCCCCAAACACTCACAAATGTACTTTGTTACCTGTTTCCAAGGTCATTTATTGCAAAGCCAGATATCACATAACGCAACTGCTGTCCAGCGCGATTTCAGCTTCCATCCGCTGGAAATTGTCACCTCAGGGCCACCGTATGGCCGTGAGGCACCGTGAGGCACATGGTCACAGTTATACACTGTAATGCTTATTTGCAAAAATTGCTAATTTCATAGGGTGACAGTGACTAATACCTCCATGCAGATGTATGTACTCATGTCATAATGGGCTTTGGCTTCATGACAGTTTATAACAGTCTTTCTTCCCTGTGGGGATGAGACTCGTGAGGCTTCACGAAGAGTTTACGAATGCTGTTGCCCAGGGCCCATGTGAGTGTGAGAGGTTCCAGCCTAAATCACCACTGAATTGATCACCATTACTGAACTGATCACCATTCATGAATAAGATCACAATTCCTGAATAAGATCACCATTACTGATCTGAATGGTTTAAGCACTTTACACCAAACATAACTACCAATAGCCCTGCCGTCATGACCTGCGAAATTGCTTCGCTAGAAATAGACCTGCTTGAACAGGTGCGAATGTTATAATTGCAAATCACACTTCCGAACACAGTAGCATACAGAGAGCTAAGTTCACCTGGAACGTACCCAGGAGCTGACGAAGGTGCGTTGGGCGCGGGTGTGAGTGTGAGTGGCCGCTGAAGGTCAGCTCTGCGCTTCTGCCCTCCACACACCCCTCCTGCTGCACCCCTCCTGGCTTCACTGGTCTGTTAAACATTCACGGAGCAGCCAGGCTGGGAACAGGGCAGGTGAGGGGAGTGGCGGGATCACCCGGGAGGCAGGAGGGCCGCACGACTCCAAATCGCCTCCTGGCCTCCTAGCATTTAGCGACCATTAGCGGGAAGCAGGGAGAATGGCCTCTAATTGGCTTGTTAATTGCCGCGTAAATTCGAGTGGCAAGAGGCACAATCAGATGGTGATTGTGCTGTGCACTTCATCTCCTCAACCGGCCAGACCCAGTGGGACCCTCCATGATAAGCAGATGGAGATCAGGGCTGTGGATGATCCAGACGGCAGGCCCGCAACTAGAATGGCTATCAAATGAAACATTTAGCAGGCGAATGAAACACTTTGAGATATTTGTCTTTGAATGGTCGATAGATGGGTAGGAAGGATAAACACAAGCGCTGACGTAGAGCTTCTGTGCACACGTATGCATATCTCATTCACACAGACATTCAGACACTCAAGATAGTCTTTCACACAGACTCAGACACATATGCTGTCTCATGCTTGCACACACACACAGTCACAAACACACACACACACACACACACACACTTCACATGTACATTGAGGAATTAAATGTATAATGTCTCTAAATCTAACTTTTGCTTCAACCCTAATGTGGCCCCTAACGAAAGCTTAACCCTAACGATTATTCCAAACTGAAGCTATACTGTTTTAGAAATGACCCCTAACAGCCTCAAACCCAAACGTGTCGCCCCCGCTGTCAATCACATCCTCAGTTTTCCGTTTCTTCCTTGTTTTTCCAATCCCTGCGTTCTGTTGACCTGTTCCCCCGCCTCAGTTCAGCCCCTCGTTTCAGTCATGTGTTTCACCTGTGTCTCGTTCCTGTCCTCATTTACCTTTATATGCAGTAAATAAAATAAAACCTTATTCTCTCCACACTCGTGATTGCCCACTATTCAGCTTATGCCTAGTTCATTACACTAACCTTGACCTAATAACTTACAGTAAAACCAACCTTGACGTCAGGATTCACAAATTAGGATTCAAACACAGAAATGAATTAGGATTCAATAGCTGTGCCTAATTTATTCCAATTTACTCCAAGGTACATTGACTGCACCTTACTGACTGGGAGACCACAGGTCTGGACAACATTTACATTTACATTTACATTTACGGCATTTAGCAGACGCTCTTATCCAGAGCGACTTACAAAAGTACTATGTGTTCAGTCAGAATATGCATCTCTATCTAGTATAAACAGGTTTAAGTCCAAACTACTTGAGGTCAAGCACTGCCATAAACCGTTGACAACCAGGGCTGTTCTGATGTCACGGGTGGGATCTCCATAATACTGTATTAGACAGGCTTTGAATGATACGCATGCTGCTTAATGAGAGGATGATCACCCACCTCGATATCATGAACCATCTCTGTGGTCTGGGTAGGAACATCTGAAAACAGACCAGGACAACGCAAAAGTAATCCCTTTACTGACGTTCGCTCAACAGGTGTAAGACCTGATAAAAACTCATCCATGTTTTGTAAAATGGCAGAGTTCAGAAAATGAGCAGCTAAAATGGGTACTGAAAGAGAGATGTCGTCATCATCGGGTTCCACACCTGGAGAAGAGACAACTTCAACAGTAGCTACCGGTGACAACTCGACTGTCGGAGAACAACGTGATATATATCGCTGTAACAACAGTACTTTATCAGCATATGTCTGATGAAATCTCTCTATCGCACCCTGCGATTCAGGATGGTAAGCACTCGATATTTTATGTGTAATTGACAACTGGTTTAAAACTTGTGCAAAAAAACGTGACGAGAAATTGGAGCCTTGATCCGATTGGATGTAACAAGGTAAACCGAACTTAGAGCAGAACTGTAACAAAGCCTTAGTCACAGCTTTTGCTGTTATTGTACGTAATGGAATCGCTTCCGGATAACGCAATACAACACACATCACCGTCAGTAAATACTGATGCCCCGATTTAGTTTTCGGCAAAGGTCCGACAATATCCACAAGCAGCGTGTCGAACAGATCACCGACAACTGGTGTGGGTTGCAAAGGAGCAGGAGGAATCTTCTGATTATGTTTGCTTACCACTTGGCAAACATAAGATGAATGACAGTAATTTCTCACATCGGTCTTCATTGCGGGCCAAAAAAAACACTGCAGTGTTAGCAAAAGTTAGATGGTACGTTTTAGTTACTCCCAAATGTCTGGCTAAAGAATGATCATGGGCTAAAGCTAAAACCTGTGATCTATACCTCTCAGGAACAACAACCTGAACCACTGTGTTCCATTCCTGCCCGTCATGATCTCCAGCTGGATTCCATCTACGTACTAAAACGTCGTTATCCCAAGCATATGTAACCGCAGAAGAACCATCCTCTTTCTTGGCGTTCTTTCTACATGCTCTCAACGTTAGATCATCACGCTGAGCCCGACTAGGCTGCTCCTTGGTGGCACACAGGTCCATGCTCATAAAACCCTTTTGAGGCTTCTCACAACTCAACTCCGACTTTTTAAAATCGGGGTTATCGGATGCGGCGGCAGGTTCAGCAGTAAACCAATCAGATTCACTTAAATTCACAACCTCCGCCAACCTTCTACTCTGTGCACGAGTGACTACGCACGCTGGAAACATGGACTGTGTCTCTACATCCTCTTGAGCAGGTATCTTACTCCACCCGGCCAATTCAGAAAGTTTCTCTACTTCAGGGGCAGGAAGCACTCTGTCTCCTGCCAAGTCATTACCCAGTATAAATGTAACACCGGCAACAGGCAACGTCTCACATACTCCAACCATGAATGTACCCGTTAGGACGTCAGAACGTAAATAAACAAAATGCAATGGGACAGACACGTAACCAGGACCCATTCCCTGAATCAGATGATCAGCCCCACAATACGTCTCATCAGATAAAGGAAGGAGACCCCCTAAAACGAAAGACTACGCAGCTCCCGTGTCTCTTAATATAGTTACTGATGTTTCACTCTCCGAATGCCCAGGTATGGACACGGTTCCATGGGTTAAAAACGGAGCAAACGTCCTATCCGGTATTTCTTTTAACTGCTCAATGGCAGACGACGGAACGGATGTAACCAAAGCAACGTCCTTAGTAAAACGCTGCGCATTCTTGCGTTTCAAAACTCGACACTCAGCAATAATGTGACCAGGTTTACGACAATAAAAACACACTCGGTTTTCAGGACCTTTTTCTCGTAAAGTACTTTTGTCACGCCTCTCACCCGCCATAGGCATGGAACCAGAGGCCACTTTTCTAACTTGATCTTGAGTTAGCACATACTCATCGGCCGCCACGGCAGCTTCAAAAAGCCCCTCGTTCATTTATAATTAATGCTAACTTCTCAGGCAACCCGCTCTTAAAATTCTCTAACATCATGTCTCTAAACTGTTCGACAGATGATGCCCCACGAGCTCTACACCACTTGTTGAACAAGCCACTAATGTCCCTTGCAAACAACAACATACGTTTGACCAGCGGTTTTCGTTCGGCTTCTAAATTGCTGACGGCAGGCTTCCGGTACCAACGGACCTCAACACCGCCGCCTTAACTTCCTCATAGACTAAACTCTTCTAAATGGGTAACGACGAAAACACTTCCTGAGCCCTTCCCACCAAAGTACACTGAAGTAAAAGCGGCCAAACTGACGCAGGCCACTTCAACACCGAAGCTACACGCTCAAATCGAAGTAGGTGTAAACTTCGGTTTCTCGAAACTGAGGGACTAATTGTATTTGTTTACTGATATCGAAATCAACGGACTCACCTGAAATCGAATTGGGGACAATTGGGGATAGGGTGGCATTACACCGGCTCTATGAGCCTCGAGTTCCAACTGCCTTATTCGCACTTCCTTTTCGGCCTGGATTTCCAACGCACAAACTTTTTGGTGCTGCAACTCCAGCTCAAGCTCCTTCAAGCGAATTGACAGGGCAGGATCTGTAAAAGATGTAGATACAGCCGCGGGCAGAGCGCTAGGGAGTTCTTCTGCAGCTTCAGCCGCCACAGGTGAACCCACTTTAACACCGCCCACAATCCCAGCCGTCTCATTCTCTCGCTCACCCAACACCCCCTTGTCCACCAACTGACGAAACAGGTCATCCCTTAATTCAGCCTCGAAACACCACGACTAACCTTGATGCCAAAACAGCTATGAGGAACAAATCTGCCTTACGGCAGGAATCGAATTGGTCCACTGAAGGCGCAGCAACAAACTCATCTAAATCGAACATTGCCCCAAAACATTAAGCCTACCGCCAACACCACAACAGCACACACCCACACCAAAAAGCACGAAAACCGCGAACCACCAAAACACCCTCCCAAACAAGAAAGGCACGAAAAAGCAAAGGCCGGATGAGCCCCCACTTTGTTACGGCCCCGATGAACCCGGCTCGCTAGACGGGTCCGCAACATAAATAAAGAAAATAAAGAAAGAAAAGAAAAGGTATTGGGCGACACTGAATGTTTCGGCAAATTGCCATTCATTTATTTAGTGTGCATATTTTTGTATATATCTATAATACATTATAGATACATTATACATTATATATTGTATATATCTATAATACATTAATACAATAACACAATAATATAAAAGTACTAAAGCCAACACAACTTCAGGCTGGGCCAAGGCCAACATAACAAACAAAACTCTACAAACCCCCAATTCAACGTAACTAATCTCATCAAAAGAAAAGTAAACCAAAATACATAAATCTGACCTACCTCCCTATAAATCAAACCAGGAGAAAACACTCAAAAGAAAACGACAGCCCAGCCCTACAACTATTAAACAATAAACACAAAACGAACACACTTCTATATATTATTACACCACACACCACTACAACAAATGGAATGAGCATAAAAGCTTTACGTCTCAAATCGCGTAGCGATATATCTCCTAATTGACTTAATGATAGAAACCATCGGTCCAGAAACCAACGATCTCAGAACAGTCCCAATAAATGCCAAACACAGCTCAGTATCCCCCAATGACCAGGTGGAGTCCACTGTTCAAGACACCACAAGGTCCAGCTCCTTGCTCATGGCGAGCTTTTAAAGACCCGCCATCCAATCTCGTCACGCGTCACATGACACTCGCACCTGATGTCGATCACGTCGTTGCGCCCACTTCTGGAGAACCTGCAAGCACCCCAGATACAATACCCAAAGAAACCCACAGAACCCCTAACCGTAACATTCATTCATTCATTCATTATCCGTACCGCTTATTCCCCCTAGTCGGGGTCACGGGGGGGGGGGGCTGGAGCCAATCCCAGCATCTCCGGGCGAAGGCAGGGTACACCATGGGCAGTTCGCCAGTCCACCACATGGCCAACACGCACACACACACTCACACCTACACCTACGGGCAATCTAGAGTGACCAATCAACCTATGATGCATGTCTTTGGACTGTGGGAGGAAACCGGAGTCCCCGGAGAAAACCCACGCAGGCACAGGGAGAACATGCAAACTCCACACAGAGCAGCCCAGACCGAGAATCGAACCCAGACCGCCTTGCTGTGAGGCGACAGTGCTAACCACCACACCACCATGCCGCCCTAACCGTAACATGAGTCTTCATAAGAAGATGAGCTACTGCCCTTTGGGCTGACTGAGTCCAGATAAGACATTTCTGCACCGCAGGTGTGATGACACAAAAGCATGAATCGTCTTCTCAGAGAAAGGTCAAGACACATCAGATTATGAAAGTATTTCTTGAGGGAAAATAAACAGGGTCGAATATGTTTTGATAGGAATAGAAAAGAGAGAGAAAAAACACTCAGATTTCTAGGGTAAGGTTTAACTGTAAATGTTAAATGTTCGAAGAACTTCCCAAACATCCCTACTAATATAATCACAGCTGACAACCAGAACTTCTGTTTGTCCTCATTTAATACATTGCAAGTTATCCAAACGCTTAATAGCTACAAGAGATGAAACCCCTAATGGTGAAGCCACAGGAAAAATATATAAATTAAAAGACAAACCAGGGCCAATAATGGACTCTTGGGGGACCCCACAAGTAAAATCAGCAGCAGAAGACATCAGATCACCATTATACACGTTAACAATTCTCTGTTGGATAAATGAGCTAAAAATCAATAGAGAGCAGAAATACCAACCCACTGTCTATGTCGAAGACTAAAAGTAATAGATCAGACTGTAGTCTGCTTGTATTTAAAATAATATTTAGCAGTTTCAGAAAGGCCCCTTTAGTGCTGTGTTTTCAGTGAAGTCCAGAGTAAAACTGGTGTTTTGTTGCAGTATGTGCAAGAGATAATTTCTGATGACTTTCTCCAACATCTTTGAGATAAAATGGAGACGAAAATGATTGCAGTTGGTTAGGTCAGACACAGGTTTCGCAAGAGGCTGAACATTAAACATCGTAACGCAGTGGGGAAATGACCCAGACGTAGGAAACGTTGGCCTGTAAATATGAGACAGTTAATAAAACCATAGCACAGATGATATCACGTGAACTACAAGTGTTTCGCATCCTCCTTTCCCACTAAAAGCTCTTTCACTATGTCTTTCACTTGCTTATCTTGCCTACATTATTGCTTCAGAAGCATTGGGGTTGCTGTTCATCAACATGAATATTATTATCCCCTCACTAAAACACTTTATCATAATCAAGCGCTATAGACAAGACATCAGAGAATTCTAACGGCAACCTGTCGTAGTGATGATACTGTCCAGATGCACATTTTTATAAATATAAATGCAGACCTGTTAACATTGATGTTAGGTTACAAAGAAGACCACAAAGCAAGAGAGTGTTTACTACAAACCTACCAATAGAGGTTCTAATATAGACCTGCCTGAAATAGTTTCTAGCACAGACGTACATGGGAGAGTTTGTAGTACAAACCTACCATAGAGTTTCTACTATAGACCTCTCTGAGAGTGTTTCTAGTACAGGTCTACCTGAGAGTTTGTAGTACAGACCTACCTGAGAGAGTATCTAGTGCACATTGCTCTTACACATACACTAGAAAACCTGGATTGTTGACATTGAGAGGATTTATTGTCAGTTAGTTATTGACAAGATGAAGTTTTGACAACCCTAATGTACCCTTAAGTAATTTAAGTTGAACTTTAAGTAGAACACTGGGTCATGTTCAACCTCTAAAATCATGACCTAATATATCACACAGCTGTTGAACCTCAGTGTGCCCAGGAAGCTGAGCCCTAATGTTTATTGCTGATTAAAATGTGCAAGCCCTAAATCTAGAACGTCAGTTTGTTAGGTTGTTCAAGGGAATGATGAAGGATTCATGAATGGTTGTTGTTGCAAATCCTTGAAGATGTAACAAGAACTCAATTCACATTCAGAAGCAAAATTACACACAAGGGCTTAATACTCAATAGTCAAGAGAGAAGTAAAATCAGTTGATGGTCTTGGTTTACAGTGAATACTGGTGAGCTTTGCTTTGCCAGACTATATATTAGCACGGCGTTGGAGTGAGTTGGGAGTTGGGAGCAGGGTGGGATGCTGACGTAAAATTTTATTTTACAGGGACGGAAACACAACCAATAACATACACATAAAAGACAACCAAGACCGACAGGGAGAAACAATTTAACGAGGCAAGATGGAGGAGAACATGGAGATACATGTCAGCATTGCCAGACAAAGCCGCAGCCACAGTTAGGACAAGAAAGCCCAGGGTCCAGATCCACAGGGTTTAGATCCACAGGGTCTAGATCCACAGGGTTTAGATCCACAGGGTCTAGATCCACAGGGTTTAGATCCACAGGGTCTAGATCCACAGGGTTTAGATCCACAGGGTGTAGATTCACAGGGTGTAGATCCACAGGGTCTAGATCCACAGGGTTTAGATTCCCATGGTCTAGATCCACAGGTACATAAGGACATATGTGATAGAGCTTCTTGTTATTGAGCGTGATGTTAATAACAGGTGGCGACACAAATGTCAGAACAGGGTGGTGACAGCAACATAAACCAAGAGCACATGTTGACATGTTGCTATGGGAACTGCAGTGCTTATGACAGGCTTATGCATGGTATTATATACTATATAATAGTATGTACTGTAACGTGGAGCAACTAGGAGGTGGACGCACACACTGAGACGAGCAAGGTTTAGTAGGTTACTAGGACTGTCCATGGTCACCTTACCAACCTAAATCTCACGAGACACGATAAACAATTCTAAACAAACTTGATATAAGAATAGAAAAAGACCCTACTAACAAAAACAAAGCAGGGATGGAGGAACCAGGCAGATACTACAGCTACACTGCAGTAACTAAACGGTGCTGTTTAACCTTTGCTTCTGCCTCTGCGTCCTGTGTCACCCTCACCATGGTTACAGATATGACCCGTTTCACTTCACCCATCTGGTTGTCCCGGTCAGTGTCCTCTGGATTGCATGTACAGTCAGCATTAAGGAGATTCAATTAGTTATTTATTTAATTGGTTCATGCAAGTCAAAACAGAACACAGATGTTTCCCCAGGGCTCCCCAGTGCACTATGCATTGGGCATGTTCCCCTGGTAATTTAGCAGCTGTGAGTCTTTGCATAATTAGACAACAATGAAGTAAACTGAATAAATAAAAAAGAATGATAAAACACATATACAAACATTGTACAAAATATACTTGTTTATGTAATATATGTTATTATTGGTAGCAGACATTACAGTTTCATATTAATCGTTTGTCATTTTCTTTATGGCATATTCTTTATGGATGCAAAATGTTTCTGGCTTTAGGAATCCATCATTAATATCACTGACCATGTGACTCTTTCACCATGTCTAAACCAATGGCAGCTGGAAATATTTGAAATATTTAAAAATATTTTTGCAAGTTTTGTGGTTCATTATCACAGCATATGTACATCATATACATCAATATATTGGTTATTACCTATCTAGTTTATTACATTATATCTGGGTTATTACCTAGCTAGGTTATTACATCATATCTAGGGTATACCTGGTTATTACATCATATCTAGGGTATACCTGCTTATTACATCATATCTAGGGTATACCTGGTTATTGCATCATATCTAGTTACTACCTATCTACGTTATTACATCATATCTAGTTTATTACCTATCTAGAATATTACATCTATGTTATTACTTATCTAGGTTATGAGCACTTCTATGAGTAAACAATGGTTGAAACTGAAATTTGAACTAGATTTTTCCAGTGAAAAATATATACTAATGTTTAAAACAACAGATTTTTAAAGATTGTTTCAGAAATATAAATGATACTGTCCTGCACGTATGACCTGTTTACTGTCCTGCACGTATGACCTGTTTACTGTCCTGCATGTGTGACCTGTATACTGTCCTGCACATGTGACCTGTTTACTGTCCTGCACGTATGACCTGTTTACTGTCCTGCACATGTGACCTGTTTACTGTCCTGCACGTATGACCTGTTTACTGTCCTGCATGTGTGACCTGTATACTGTCCTGCACGTATGACCTGTTTACTGTCCTGCATGTATGACCTGTATACTGTCCTGCACATGTGACCTGTTTCCTGTCCTGCATGTATGACCTGTATACTGTCCTGCACGTATGACCTGTTTACTGTCCTGCACGTATGACCTGTTTACTGTCCTGCATGTATGACCTGTTTACTGTCCTGCACGTGTGACCTGTTTACTGTCCTGCATGTATGACCTGTATACTGTCCTGCACGTATGACCTGTTTACTGTCCTGCACGTATGACCTGTATACTGTCCTGCACGTATGACCTGTTTACTGTCCTGCACGTGTGACCTGTTTCCTGTCCTGCATGTATGACCTGTATACTGTCCTGCACGTATGACCTGTTTACTGTCCTGCATGTGTGACCTGTATACTGTCCTGCACATGTGACCTGTTTCCTGTCCTGCATGTATGACCTGTATACTGTCCTGCATGTGACCTGCTGTCCTGCATGTATGACCTGTATACTGTCCTGCACGTGTGACCTGTTTACTGTCCTGCACGTATGACCTGTTTACTGTCCTGCATGTATGACCTGTATACTGTCCTGCACGTATGACCTGTTTACTGTCCTGCACGTATGACCTGTTTACTGTCCTGCATGTCCTGCATGTATGACCTGTTTACTGTCCTGCATGTATGACCTGTATACTGTCCTGCACGTGTGACCTGTTTACTGTCCTGCATGTATGACCTGTATACTGTCCTGCATGTATGACCTGTATACTGTCCTGCACGTGTGACCTGTTTACTGTCCTGCACGTATGACCTGTATACTGTCCTGCTGTCCTCCTGACCTGTATACTGTCCTGTGACCTGTTTACTGTCCTGCATGTATGACCTGTTTACTGTCCTGCATGTGTGACCTGTATACTGTCCTGCACATGTGACCTGTTTCCTGTCCTGCATGTATGACCTGTATACTGTCCTGCACGTATGACCTGTATACTGTCCTGCACGTATGACCTGTTTACTGTCCTATGACCTGTTTACTGTCCTGCATGTATGACCTGTTTACTGTCCTGCATGTATGACCTGTTTCCTGTCCTGCATGTATGACCTGTATACTGTCCTGCACATGTGACTGTGTCCTGTGCTGCATGTATGACCTGTATACTTTCCTGTTGTGTGACCTGTATACTGTCCTGCACGTATGACCTGTTTACTGTCCTGCACGTATGACCTGTTTACTGTCCTGCATGTGTGACCTGTATACTGTCCTGCACATATGACTGTCCTGTGATACTGTCCTGCACGTATGACCTGTTTACTGCCCTGCATGTGTGACCTGTATACTGTCCTGCACGTATGACCTGTATACTGTCCTGCACGTATGACCTGTTTACTGTCCTGCACGTGTGACCTGTTTACTGTCCTGCACGTATGACCTGTTTACTGTCCTGCACGTATGACCTGTTTACTGTCCTGACCTGTTTACTGTCCTGCACGTATGACCTGTTTACTGTCCTGCATGTGTTGTCAGGCTTCTCCAGCACTTCACACGTCCCTGTCTCACAGCAAAGCTCTCAGCACGTATCCACTCTCTCAATCCTCACATTTCCAGAGCCACTCGTGAGTATCAGCTGGTAGCATCACCAGACAGATGAATAACAAAAGACACAAAGGCATAATGTAGAATCACAAAGACACATTCAGACCCAAACATCACATCTAGTGATATAATTCTTATGGGATATTCCCAATAAATTGTGCACTAAAACTATAAAAATAAAAAAGAAACAAACTAGCAAATTAAAGTAAACAAATAATAAAACCCAATGTACACCAGAAAAATGATCAGCTCTATAACTCTGTGGATATTGAGTCCACACAAAGACATAAACCCTACCCTCAACCCCTTGACACACACACACACACACACACACACACACACACACACACACACACACACACACACACACACACACCCCCACACACACACACACACACACACACACACACACACACACACACACACACACACACACACACACACACACACACCAATCAGCTCTACTCAACCATCTGTCCTTGGCTTGAGTTGTTTGCAATTTTGCCATTGTAATCAAAATATGAGGAAAGTACCTTAGTTCATCCAATCATCTTATGGCACTACAGAAATGAGTGCTTCTGTACAGCAAGTACATCTGTGATTGCGTACATTGTGTGTGCATCTGCATTTGGCTAAAAATGTGGCAGAGTTTATTTGGTAAGTACCACTAAGGTGATTTAGCTACATCACGGCAGTTGATCGTTACAACAGTCCTGAACCCACATCAGAGACTTTGCTTCCCTATCTGTTTAACACGGCTACACGTTCGACTGCTCTGAAAACGTGGAGTAGGCATTTCCAAACAGACCAGCTAATCGCGTGGAGGTGGAGAGTCGTTCAGCCTCGACTGAGCGGTCCACACTGGTGGTGGGTTAGTGCTGACGCTTTCCAAACTCTTCAAACCATCCGAGAAAAAATAAAAATAATAAAAAAAAGCCCCTTGGCACAGCAAGCGCGAGGGAGCTGAGGCGGAAATTCATCTAATGTAAATATGAAGGACCAACACCTGCTCCTCCATCACTCATGCATTTGCAAAAGCTGACATTTCCATGACATTTCGGGCCGGGGGACAAACTAAACAAAATGGTCGCCATGCGCCATGTTAAACGTGGGAGGGGAGGGTGGAGGGGGCGTGGCCATGCGGAGTGTCATCGCCCACACGCCCCTCCCCCTGAATGTCTTTGTCTTATTGGGAATCACAATATAAACAGTGAGCACCTGGAAATGTCAGCGACTCCCCTGGCACAGAGCAGTTAACTGTGGGGGGGGTTATTACCCCTCACAGACATAATGCTGGATGGTGCATGAGCTTCATGGAGGACTTGGACTCCGACTACCTCATCACATTTGCCACTGAGGCGCAACCGTTAACCTGGAGTGGCTGTCGGTTCAATCGGTTAAACAGATGGGGGTTTATATGCCAATAATGACTAACATGCTGGCGGAGGTATACAATTTAAATGACAAATGTGGAGGTGTAATGCAGTTGTGCCGGAAAGGTGCTTTCAGGGTGTTAGCTCCCGGCGCTTGCACCGTACACCTGCGCGTGGTGGAATTCACTGCAGGATATCGCAATGCAGCGTTCAAGATAAGTTCATCCTTGCGTGTGTAAGAGCGTCATTCGGTCACCTACAGAATGGATCCGTTTATTTGTCCCTGACCCTTGCGGTGACATGAGCAACATCAGCTAATGTGGTGTGAAACCAAATCCCATAATTAATCCAGTTAACTGGACCCTCTTTCACCACTTAAACCAATTATGGTGTTACAGGCCTGAGGTCCTTGACCTGCTAATGGGGGTGACTGAGCTGCACCTCAAATCTGGGGCTTGAGGGTTGCAACATGATCCTGTTTTCACACTGGAAATGAATGAATCTAACACACACACACACACACACACACACAGGCATACACTCTCTTAGAAAGGAGACATCGAAAAGGAAAACTAGCCAGCTAGTTATTTGAGTTTAATTTCTGCTTCCAAAAATGTAAACGACGTACATAGTGTCACAAGGTCACTGTTATATTAGAGTGATCTAATTCTGCTGAGGTAGAATTCTCAGGTAAGGGGACTTAATCATGCAGCATGTGCCCTCAATATGAAAATATTACATCTAAGACTATGTTTGTTTATTTGAACATGTTACTAAAGTGTAAAAGTGACATTGTCTATCTGAGGACGTTGTTAGTCTCAGAGGGTCTCTTCCATCAGGTCCATGGACTTAATCCTGATCCACAACAGTGAATTATGTGCTCGATACCAGGCTGGCTTACATGTTCTATTCCGTCCACTCATCAGAACCCATGGGACACAGAACCCCAGAAGAAGGGGTGCTGGGATTGGTCTGAGAGGCATGAAGCCACGCCTCCTGGTGAACACCTGACACCTCCTGTTGCCCCACCCCCTCTGAGAGGTCCCCTGTGCCTCGCTCCCACCGTGTCTGCGTAACATCCTGGCCCTCGCGTTTTCGACATGCAGGGCATTGTGGGATTTCCTTGTGCTGAATGCTTTCTTATGACCTTAGCTCACCTTCCCACTGGTGTCAGTGCTACTCCCAGTCTGTCCTACAGACTTCTCGCTCTGTTTTCGGCAGTGGGTCATTTATGCCTTATTCTCTATTTGCAGTGGCAGTAACACCTAATTTAGCTGCACTGAGGCAAAGTCTCTATATCATAAAACAACACGTGTGCTCTCTATAATCATTCCAGTCTATAAAATAATTTTGTTTGGTTCAAGAGACAGATCGTGTAACGACTATGTAGATACTTACAGACATGAAGTATCTATCTGTCTGTCTGACTGTCTGTCTTTCTCTTTGACTCTATCCAATAATGTGATTGGGTGGGGGGCCGTGTCACAGCAGGGTTCATGCGGATGCTCAGGGAGGCGGAGAGTATCTGCTGTGGAGACAGTGGAAGGGGCTCTGGGACCAAAGGGCGTGCCAAGGAGAAGAAATGTTCTGCCTGGCAGAGCCAATAAGATCCAGGCTCCTGGTCCAAGTGCCCTGAAAGGCTCATTTAACCCCAGCTCCCCCTCAGGAGAATGGAAATGTGATTTTCACAATGGGTAATGTACTAGAGAAGGCCTTAATGAAATCTGCAGGCAGGCACTGGAGAAAGGATTGGGATGTGGGTTATGGGGGGGGGGGGGGTGGCTAAAGATGTGACGTGGAGATGAAACAGTGGAGCATGGAGGTCTTTCTGCTATGTGTAGACATGCAGGCCATCTGGAGAGGGCATCTGACAGACGTCAACAAAACACAGCGGCCTGGGGCTGTAAGTTCAGGCCAGGACTCTGGTAAGCAGCTCTGTAGTAGGACGTGAACGGCAGAGACCTTAGAGGCCCACACCCGCTGACCCTCTTCTGATTGGCTGCTGCTGTTACACTGTAGGTGGCGTCTATGCCCTTCAAACATCATTCGCTCTACAGCCCGTTTCTAGTCCACTGACATAGAAGAAGAGAGCTGTGGCCGACGGAAGGAAAGAAAGAAAAATCGATAGACAGAGAAAGAGAGAGATAGAGGGAAAGAGGGCATAACAGAGAGAGAGAGAGAGACTATATACCAGCACAGAGATGAAGTGGAAGAAGAATAGAACTGAATGAAGTGGGGAGAAGAATTTTTAGGGAGAGAGTGAGAGATGGAGGAGTGGAAGGGAGAAACAGGGGAGTGAGGTGGAGAAGATGGGAGTGAGATGTTTTAGAGAGTGAGATGTGTGCGAGAGGAGTGAGATGTGTGCGAGAGGAGTGAGACGTGTGAGAGAGGAGTGAGTGGGTAAGAGAGGAGTGAGATGTGTGAGAGAGGAGTGAGATGTGTGAGAGAGGAGTGAGCTGGGTGAGAGAGGAGTGAGATGTATGAGAGAGGAGTGAGATGTGTGAGAGAGGAGTGAGCTGGGTGAGAGAGGAGTGAGTGGGTAAGAGAGGAGTGAGATGTATGAGAGAGGAGTGAGATGTGTGAGAGAGGAGTGAGTGGGTGAGAGAGTGAAAGGACAGGGTAGAGTAAAAAGGAAAAAGCCACAGATTGAGAGCCAGTGAAGCCTCATCAGAACTGATGACCTCCTTTCTGTGTGTGTGAGCATGAAACACATGTGAGCTCTCACTGCAGAGAGAGGAGTGTGCTTAACCTTCTGCAGCACAAGGTCGCCACCTCCCCACCACTGCAGGGTGAAGTAGTGGGGGGGGGGGGGCATGTTCGTGTGTGTGTGTGTGCGTGTGTGTGTGTGTGTGTGCGGGGTGAAGTAGTGGGTGGCCAGCAAGTGCCAAGGTCACACACCAGCTGCTTGTTTACCGTTTTGTTCAGGTGGAAAAATTGTGAAAACACTCTCATCTACTTCACATATCAGAGAGCACCACAGAGACAGCTGCTAACCAGGAAGGCTGAAACAAAGTGATTCATTAAAAATTACATATAAGGAAGAAGGTCTAGTTTTCCTAAATCTGGTTCGAAGAAAGTCTTCCGAACCACTGGACTGAGAGCAGAGCCATCGTTACATCCTGAAGACATGCAATCAGCACTACACCACTGCTCATTTAACGTGTTAAGGCACTGGAGTGGGAAATGCAGTGTGAAGACACCGTCTCTTGTGATTGGCTCAGCTCCCTCGCTCCCTCCCCCAGGCCGACCTGCTCGGCGAATCTCAGCCAGAGCTGTTACCTTGCAGGGGGCCGCGGGACACAGACAGGACGGGGGCCATTTTGCCTGCTACTCCCAACGACTGAATCACGGATGCAAAACTAAAGCTGAACTGGAGACACTGCTCCCGTCGGTTAAAGAACAATTACGGCATTTTATAAATACATTAATAAATAAAATATAGTGTGATTCGATTTAACTGATTCTGTGCTTCTGGTTATGCGAGATCATTTTGAGTATTATAGATGCCTTGTAGCAACCATTCCTTGAAAATTATTGCTTTTTTTAGAAAACCGAGGAAAAATATTTTAAACCCAGTCTCCTGTAAGACTGAGAACACAGGAAAAGAGATATATTAACTTGTTAGAAGTCTTTCCCCCTGCCTGAATGCTCAGAAAACTATTCTGAGAGTGGGTGGGTGCTAATATATCAGTTTGAAACACAGCTCTGAGCTAAAGCGCCATCACATCGCCCCCTTGAGGTGAAGTCCAAAATAATTTTCATGAAAAAATGCATGAGAGAGAGAGTGAATGTCAGACTTGATAGTGTCATTCACATATCTTATGCGCACAGAGGCAGCTGTTAAGGCTCTTGGGGAACCTCACACTAAAAGTCAGAGCAGACTTAGTTACACAGCATCATGCAGTATAAGTTCTAGCAGGCAGAAATAGAAGCATTATGTTCCCATGCATTAATGGACTAGGTGGCTCCATCTCCGTCTGTCCCGTGCTTTAGGAGCAGAGGGATCTTTGTGCCGGGTTGCCAGGTTTGCGTCTTTCATGCGTCTATCAATCCGAGAGATGTTTTTCTATGAAGTGATTTAAAGTGCTTTAGGGATGACTGTGATAATGGTGTCTAGGGTTTGAGGTAAAAGCCCTTGTGGTTTGCTCTCAAGGACAACGTATCACTGATGAAAAGAAGGTGCACAGATATTAAAATAACAGAACAGTGTGAGTGCAACCAGGAACCTTCATCGCAGGGATCCATCATGAACCATCATCTCAGGGATCCATCATGGACCTTCATAGCAGGGATCCATCACAAACCATCATCGCAAGGATCCATCATGAACCATCATAGCAGGGATCCATCAGAAACTCTCATAGCAGAGATCTTTAATCAAGCGTCCTTCAAGTTTTACAAGAACACTCTTATTAATCAATTCCAAAAATGCATTTTAAATGTAGCATTTCTAAATGAGACAGATACCAGACAGACACATGCCCATCCAGACAGACACATGCCCATCCAGACAGACACATGCCCATCCAGACAGACACATGCCCATACAGACACATGCCCATCCAGACACGTGCCCATCCAGACAGACACGTGTCCATACAGACACCAGACAGACACATGCCCATCCAGACAGACACATGCCCATCCAGACAGACACATGCCCATACAGACACATGCCCATCCAGACACGTGCCCATCCAGACAGACACGTGTCCATACAGACACCAGACACGTGCCCATACAGACACCAGACAGACACATGCCCATACAGACAGACACACGCCCATACAGACACATGCCCATACAGACAGACACGTGCCCATCCAGACAGACACATGCCCATACAGACACCAGACAGACAGACAGACACGTGCCCATACAGACACCAGACAGACACATGCCCATACAGACAGACACGTGCCCATCCAGACAGACACATGACCATACCGACAGACCCAGACAGACACATGCCCATCCAGACAGACACACGCCCATCCAGACAGACACGTGCCCATACAGACACCAGACAGCCATCCAGACAGACACGTGTCCATACAGACACCAGACAGACACATGCCCATCCAGACAGACACATGCCCATCCAGACAGACACGTGCCCACAGACATGACAGACACATGCCCGTGCCCCCACAGACACATGCCCATACAGACACCAGACAGACACACGCCCATACAGACACATGCCCATACAGACAGACACGTGCCCATCCAGACAGACACGTGCCCATCCAGACAGACACATGCCCATACAGACACCAGACAGACACATGCCCAAATAGAAGGCACTGAGGCTGAAAGCACTAATGCTTGTCAGTCACCACTGACGACAACTCAGCTTTATCCTGCAGCGAAGTGAGGAAGAGCATGATGAGCTTCCCCGTGAAGGAGGAAGAGAGAGAGAGAGAGAGAGAGAGAGAGAGAGAGTAGGAAGCAGGAAAAGAAGAGGACCATGAGAAGTCAAAGAGAACAGAATAAGCAGTTCCAGCAAGAGGAGAGCGACCGTATTCCAAATGACATCCTGCACGCCTCCTGCATACTGATTGTGGCCATAAATAGTATGCAGTATAGAGTGTGTGAGAAAAGCCAATCTGTCCAGTATGCCAAAGATGCCGTGATGTGTGCCAAGATGTCCAGCACACTGAGCTAATCTTCATGGTATACTGCATCCCGCAGTGATGGGTGTAGCTTCGCTTTGAGAAGAGCTTGGGCCCAGAACGTGGGCTGGTGGCTACATTCAATTCAGCTGCTCTTCAAATTCGCCACCCTTTTAAGAAGCCAAGTCATCGGGCACACGCACGCTTGCTGGGAAGAATTCAGCACTGGGACCACCAGTAGAACCACAGAGGAGGTTCACGGGGGGGTTTATGTGCAACTATGTCAAACCCACCATGACCAACACATGAAGGATCAACAGAGTGGTTTAAAATTTGCAGCATTTGTACAGTCTTCTGTTTACTTTGAATTTGAAAATAATTTGGTCATGAAGTATCAGTTGTGCTTATCTCAGCACCACGTGACTTCTGTTTCTGTCATTGGGAGCAGAATTTAGCTTTTTGCTAAAACAGGTTTGTGTTAAATAAATGGTTAAAACAGGTCTATGTTTATAAATGTGACATGAAATAACATTTATTTATATGAAATAAAGCTAGAGTTCACTTTCAATATATCTAGAATTCACTTCAATAGATCTCAATACATCTAGAGTTCAATCGGCGGTGTGCGCAGTCAGCCCTCACCAAAGTGACAAGGACAATGCCCCCAGTTCCCCCAGTGTCTCCAGTATAAATGACACCTACGACCACATGGCTGTTTGAAACGCTCCATCTAACAACAATGAAATGACGGATAACTAGCGACCCGAAGAGCAACGAGCAGCGTCACTGGCTGCAAATATAAATGCGAGTAGAACACTTTACATTCATAGTTACATATACATACACATATATATGGATACACCATCATCCAAATGACACATAAAAGTGAAAAATGTGCATATTCTAAATGGAAATGCCACTTTGATGATCATCATCAGATCATAATCAATTTAAAATAAAACTTAATAAAAGTTATATATATATATATACACAAATTGAGAAGTCTCCCTGTGGCAACTGTACCACTCTGAGGAGTAATAGCTCGTCGTCCAGCACTGCTGTAATGGATTATGTAGGTCTGCTGCTTGTCTGCTATTGTGAAGAACAGTACGCAGCACGTAATATCATAGTGGGCCATTACAAATTCCAGCCAGGGCGTTTTGACTAACAGTGATGGACAACGGCAGTCGTGTCAGCGCCGGGGCTGTGTGGGCGCACAGGGCGACACGCTTGCTGGGTCCCTCTTTCCTGTGTCCATCTCAGGGCATCATCAACGCAGACGCAGCTGGTCACTCCCTGTTGGTTAGCCGCCGCCTCTCCGCGCTGGTAATGACGGTGTGTTGGGGGAACCGGCTCTGCTTCTCCAGTTCCATTTGGAATAACAATACGCACAGATGTATGAGACGCTCGACTAATAGCACGGCCCCGCGCCCCAGTTTCCTGCCTCGGGAAGCAAGACTAGTGTCGAGTGACATTTATGTTTCTTTCCTCGTCCGTGGGCGGGCGGCCATGTCAGTAAAGCATGTGAGAAATTGTGTGTCTCGGATCGCGGTCCTCGGGCTGAGTTTCGTTCTTAATCAAAAAGCTCATTACGGCTCAAGCAGGTCTCCATCGTCTGTGTCCCCGAGAAATAAGGCATAGCAGTCATTGAGAAGGGCTACAATAGACCTGGATAAGGCATAGCAGTCATTGAGAAGGGCTACAATAGACCTGGATAAGGCATAGCAGTCATTGAGAAGGGCTATAATAGACCTGGATAAGGCATGGCAGTCATTGAGAAGGGCTATAATAGACCTGAATAAGGCATAGCAGTCATTGAGAAGGGCTACAATAGACCTGGATAAGGCATGGCAGTCATTGTGAAGGGCTACAATAGACCTGAATAAGGCATGGCAGTCATTGAGAAGGGCTACAATAGACCTGAATAAGGCATAGCAGTCATTGAGAAGGGCTACAATAGACCTGAATAAGGCATGGCAGTCATTGAGAAGGGCTACAATAGACCTGGATAAGGCATGGCAGTCATTGTGAAGGGATACAATAGACCTGAATAAGGCATAGCAGTCATTGAGAAGGGCTACAATAGACCTGAATAAGGCATAGCAGTCATTGAGAAGGGCTATAATAGACCTGGATCAGGCATGGCAGTCATTGAGAAGGGCAACAATAGACCTGAATAAGGCATAGCAGTCATTGAGAAGGGCTACAATAGACCTGAATAAGGCATGGCAGTCATTGAGAAGGGCTACAATAGACCTGAATAAGGCATAGCAGTCATTGAGAAGGGCTACAATAGAACTGAATAAGGCATGGCAGTCATTGAGAAGGGCTTCAATAGACCTGAATAAGGCATGGCAGTCATTGAGAAGGGCTACAATAGACCTGAATAAGGCATGGCAGTCATTGTGAAGGGCTACAATAGACCTGAATAAGGCATAGCAGTCATTGAGAAGGGCTTCAATAGACCTGAATAAGGCATGGCAGTCATTGAGAAGGGCTACAATAGACCTGAAGAGAGTGAATAAGTGAAGGAGAAAGGTGGAGAGTCCAAAGGAAGGATCAAAGATAAAGAAAAGAGTGAAAGGTGAAAGGGAATGACACCGAGGGAGCAACACAGAGGAAGCGACACTGAAGAAATGACATTGAGGGAACGACGCTGAGGGAGCGATACCGAGGGAGCGATACCGAGGGAGCGATACCGAGGGAGCGATACCGAGGGAGCGATACAGAGGGAGCGATACCGAGGGAGCGATACCGAGGGAGCGATACCGAGGGAACGATACCGAGGGAACGACACTGAGGGAGCGACACTGAAGGAACGACACTGAGGGAACGATACCGAGGGAGCGATACCGAGGGAGCGATACCGAGGGAGCGATACCGAGCGAATGACACCGAGGGAACGATACTGAGGGAACGACACTGAGGGAACGACACTGAGAGAACGGCACTGAGGGAACAACACTGAGGGAACGACACTGAGGGAACGACACCAATTAATCGACACTGATGTAACTACACCAATGTAACGACACTGAGGGAATGATACTGAGGGAATAATACCAAGCTAACGACACTGAAGGAATCTTATTCAGCATTTGGCCTTTCAGTTGTGTCATACTCAGTGCTCTTAATTAATATACACCTGCTCAGTGGAAGAGGTCATTTCGCCTCAAACAACATTTACTGTTCAGCCATTTTTTTCCCTTGAAGGCATGTGTTGTTTTTTACGTTTTACTTTAAAATAATTGAATGCTTATAGATTTATAATGCCTTCTAGTCTGGGGACAAATGGTGACCTCTGACCCCGATCTTCCTCCTGTCAGCCCATGAGAGACACTTAGCCGTAGGGATTCGGTTCTGTGTACTCTAAAGGAAGCCATAATGCTCTACATGGACAGCATTGTCTGGGTGCACTCACCATATAAAAGCTTGGGGACCGCTCACAGCCACCTGGAACAATATGTGTGAGAGAAAATGACTCTAATTGCAGCATATGCCTCCATGGTGACAGATAAATTAGCTACTGTCTGCATGCTGAGCTAAGAAGCCTCCCTTTTTAGCTACGACGGTACGGCAAAATGCTCCGCTTGCCATTTTATTCTATGTGACGAATCGCCGAACCTCTGTCAGCCGGAGCAAAAGAGGAAAGGATATCAGTTGGGAAAAAGAAACTTTTTTTCCCCAAAGTTTTTACCTCTAATGAACTGTAAAGGCTGCGTGCGCATAGAAACACATCACTGAGCCCTGGAGCTATGTTACTGAACATTAGCCGATAACACAACTCGACCATGAAGGAGAGGAACGTTACGAATGTGAACCTTTACTGAACGATGAAGCGTGTTTGGAAAGGCGTCCCACCTCCTTTGTTTGCTCCTCACACAGATGGGTGTAAATATGGATATTTGAGTGGTTTTTCAAGAAGGTGTTTTCAACATAGACTTCACGGTGTCTGGGAGGGGTGATGTTGGGGTGAAGCAGGCTGGGAAGGGCGTAGTAAGGGTGGAAGGGACTGGGAGGGGTGCAGTAAGGGTGGAGTGGATCAGGAGGGGCGTGGTTGGGTTAAGGACAGGGGGTGTGGTGGGGAGGAACGGGCTGGGAGGGGAGTGGGACTAAAAGTGATAAGCCACCAGCACACAGACCTGTACCTGGAGGTCTGCTAGTGTTCCAGCACACAGACCTGTACCTGCAGGTCTGCTAGTGTTCCAGCACACAGACCTGTACCTGCAGGTCTGCTAGTGTTCCAGCACATAGACCTGAGCCTTGAGGTCTTATAGTGTTCCAGCACACAGACCTGTACCTGGAGGTCTGCTGGTGTTCCAGCACACAGACCTGAGCCTTGAGGTCTGCTGGTGTTCCAGCACACAGATCTGTACCTGGAGGTCTGCTAGTGTTCCAGCACACAGACCTGCAGGTCTGCTAGTGTTCCAGCACACAGACCTGTACCTGGAGGTCTGCTAGTGTTCCAGCACACAGACCTGTACCTGCAGGTCTGCTAGTGTTCCAGCACACAGACCTGCAGGTCTGCTAGTGTTCCAGCACACAGACCTGAGCCTTGAGGTCTGCTGGTGTTCCAGCACACAGACCTGTACCTGCAGGTCTGTTGGTGTTCCAGCACACAGATCTGTACCTGGAGGTCTGCTAGTGTTCCAGCACACAGACCTGCAGGTCTGCAGATCTGTTTTTGCTGTGGTGTGTGTAGGTCTGGCTGCTACATTGTGTCCCATTGTTTCCTGTGGAACTCGTGGCAAACACAGAGTTCTAGTGGCCAGTTCCACTGGTGACATCCGTGATGGCAACCATCAAGGAAACATTGTGGGTTCGGCGTGAAAGTTAGCACCATCTTAGCACCACACTTGTTCTCGGATGCACTGAAGACAAACCAAGGCAGCAAAACGCAACACCTGTCATCGAAAAATCGCCAGCACTTAAGCTATGAATTAGCTGGTGACACCGCGGCCAACCAAAAATAGGCTTGACTGACGCGTCCTGCAATTAAGACAGCAATCCTCCGAAGCCCCTATTTATCCTGCGGTACGTGGACCCTGGCACAGTGGGAGCAGTGCTCACGGACGCCATTATGGATCTGAGTCTGGCTTCTCTTAACGGGGCTAACGGTAATTATGGGATGTCAGGAGCAGTTAGCGGCTAATCAGCTTCCACTGATTGAGAGAGAACATTATCAGTTGTTGGAGTGTTAAAGTGAGAGAGGATGCAAACGGACGCCTGTATCAATCTTTCACATGTCCTGATGCTACTAGTGGCAACTTCTCCCAGGGTATTGCAGGTAGAAAGGAATAATCAATGATATCTGTGATTGATTTATATTAAGCAAATATAATTAAATTTATTTATATATGCATATGTGTTGTGTTTGCATGTGTGCTTGTGGGCAGTCTTGGCCATGTACTGGTCCTATATAATGTGAAGGTTATTGATTGTTAATACATATCATACATTACACCTGGTATCACCCCACAATGATAAGAGTTTTTTTGATACTTAGGCATGTGATCATATGCACATATGTATTACCACATTAATGAACAGAGGGGCTCGACTGTACCTGACTGATCCTTGAAGTCATTTATTATGTATTTGCTTGATTAATGCATGCATGTAATTTGCAAATCTTACAGTCTCACTTCACTTAGTGCCACGCTAGCAGATATACGGATAAACAGATAAACTGATAGCAGATAAGCCCAAAATGGGAGGTGAAGATAGACGGGGAGCCGACAGGAAGGGAGAAATATAGAACGTAATGCACCCAGTGAATACCTTCACAAGAGCTATGCTAATCCTCTAATCTGAATATCTAATGAGTTTTGGGTATCAACAAGATGCAGGTGCTCATAAGCCTTATTCAGTATGACTCTTGTGCCTAATTTAGCTGTACCTGGATAATTAGAACATGTGTGGCAGCAAGTTTTTTGCTTTGGCAAGCAAATAAAGTCTTTTCAGAACTCAGGTGAGGACAATTATGCAAGCAACACGGACATAATAATAATAATAATAATAATAATAATAAACATGTTATATTATACAACCACTGTAACATTGTAAAGCATTAATTACAATGTAACATACTAAGTAATGGGTAACTGTGATGTGTGTAGTTACTACAGTTACATAATGTAACATATGAATGTAACATATGAATGTAACATATGAATGTAACATATGAATGTTACCAGTATCAACAGATACAGCGATGACGGTGATAGATTTGTATGCACATCAACAATCATTTTGAAGAATATTTTCTGCATAGGCATAATTATTGTAATGATCTGTATTGACGGCACCAGTAGGTTTGTAAGAAATGGGTCTTTAGATCTTAACCTTGAGTACGTCTGGAATGAGGCATGCTTTTCAGTACCTTGGACAGAGTCCTCTGTGGAGAAATCCACACCAAAATTCCAGAGTAACTTTAAGCAGATAAATAAATACTAATAATCATAAATAATTATTTTGATTATTGGTACAGTCATAACAAGGTCAACAAATGATGAATGTTTCTGCACCTTTTGCCTAAAGGTGAGCAGAAATGCAACACAGTTAAAAGCTCAAAAGCTCTACATAAGCTCTTTAGTCAGGTGGGAGATATAAAAATATACCTGGAAAAATGTATTTTTAATTTTAATGTATTTTTTTCCTTTGCAGTTTGGTCGAGGCTAATTTGCTCGCATGTGTGCCAGGTGCTTCCTCCTTGTTTTAAGTCCAAACATACTGTGATCCCCCAGCAGTGCTCATGTTTGGAGTTGACTTGACCCTTGACCCCACCCAGGAGATAGCAGGCCTCGCCCCAGCCTGCCAGCCACACAGCGGGGATGGCGAGAGCTGCACGGTGTCTGGGGTGAGCCGTCTCCCCGGCGACCGTACCATCTCGGCATTAGCCCCATGCTGGGAGCTGTAGTGATGACACCGGCAGCCTCTTATTAATGAAGAGGAAGACTGAGAGAGAGAGAGAGAGAGAGAGAGAGGGAGGGGGTGTGTGGGGGAGGGGGGAGAGAGGGAGCTTGTGGGAGAAAGAGAGAGCAGAGGCTTAAACTGAATATTTCAAGGGCGCTGTCAGAGGAAAGACGTATGTTCTCCCAGTGCATCGTAACAGCCTCCTGGGAGCGAGACGTAGAGTGGGTGCAGTTCCCTCTCGGGCACACGGTTTTGACTCCTGCTGAGGGATTGGTGAGGATTTACAAAGGAATTAGAATGGTACAGCCATGCATTATTGAGGAAATCTGCCTAGCGCATGAAACAAAATCCGTTTTCAGATTAGAAGGATTCATTGTTTTCATTTTGAATATTTCCCATTTTGGGGGCCTATTTGAATGGGCAAGACCTTCTTCCCTCTGCTGCATGAAAAAGCCAGAGCATGAGGCATTTGGTCCTTGTGCTATTGCAGATTCTGGGGCAGTCATGGTCTGGTGGAACCAGTCTTGTGACCGGAGGGTCGTGGGTTCGATTCCCAGGCCTGAGGCCATGACTGAGGTGCCCTTGAGCAAGGCACCTAACCCCAACTGCTCCCCGGGCTAGGGCTAGGGCTGCCCACCGCTCTGGGCACGTGTGCACCACAGCCCCCTAGTTATCACTAGTGTGTGTGTGTGTGTGTGTGTGTGTGTGTGTGTGTGTGTTCTGACTGCACAGATGGGTAAATGCGGAGGACAAATTTCAATTGGGGTGAAAATCACAATTGACAATGTGGCTTGACTTAGAAAAAAGATTCATGTAATAAAGCACCATAAGCAATGACAAGAGAATTTGAGCAACGTTACAATTAGATAGAAAGAAAGAAAGAAAGAAAGAACAAGAAGGTGAAAGGAGGAGTGTTAAGGGGAGAGTCCGGGCTAATCCTGAGTCAGGCTAATCCTGAGTCCATTCTGATTGTCTGCTGATTCACAGGAATCCCCCACTATGCTGCCTGAGCAGGATTGAAACCAGAGCAAGGTTAGGTTTAGGGTTAGGGTTAGGGTTAGGGTTAGGATTAGGGTAAGGGTTAGACACAGACACAGGCCTACAGCATGTCCACACACAGGCCTACAGCATGTCCACACACAGGCTCAGGCCCAGCGTACGAGCGCACCTGCCACCAGTGATTTCTCAGGAGCCATTTCTCATGTCTCGCGAGCACAGGCAGGAGCCACTGTGAGGCCATGGCGAGATGTTTTCTGGGGAACGGCACCGGAGCCTTAAAATCAATCCCACCTGACAATGGGAGAGGAAGCAGGAGGCCAGCAGCTCCGCACTTTGATTACTCTCCGGAGCGGCCCTCGCTCTTTCCGGGACCTGATCGATGTCGATCGATAAAAAATGAGCAGCCAAATGCACTTACCGAATCGCTGTAAAAACCTAGAAAACAGCAACAGGACTAGAGAGGTCCTCTTCAAAGCGAACGGATTAAAGAAACTGGACCTGATACGGCTAATAAGATGTTGTTTTTTTGAGCGAAGGGGATTAAATCATTATGGAATATCTTGATTCTGCATCCTTTCATGTTTGAGAACATGTTCCAACATCAAAGCCTGGCACAACCCCTTGTACTTTCATACTTTCTGCACAATAATGTCTTAAGCAACACGTCTCTCGTTTGCTCAAATGACGGTGCACATAATGCAAGCTGATAGATGCCTGATAATGAGCTCACTCTGCAAAGAGACGTAATTAGTAATGTTTAGCTTCACGGTGGTCAACCCCCCACCCTCCGTGTGCTTTCCACACCTCTGCACACTCCCAGGTGTCTCCTGCTAGGGTGCAGATGAGGTCTCTGGGGAGGTGGACACATATGCTTGGAGGTGAATGTCAAATCCTCTCCCCCTGTGCTCGGGCCCTGCAGGGCAACGTTAAGTATCTGGATCCTCGTTCCTGCAGTCAAAGCCCCCCCAAAACCACCCTGCAAATGAGTCACGCGGCCAGGCTGTTGGAGAACTCAGTCGAGCATGACTGAGGGATGGGGCAGAGGGGGCAGAGGAGGGGCAGAGGAGGGGCAGAAGGGTGGCGGGGAGAAGGTGAACCAGTTCTCCTCTTACGCGACCTCTAAACCAACGAGGGACGCCACTCACAGAACAGCTGTTGCCCACTCCAGGCCAAAGACGCGAGACAAGAAGAGCTTTCCAGTGCCGTGAAGCTCGACTAGGCTACGGAAATAACGCTACAGGATAAAACACCAAAAATCAAAGAGAGTCAAATGGCCATGTTAACATGCAGTACTGAGGAAAATAGAGGGACAGAGATAGAGAGATGGAGATAGAGAGATAGAGTTAGAGAGATAGAGAAATAGAGAAAGTGAGATAGAGATAGAGAGAGACATAGTGAGATAGATATATAGAGAGAGATAGTGAGATAGAGATAGAGATAGTGAGATAGATATAGTGAGATAGAGATAGTGAGATAGAGATAGTGAGATAGATATAGAGATAGAGATAGTGAGATAGAGATAGTGAGATAGAGATAGTGAGATAGATATAGAGAGATAGAGATAGTGAGATAGAGATAGTGAGATAGAGATAGAGAGATAGAGATATAGAGATATAGAGATAGAGAGATAGAGATAGAGATAGAGAGATAGAGATAGAGATAGAGAGAGATAGAGATAGTGAGATAGAGATAGTGAGATAGATATAGAGAGATAGAGATGAGTAGAGATAGAGATAGTGAGATAGATATAGAGAGATAGAGAGATAGTGAGATAGATATAGAGATATAGAGATAGTGAGATAGATATAGAGATATAGAGATAGTGAGATAGATATAGAGATAGTGAGATAGATATAGAGATATAGAGATAGTGAGATAGATATAGAGATAGAGATAGTGAGATAGATATAGAGATAGTGAGACAGATACAGAGATAGTGAGACAGATATAGAGATATAGAGATAGAGATAGTGAGATAGATATAGAGATAGAGATAGTGAGATAGATATAGAGAGTGAGATAGATATAGAGAGAGAGAGATAGAGAGAGAGATAGAGATAGAGATATAGAGATAGTGAGACAGATACAGAGATAGTGAGACAGATATAGAGATATAGAGATAGTGAGATAGATATAGAGATATAGAGATAGTGAGATAGATAGAGAGATAGTGAGATAGATATAGAGATATAGAGATAGAGATAGTGAGATAGATATAGAGATATAGAGATAGAGATAGTGAGATAGATATAGAGATATAGAGATAGAGATAGTGAGATAGATATAGAGATATAGAGATAGTGAGACAGATACAGAGATAGTGAGAGATATAGAGATATAGAGATAGAGATAGTGAGATAGATATAGAGATAGAGATAGTGAGATAGATATAGAGATATAGAGATAGAGAGATAGATAGAGATAGAGATAGAGATAGAGATAGAGATATAGAGATAGAGATAGTGAGATAGATATAGAGATATAGAGATAGTGAGATAGATATAGAGATAGTGAGAGAGATATAGAGATATAGAGATAGAGATAGTGAGATAGATATAGAGATATAGAGATAGAGATAGTGAGAGATATAGATATAGAGAGAGAGATAGAGATAGAGATAGAGAGATAGAGATATAGAGATATAGAGATAGTGAGATAGATATAGAGATATAGAGATAGTGAGATAGATATAGAGATAGAGATAGTGAGACAGATATAGAGATATAGAGATAGTGAGATAGATATAGAGATAGAGATAGTGAGACAGATATAGAGATATAGAGATATAGATAGGAATCAAGGAATCAAGGAATGTTTATTTATCATCACAAGATGGGGCGACGAAAACGTTCCCCGGGGCTCAGTGTAAAGCACCGGGAGCCGCTGGAAAGACAGATTAAGGAAGAACATAGAAAGATAAACATTGGGAGGAGACAAAAAAATATGATCACAGATTGTTCTCAAACAGGACAACAGTCTATGAGCATGCAAAAATCCCCACAGCACAGGCATCAGACACAGACATCAAGCAGTGAGAGGCGTGTTCATCCGCCAGGGGAGAGCCAGAGGCCCGGCCCAAGTTGTGCCAGAGTTCGCGATGTAAGGCGAGAGCCCTCCTCTGAAAGTCTTTGAGTGGGGAAGGAGCAGTAACCAAGACGACGACCTTCAGGGAGAAATTTGTTGGGGCGCCAATGTAGATAAGCGATAACACAAGAATTTAGCAAGGAGCCCGTTTTGGAGCACGAGCAGCTCCTTTAGGTTATCCCGACAGCTCTGCCCATCGCATCAATCATGTTGGGCAATTTCCGTGGGCGTTCGATAACTGACCCCACTCTTTTAATTTCCCGATACACCAGGGCAAAGCCCAGGCCAATCAGCAGAAACCCAGTGATCAAAGTTCGAATAAGTACACGTCCTCAATATCTTCCAGGAGAGAGGCGCGAGACACAAACCACGCCACGCCGCCCACGAGTCAAGCACATATCCAGCCGAGAACGTTCCGTCTGGACATGCGGGTTCTCCCGCCCCATGGCTCCTAGTGGAAAAAAGAGTATCAATTGCGTTGAGAGACCACTTGATCAATTCCATTTTCTTCGTTAAATTCGAAGAGCAGCGTCAGGGTCCTGAGACGAGACAAAGAAGCTGAGCAGAAACACCAGGGAACAGGAGAAGCGCAGGAGCAAGAGATAGTGCGACCGCCTCTCGTGAAAGCCGGAAGAGAAGACAGTGAGACAGATATAGAGATATAGAGATAGAGATAGTGAGACAGATATAGAGATATAGAGATAGAGATAGTGAGACAGATATAGAGATAGAGATAGTGAGACAGATATAGAGATAGAGATAGTGAGATAGATATAGAGATATAGAGATAGAGATAGTGAGATAGATATAGAGATATAGAGATAGTGAGATAGATATAGAGATATAGAGATAGTGAGATAGATATAGAGATATAGAGATAGTGAGATAGATATAGAGATATAGAGATAGTGAGATAGATATAGAGATAGAGATAGTGAGATAGATATAGAGATAGAGATAGTGAGATAGATATAGAGATATAGAGATAGTGAGATAGATATAGAGATAGAGATAGTGAGATAGATATAGAGATACAGAGATAGTGAGATAGATATAGAGATAGAGATAGTGAGATAGATATAGAGATATATAGAGATAGTGAGATAGATATAGAGATATAGAGATAGTGAGACAGATATAGAGATATAGAGATAGAGATAGTGAGACAGATATAGAGATATAGAGATAGAGAGACAGATAATGAGATAGTGAGACAGATATAGAGATATAGGGAAATACGGAGCTTGGGCGGCAGAAGCTGCAGAGATGCAGCCGTACTGAAGGTGTTCGCGGAGGCGTATTGAGGACGTCCATCAGTTGCCTCCTGCATGCGCTCTGCTCTGACAGAGTTTGCAGAGCTTGATTAAGAGTAGAGGAAAGTGAGTGCACTGTTTCTGTATGTGTGTGTGTGTATGTGTGTGTGTGTGTGTGCACGTGTGTGTGTGTGTGTGTATGTTTGTGCACGTGTATGTGTGAGTATGTGGTGGGTGGGTCCCACACACAGCTATACACATAACTGTCTGCAATAGTACCCCAGTCTTTGCTCATCTGCAGGGCAAGTGTGAGGTGTAATTCAACACTTGGACACCCACGTGCGTAACAAACCAAGAGGAGCACAGCTAAGACTGAAGCACGTGGCACCTCTCACGTGGCACGTCTCACGTGCCTCCTCCTGCGGTGCCTAATGTACTGGAGAAAACCCATTTACCACAATAATTAGCATAGCTCTTATTGACCTGCTGACTTAAAAGAAGTGAGGAACTCCCATGGGCCCCGTGGTCGTCTGGCAGTCACGCCGTGAACGGCTTCATTAGTTATCAGTGCGTGAGCTTGGGGTTCATTTCAATTCAGCACTGAGACATTTTTTGCACATTCTATAGAAAAACTCAAGTTAGTACACTTGAAGTTAAACACCTTTAAGTATTAATTCAAGAGATCCGCATAATGCTGATCACGATAAAACGTCTGACAGAGAGGATGGAATAATGCTTTGTACCGCACACACACACACACACAGAGAGAGAGAGAGAGAGAGAGAGAGTCATGCCGAAAAAAGCCAGATGTGCATCTGTGCAGCTTTGCATCTGGTTAAAAGCTCAATCAACCAATCACAATCCATCACCCAGCATCCCCTGGCTTTCCTGCGTCTAATGAAAGGCAGTCAATGAGAGACCGTGGGGAAAAAACCTTATCAAGCAAAAAGTGCTGTGCTTTATCAGCAGACAAGAAACAAATCACAGAGTTCAAGGGTAGTACAGTATCACTTTTAATAAGTTACAGCTGAAGTACAACAGTACATGCTCTGTGCTGCAAACCCGGGCTGTCTGACCCGGGCTAACTGACCCGGGCTACCTGACTCGGGATACCTGACCTGGGCTACCTGACCCTTGCTGTATGACCCGGGCTACCTGACCCAGGCAGCCTAACCCCTGCTGTCTGACCCGGGCTAACTGACCCGGGCTACCTGACATGGGCTACCTGACCCCTGCTGTCTGACCCGGGCTAACTGACCCGGGCTACCTGACCCCTGCTGTCTGACCCGGGCAGCCTAACCCCTGCTGTCTGACCCGGGCTAACTGACCCGGGCTACCTGACTCGGGATACCTGACCTGGGCTACCTGACCCTTGCTGTATGACCCGGGCTACCTGACCCAGACTGCCTGAGGAGCTGCACCCGTCGTGGAGGTGCGAGTAACGGGTGAACAGTCACACATCCCACCTGGTCGCCTGCGTGATCCACTTCCTACCTCCTCCTTCACCGTTCAGTTAGTAGCACCAAGGTCCTGAGTCCAGTTCCCAGCATCGCTGCAGGAAATGGGTCAGTGAGAGGCAGGAAGTGAACAGAACAGGAGCTCGCGCTAGTCCAAATGGCACTAGTCAGAATGGCGCTAGTCAGAATGGCGCTAGTCTGAATGGCGCTAGTCCGAATAGCGCTGTTGCGAAAACCAGGGCACAAGGCGGTGGTGGGACATGCATGACCCCTCCCTGTCCCCGTGTCCCAGCCCCTCCCCTTCAGCCTCCACCGGGGCAGTGAGGAGCAGAGTGTTGGGGGGGAAGGGAAGTATAAAAGCCCCTCAGGGAGGCCCCCCGTCAGGTCCATCGGGAGTGCTGGACCACAGTGAATGAGGACACCGCTCAAATGAACAGCTCAGAGAAGAAAAGAGCAAAGCGGAGACGTCTGAGTGCCGAGCTGTGTGAGCGACGCTCCCGGCGAGCCGCTCGCCGAACGAAGGAAACATTACGCGCCGTAGCGCGGCCGCTAAAGGAAGTTTGTAGAGCGTGCAAAAGCCGCGCGGGCTGCAGGTCGTCTAAGCGCCACGGCAACGGCCCGATTTACGCGGGAAGAGACGGGCCGCGGGACATCGCGCGAGAAGACCGGCGCAGTCGGGGTCGTCAGCGGCGGCGAGCCGTGCGATGCTGCAGGTGTGTGCAGCAGATTGGTGATTGGCATCAGGGTCCCTCTGGGCCACGAGGATCCAGGCAGCAGGCAGAGGGTATAAATATCCCTCGCACAGCCGCCGCTCCCCTAATCAACGCTGTTTATTTGCGGATACTCATTAGCCGGCACGCGTAAGGCTGCGAAAGCACAGGCTGCCATCGCCGGAGCGTAGTCGGCACACTGCAGCCACTCTGGCCTGCAGAGTACGCGTTTATTTCTGGTACGGTGGCGAGTGAAGGGTGAGTGGCAACGCGGGCGTACGTGTGTGTGTGTGTCGGGCTGATGCAATGGCAGACACGCTTGTGTGTGTAAGCTGTTGAGTGCCGTGTTTCTTAATTAACGTATGTTCTCTCTGGCCCTGCTCCGAGTTACTGAACACAGAGTGTGACAGGCAAGGCAGCAACCACAGCTCAGCATCTGGAGGTCAAAGATGTTGTGTGTGTGTGTGTGTGAGTGTGTGTGTGTGTGTGTAGATGGGAGGGTGCATGTGGGTGAATTGTGTGTGCATGTTTGTATGTGGGGAGTTGGTATGTGGATGTATGTGCACATATGTGTGTGTGTGTGTGTGTGTGTGTGTGTGTGTGTGTGTGCATGTCTGGAGAACAGGAAAAAAGCTGTGCAGTATGAATCTTATACATGATGCTTTATGTACTTATTTCTCTGTTATTTCTCTCCCTATTCTCCCCCCACTCCACTGTCACTCACACACTCACACATGGCGTCCCCCCCCCCCGCCCCTCGTTCGGACTGTAATCAGTTCCCTTTGGCTGTTTGTCTATTTCACGCAGGCTAAAAACAGGCAGCATGTGCGCATGTGTTTGCTTTAATAGCGCATCCCTGTATAGCGACCGTGCAGGGGTCGTTTCCATGGCAACGCCCTGGGTGCCAGACGCCGTAATGGGATATTACACTGCTGCAGCTGAACCTCAGTATTTAGCAGAGAACCCAGAGAAGGAACGGACCCTACCGGACATTCATGCATGATTTACAGTAGAGGGCTAAGTAGTTAATGATGGCATGATGGCATGAGTTGAGTGTTACCAGTTACCAGAAACAGGCCCACATTCAAATAAGCATTAAAAGGGAAGGCTAGGTTAGAGTCATATGTTGCAAATAAGTTTGTGCTGAGGCACCCACCCTAGTATTCGTTCTCTATAGTGGCAGAGGCCATTTTTGGGGTGAACAGATCCTGCCTCCAGAACTCACCAATGCGGGTAATGCAAGTTTATCTCGTTCAATTATCTGGATGTTTTTTTGACTTGCAGGCTGTCACTCATCACACTTGGCCACGCCCTGCTTCTCCCTGCCCCGCCGGTGGGACTGATGGCGGAGAGGACTAATCATCATCAGTGATTTGAGATGAGCCACTTGAGTGCGTTTCTCTTTGTGTCGTTGGCTGGGGACATACGCCTCTACTTCCCGTGTCACGCCATCTCCGATTTCACTTCCTGTTAGCGGGTGTGTCCATCAAGCCGGCGAGCTGTCACTCATCAAGGTGCTCCGCGTGATTGGCTATCGCCAAGTGCTTCTGCTCCGGTGCTTCTCCTGAGCGCACACGTGCCTGTGTGTGCGTGTGAGCGCACGAGTATGAGGGTGTGTGTGTGTGTGTGTCTCATCTGTCAGCCGCTCCGCTCCCATGATTGGCCATGACAGGTCCGCTCAGCGGCACACACCAGTGAGCACGTGCCTCCCCGTGTTTGTGCCTGTGTCTGTGTGTGTGTGTGTGTGTGAGCAGACAAGTATGCTCGGATTAGTCCACACACACACATTTGCTCAAAAAAGAGAAATAAAAATGGAGTGGAGTGCCACGTCCTGAGATTCACTGCGTGAGCGGTGCACACATATAGAGGGGGCACGCGTCCCCATTATAGAGCGGGCACGCGTCCCCATTATAGACGTCCCCATTATAGAGCGGGCACGCGTCCCCATTATAGAGCGGGCACGCGTCCCCATTATAGAGCGGGCACATCCCCACGTCCCCATTATAGAGCGGGCACGCGTCCCCATTATAGAGCGGGCACGCGTCCCCATTATAGAGCGGGCCACGTCCCCATTATAGAGCGGGCGTCCCCATTATAGAGCGGGCACGCGTCCCCATTATAGAGCGGGCACGCGTCCCCATTATAGAGCGGGCCACGTCCCCATTATAGAGCGGGGACGCGTCCCCATTATAGAGCGGGCACGCGTCCCCATTATAGAGCGGGCATAGAGCGGGCCACGTCCCCATTATAGAGCGGGCACGCGTCCCCATTATAGAGCGGGCCACGTCCCCATTATAGAGCGGGCACGCGTCCCCATTATAGAGCGGGCACGCGTCCCCATTATAGAGCGGGAGCGGGCCACGTCCCCATTATAGAGCGGGCACGCGTCCCCATTATAGAGCGGCCACGCCACGTCCCCATTATAGAGCGGGCCACGTCCCCATTATAGAGCGGGCACGCGTCCCCATTATAGAGCGGGCACGTCCCCATTATAGAGCGGGCCACGTCCCCATTATAGAGCGGGCACGTCCCCATTATAGAGCGGGCCACGCCAGAGCGGGCACGCCCCCATTATAGAGAGCGGGCACGGCCCCCATTATAGACGCGTCCCCATTATAGACGCGTCCCCATTATAGAGCGGGCCACGTCCCCATTATAGAGTCCCCATTATAGACGGGCACGCGTCCCCATTATAGAGCGGGCCACGTCCCCATTATAGAGCGGGCACGCGTCCCCATTATAGCCCCATTATAGAGCGGGCCCCCATTACGCCCCCCATTATAGAGCGGTCCCCACGGGCCCCCCCATTATAGAGAGCGTCCCCGGCCACGTCCCCGTATAGAGCGGCCCGCCCCCATTATAGAGGGCGGGCCACGTCCCCATTATAGAGCGGCCACGCCCCATTATAGAGCGGGGTCCCCACGCGGGCACGCACGTCCCCATTATAGAGCGGGCCACGTCCCCATTATAGAGCGGGCATGCGTCCCCATTATAGAGCGGGCACGCGTCCCCATTATAGAGGGGGCACGCGTCCACATTATAGAGCGGTCACGCGTCCCCATTATAGAGCGTAGAGGTTAGGCAGATATGCTAATCAGGCGGATATTTAAATTCAGGATAATTAAAACTACAGCGGATTCTTCATCTCTTTTCTTTGGCTGGTGGTGAAATTTCGCCCCTGTTCTCTAATTACCCAGCATGCTCTGTCAAGGGGAAGTGATTCTCACCTTGTCACAATCACAACAACTGTGGCTTGCTGCAGCTTTAAGATCTGTGTCTACTGCGTCCTAAAACTGGAATTAGGAACAAGGAGATACAGACTCTGCTCTTCTTCAAAGCTGTTAAAACCTCATGCTAGATAAAGGCAATGCAGCAATTACAGCAGGATGGCTGCAGGGTCAAAAGACCCTCCATATTATTGTCATTCATATTTTTGTCACTTTATATTTACAAACACAGCGCTTCTAGAACGATGACATCACAATGGACTAAAGGCAAAAATAACAGAAGGTAAAAAGCAGAATGAAAGAAGGAATAAGGAAGATAAACGCAACGTAGGTTTGCGTGGCGCTGGGCCGTTTCTTGCTCCGTCAGGCCTGGTCCTGTGGCTGCCCTGTGGTAAATGTCACCGTGGCCTCGGAGGACGGACTTTTCAGGCGGCTGACAAGATTCAGAGGGACAGTCAGTGGTGAAGACCCCAAGGAACAGAGACCACAGCCCCCTGAACGCGCCGTTTACTGCCAGAACATACACTCTGCAATTAGATCCCCCTTCACTCCTCACCTTTCCACTGCAGGCTGAGTTAGCCTCCCACTGTCAGCACACACACGGGGACGGAGGTGACTGGAACAACACCCAGCAAAAGCACTGGGGACTATGGGGAGTTCAGGAGCAAACGGGTCCTGCAGGGAAAGCTTAGTGGAGTGTCTCTCTCTTAATGGAGTGTCTCTCCATTAGGAGACATCTTGGGGCTCTCAAGCTCATTCTGGGTGTAATAAATCAGGCGACGTTTCCAACACCTGCCGAGCTGACGGTGTCGTTTAGGTGACTTTTCAGGTTCCATTTTGACTATTACTGGATGCATAAAAGTGTAAGTGGTGTCTGTGAATGAAAGCAGGAAATACTGCCTGCACGAACGGTGACTCAGAAATGTCCTGAAGACAAACTGTCCAGGCTGTGTCCCATTTCAATCTCAACACCTCGCCTGGCATAAATCTGCCTCAGTTCTGCCGTCCACATACAGTCACCACATGCAAATCTATGCAGATATAAACCCCCCTTAACTCAGTGGGCTACTTCCAAGTGTGGAAAAGTTAGATTTAACTTTTTGTGCTCTCTCTCTCTTTTTCTCTCTCTCTCTTTCTCTCTCTCTCTCTCTCTGCTAATACTTCTACTGCCCTGACCCACTGGATGATGGTAGATTGCTTGGTCATAGGGACAACAACTTAGGACAAACCCATGAAGACAACCCCTAGACTCAGAGGTAGGTGTGTCCAGTGTCTGGAGATGGTGCTTACGCCACTGGATGTCTGCCCCTTTTATTGCTTTACATGGAATCAGTCAATTATTTTGACCTTTATGATTTTTTTCATATTTTTTGGAATTTTCCACATTGTCCACAATGTATTAAATGTTGACTTGAAGGAGGTGAATATTTATGCAAGAATTTTACATTATTTATTTATTTTCATGTAATTGACATACATTCATGTAAAAAACTATTCCTCATTATATTGACCATGATTCCATGTATAAAAGCAACAATGGAGCAGCTATACGCATGAGCACATTTGTACCTACTCACAAACCCTAATGTGAAAGCATCGATATAGTCATCGAAGTGCTTATTCAGTGAACACTGCTTTCGCTTCACCAGCTCGATAGACTGCCAGATTACTGACAGTCATTTGCATGAGTTTAGCAACTTAATCTGCCTAAAATCAACTACCGCTTGGGTATAATTCCACATGGGTGTCTTACACTATAAAAAGGAAGATTTCTATCAATTTTTTAAAAAGGTTTACATTATTAAAATCATTAATTAAGACAATAGCTACATTTACATTTAAGTAATTCATCTCATCATTGAAATCATTTAAATTAATAGACGCTAATTAATAATGATAATAACCTATACATAATACATTATACATAATAAATTGACACCTTCATGTCATAAACTAACTGGAACTCAAGCTGATTAAAGAGATATTTTCATATTTGAAATTTGGGACATATCTTTTCACCTGATTCATTACATTAAGTGACACCAAAACGTATAATTTTCCTAAATTTCTGAGACTACTTTAAAAAATGGTGGCTGAAAACATCCCAGATCAGCTGTCCTGTGGGTCTTTACTAATTGAGTACAGTGACTTCATTAAGCCTATTAAAGAACACCTGCTATCCCTGCATTGTCAGGGACTTGCAATCCCACAGGATCATTAACATAAACTCTCTTTTTGCATAAAACGGCTTGACCTGACCTGGAAGTGCCCATCTCCTTCATTGACAGCTTCCTGTGCCAACCGTTCTGTTTACCAATACTGAGCGCCTCAGCAGAGGCACTGTGGACACAGAGCAGCTATGGGCCGCATCCTGTTGTTGTAGCAGTCAGTTTCCATCTATCAGGAACAGAGGGATTACCATCAATACAAATTAAAAACAAATAGGAGGTGCATGGAAGCAGTGCGAGAAATCAGGAGCCATTATGCTTTGATTTCTGGTGCGGTGACCCGGCGCTAGTCGGGTCAGGAAGGCAGTGAGCGTGAATTCCAGCAGCCTCATTTCCAACCTACCGGCCAGTCAATAACCTATTTAATTTAATGTCACAGCCAATGTGGGCTTGGAGTATTGACAAGGGCCTGAATGCACTTTAGAAAGGGGGGGTTCCTTCCCCAGCTGCAAGCACCAGATAAACAGTAAGTGAAAAATTCAATCTTTCCCACCATGAAAATGTCTGACTCCTTATAAATTATTAAACTGTGTGCCCTCCTGTAAAGTGTATCGAGAACTTCGACTCAAGGAAGTACGGTTGGTGATTTGAGGAGGCGGGTGGAGAGGGACTACTCCACCCTGCGATCGCTCCACAGTCAGTATGGCCTTTTCCCCCTCTACGTCTCAATCAGGGTCTGCCCTTTACAGCGCGTCCTTCACCAAGCAACAGAGGAGCACAATGGAAGTTCTGATTCCCCAAACTGCTCGGATCACGTGTGCCATGACGTGCAACGTTTCCTTTCTGGTGAAGGTCCGCGTTTGCTCCAGAAAAAGCCCGAAATGAACTAGCGTGACCTACGCAAACAGCGAAATCTGAATTATAACGGACCCTGCGAGAGCACTCGAGTTCCACTCGAGCACGTGCGAAAGCGGCGCACGTGGAGCACGTGAGCCCCGCGTGCAAGTCCGCACAGGTGACATTTGAAGGTGAGTTCTTTGTCCACTGTGATGGCCCCAGCACCGGTCAATAAAGCGTTTAATCTGGCTGGCGCGGAGCAGTCGATAGCGCCAACGTTGTGTCCAGGAGTCGCCTTGTGCAGGTGCTGCCCGGACCAGATAAAACACTCGTTTCCCAATCGCCTTTGTCTTCAATTTGGATGGGTGCGAAAAAGCCCTCGGACCATTTCAATAATTCATCTGTGAGTTTAATGAGCTCCAGTAATCCGCAGTGGCAGGCCGCGTCTGCCTCGCAGCGCTTCGGAATGGACGTGATTAGGGGATTAAACCCCTGCGTTTCTGCAGCCACACACTCATTTACAAACACGACAATATCTGTCCAGGAGTTCTCCTGCCGCGGTACCTGTTAAAGATGGTGTGCTGGCAGTTTCTGTTTTTCTTTCTTGCTTTCTTTTAAAGCCTGCCATGACGGTCTTTGAAGCTGAGGTCTGGAGCAAGCCTTTCCAATCCCCAGCATGGACCCGTAATCCATCTCAAGGGAGGCTGTTCTACACAAACATCAAGATGCCGCCTTTATTCTTCAGAATTAAACTCATACCTCTGACGCCTCGTTTGGGAGGTAATGATTTATTTACTGAGTTCTTAATATTATCCTTAACAGACGGGAAGTGATCATGTTTAGAGGGAAGCGTGGTTGCCATAGTAATAGAGAACCTGGGCTACATCATAACGTGTCATGGCGGTTCCCACACGTCTCAGCCTCACCTTCCCCTCCGCTCCTCTCTGACAGCCCAGGAAGAGGCGGGGCCATGTCCCCAGCCCCGCCCCCATGCACACAGCAGCAGGTAGAGGCGCACCTATCGAACCGTACGCTCCGAGCATGTGTCGGTGCACAAAGGGACCGCAGGAAAGAAAGACCCAAAACAAGACTGACCAGAACAAGCCATCAGGCTGACGGGAGGCCACGTGGCGACATGAATAATGCTGTGCGGCTGTTGCTAAGACGACGACAAAGGACCTCTTGGAGCGTTCCGTCAGGCAGGCGAGGGAGGGGCACGAGGGGTGGGGCTTGGGGGGGGTGGGGTCACCATCGTCTGGGGAACGGCCTCTTATAAGAGCTCCAGTAAATCGGTCACAAAGCTTAATGGCAAGTCTTCAGACCACCAGCCACTGGGGCGAACATGCGATTGTGAAATGCTGGTTGCCTGCTATGTTGATCAGGACCAGGATATACATAATAATCAGTATTCACCTTTCATTCTAGTTCAGAATGAAACATTCAGTATTCAGTACAATTAAGCTCAATTGCTTAATTGACACTTGCTACTTAACAGGCTTATTGTTAATTATGTAAACATAGAAATTACATGCATCATCATTAGCATTCATATTCAAGTACCCAATCACTACAAATTACATCGTAATAATTATTTGTTATAGATTATGCTGAAACTCAAGGCAGATAAGGTCTCAATTTCACACATGTACCCAAGAACCAACAGGACATAATGAACACTTTCCAGCATTTGCATGTGTGCATGTTAGCGGAGCAGAAAATTCTTACCTTTACATAATTCACTTTTCAATTGCTCCTCTAGCTTTGCCAGCCTTTATACAAACAACGTCGTACCCACACGCCTGGAGGCACCGCTGGGTTTCGTGAGCCAGCAGTCTTCGTTCTCACCCCTTCTTTCTCTCCATGCCTTCTTTTGTATTTGCTTTTAATTTGTATCGATTCCTCGGCTGCGCTTCAATTTGACTGAAGTCGGGGAGGTGAGAGAGTCTTACAATGTACAATGTTTTCTCTCCACTCTTATCGGCCGAGGAATGAAAAGCAAATGGCCCCTTTGTGCGGGGCCCACCCTGCTGCCGTGGCGACGGGGCTTTGAACCGTGGGGTGAAATTGAAAAGGTCGTGAGTTCACCTGGACAATGACCCTCCTCTACTTCCTCTCCCAGGGAGATTAAAAGAGTCAGATAGATAAGAGCAGGAATCAGTCTCTGTCATTTCACTTTTTTTCATTTTATTATTTTTTTTTTTGGGGGGGGGCAGCTTGACCTAGACGGAAAGGCTGGTGTTTGCCAAGAAGACCAGCAAGCAGAGAGAGGGAGACTGAATCACTCAGCACTGACCTTGGATTGATCTTTTCTATTGGAAGCTTTTTGTCCCTTATTTTGAGAAAGGGAGCTGGAGGCAGACAAAACAAATCAATACCAGAGCAATGAAAGGATCAGTGAAGGTGATTGAGCATGATATGATAACACACACCCTCCAATACATGTGCTTTTCGCCCCTATTTCTGTGAGGACGGTCATTCAGGACGCCGTCCAGGTCGCACAAGCTCTCCACGTCCCTGAGAATGCCTGCGTGGACAATGCAGAATTCAATCTGGAATTTTAAAGTGACTTATGTTTGTGTGAGACTGTGTTTGTCCCTGTGTGTCTTCATGTGGTTATAGATGTGCTCTGTTCACACCTCTGAACCTTTTGTTATCAAAGAAATGGAGAGAAACAGTACAGACACTATACAGACACAGTACAGACACAGCACAGACACTGTACAGACACAGTACAGACACAGTACAGACACTGTACAGACACAGTACAGACACTATACAGACACAGTACAGACACTATACAGACACAGTACAGACACAGCACAGACACTATACAGACACTGTACAGACACAGTACAGACACAGTACAGACACTGTACAGACACACAGTACAGACACAGTACAGACACAGTACAGACACAGTACAGACACAGTACAGACACAACACTGTACAGACACAGTACAGACACAGTACAGACACAGTACAGACACTGTACAGACACAGTACAGACACTGTACAGACACAGTACAGACACTGTACAGACACGACACAGTACAGACACAGTACAGACACTGTACAGACACTGTACAGACACGACACAGTACAGACACAGTACAGACACTCTACAAACACTGGCATTAAAGGGTGCTTCTATATTATATGTTATATAATATAGATAATAGGGTCTAAATGTATAGGGTTATTTATAAGGTCTGTATTTATAGGGTTATTTATAGGGTTTATTTATAGGGTTATTTCATATGTAAATATACAGAAGAACTATATGCATCCAGAGTCCTAGACAGCAAGACCCCAAAGACGATGCTAAGATATGTTGAACTGGTCCTGAGGTTTTTCAATTAATATTTTGACAGACGTGTGAATATTTCTTCTAGGTGTGAGGGTGTTCACCTGTGGGTGTGGCCTAGCAAAGCTTCAATCACACAGTACATTACTTATTAAAGAAGCAGCCCTCCCCTATTACCACATGATAGAAACACTCATTATTCACCTTATCACTCATATGCCAACACACATATACCACACTGAGCAAGGCAGACAAATCTTCCAACACACACAAAGCTCCTACAGCACAAGCCAGCACACACACACACACACACACACACACACCCTACATACTGTGCAAGACAAACAAACCCAGACAAATGTAAACAAAGGAGAAAAAATATCCAGAGAGTGAGACACAGAGGCAAAACCATCAATGGCCCTAAAGCAGATACCCAGAATGTTCTGCAATCTGATTGGATGAGTGAAATAAACCGTCCAAACAAATCTCCACATTCCAGGTTGAGCTGGTGGCAAGTTTGACGGAATCTTCCCTTTCTCCCGGGGCGGCGTGCGGCGACGGGTTGGGAGCGGCGTGCGGCCTCCCCGCCTCTCCCCCCCCCTCTCACCGCCTCTCCCCCCCTCCCCCCCCCCCCCCCTCTCCCCTGGCCTGCTGTTTGAATTACGGGCTTAAATGACAGCTCTGCCTCGCACGCTTGCTGAGAGGCCTTGCACGCTTGCGGACTCAAAGGGCAGGTGAGCGTGCGGCCCACAGCTGTCAGGGTGGAGGCAGGGGTGTGTGGCACGGAGATAACCCGCCCCGGATAGGCCCTCCGCGGCCCCTCTGACAGGCTTATTAACAGCTACCTGCTGAGGGAGAGAGCCCTATCACCAGAGGAGATCTGGGGGAGACGACGGAGGGGTAATGGGAGAGGGAAAAATGGCCTTATCACTGGGACACCAGGGATTAAAGTCTGGTTTCCTCTGATAAATTAATTATTCTCTCTTATCTGTCACTCTCCAAAGCTGTCAGACAACCCACCTAAAGCCAGTGCAGTACCAGAGCTTAGGTGGAGAAGACTGCCTGCAAAAGGACATATGTAGATGGCGCATGAGGCCTTTGCCAGATGCCGACACTGCCGGAGCTCCATCAAAACTGGAATTCCTCCGCACAATGGCCATTCTTCTGACCTTAGGGGCATTCAGGGAGTCTCACATTTGAATGTTAAGTTCAAGCAAAGGCGTTGATTCCCTCTGTATATGTTCCAAGCATCACTGCTGTTCTAGTCAGCGGAAACTGGGCTTCCAAAACATTAAAAAAAATATATGAAAATGTCTTCTGGGTGAATAGCTCCACGTGGGACCTTTAGTAACAATAAGACAGAGAAAAGCTTCTGCAGTAAACAACATCAGGAGGCAAAAATAAACACCCGTGGGTCCAGTACACTGGAGACTCAATCACACAGAGCTATTCAAACCTCCCAACGGCCCCCAGAGGCCCAGTGAGTGTGTGTGCTAAAGAGAGTGTGTGTCACTCTGCACTGAACAATAGCACCACAGACACAGCCAAGATAGCCTTCTGTTTAATTCATACAAATGGCAAATTGAATTATTAAACATATCCTTTCATTTGGACAAATAATTGTTCTCTATTGACTTGCACTAGAACTGAAGATTATTCCCCCCAGCTAGGATTTATGCAGAGTGAAGCCCAAAAGATCCCTTAGCATAATTATGGAAATTACACAGCATTTTACAACATAAGACTTATTTTCTGTCATTATGTTGCTTTTTGCATAATAGAACACAGCATTTATGAGCTTATCTTAATTATCCATTTTACAAAAAATATTATTTCCAGCACCCTCAGCTACAATCCACTGGGCTTTAATCAAAGAAGCATCATTAAAATGACTTCAAGTGAGAAATTTCGTTTTGGAACTTGATACAGTTTAGACATATTACATTAAATAAAAAACGCTCCCTAACCTAACACACCCTAACCAAACACACCCTAACCTAACACACCCTAACCAAACACACCCTAACCAAACACACCCTAACCAAACACACCCTAACCAAACACACCCTAACCTAACACACCCTATCCAAACACACCCCACCCAAACACACCCCAACCACACACACCCTAACAAACACACCCTATCCAAACACACCCTAACCACACACACCCTAACCTAACACACCCTATCCAAACACACCCTAACCTAACACACCCTATCCAAACACACCCTAACCAAACACACCCTATCCTAACACACCCTGTCCTAACACACCCTAACCTAACACACCCTAACCTAACACACCCTATCCTAACACACCCTATCCAAACACACCCTAACCTAACACACCCTATCCAAACACACCCTAACCTAACACAACCTATCCAAACACACCCTAACCACACACACCCTATCCAAACACACCCTAACCACACACACCCTAACCTAACACACCCTAACCCACACCCTATCCAAACACACCCTATCCAAACACACCCCCTAACCACACACACCCTATCCAAACGCCCTACCCAAATAACTAATCCTATAGCTGATTCTACAGTGCATATTCCAAAAGAGTGAAAGGCAACACACAATTTGAACCTTTTTGCTCCTAGTGGAGAGTTACATTGGTGGCAAAACACCAACGATCATGACCCTGGGCACCTGTTAATGAATAAATCAATGTCAGCCGCTCACATGTCAGGGGGATCCACACAGATCAAAGGCACTGGCTAATACATACGTGGAGACTTTAAGGCTCTCAACAGAGCTCTGGCTCTTTGAAGATGTGAGTGGAATGACTGCCCATGTCTGTCATCTGACCTGTAGCGCCCCAAGGACAAGCTAGCACACCCTCCCCACGACCCACACACACCGCCCCTCACTTACCTCACGACTGGCGACCGGAAAACACTGGAGACACGCGTTAGTATCGCGTTTAAGTCAGGAATTTATGGAACATTAACATCCTTCATGTTTTATTAATCCTCTGACATCGGGGAACGGATGAAAAGAAAAACTTAAGCCTGCGTGTTATAATGAGCCGAAGTGGATAAGTGTGGGGGGGCTGGCAGGGGATCAAGGCCTGTTGTGTTTTTGGGGTAAGACGGTGGTGGAGTTGTGGGATCTCCTGCGTTAAGCGTCTGATCCGGAGGGACGAGGGGTGGAGCTGGCTGCCCGTTATCGCCATAACAACAAAGCTAATTCTTTGACACCTTTGTGTATATTTGTCATGGGCCAACAAGTGTCATGGAGAACTCCAGTCGCTGTACAGCACAACATCAGAAGAAATAATAGGACCCATAACAATTAATGAATATCAGAATCAAAAAGATAAAATATTTCCTGCATCACTGTAGTCTGTCTATGAGGAAATAAACAGCACTAAGAATTTAAGACTTTGTTTTACCAAATCTTTGAGTTCAGAGCTCAGAGTAAATAAAAGTGAATGAAATTCCTGCGGTCTCCGTAACAACGTGTAAACGTTCATTTAGGACGCAGTCTGTTGTGTGTGGGGACCAGATGGTCTTCATCGGCAAACAAATATGGCTGCTCCACCTTGGGAGGTATCTGGTGGGAGACGTACCACATGACCGGAGCACACTACTAAGGTGTCTTTTAAGAGAAACAATAGCAGTGTGGGGACCTTACGAATGATATTTACAATTGAATTAAAGCACCAGGAGCTCATCTACCATTCCCGCTGTTATCACCATTATGGTTTACTACCTGCTGTAACCTGCCGTGCTCACACACCGTGTGTAGTCAGGGCAACCAAATACACACACTTTAAACATTTTCATCATCATGCCAGCAGATGTCTTTAGTGCTGTTTACAGAGCGCTGCTTCCACCAAACTCCGGCCCAACGCCGACACGTTTATTCTCCGCTCTGCACAGCTGTCAATCTCCCTGCAGCCCCAAAACGAATTTGCATCTATTATGACTTTTCGGTGCTTTTCTCCTTAAACCCCACGGAAGCTCAAGGTGGTCTTTCAAAGACGCGGAGGTGTGTCTTCCCATAATGCCCCACTCCTCAGCCCTCTGGTCCAGTTTGACAGCCCAGCGGCCTGCAGGCCCCTGTGTGTGTGTGTGTGTGTGGGTGTGTGTGTGTGTGTGTGTGTGTGTGTGGGTGTGTGTGTGTGTGTGTGTGTGCATGTGTGTGTTCATGCGCTTGCTTGTCTATAGGGGCGGTTGGTTTCTGCTGAGGAGACTCACAATTTTGCCATAATTCTTCTAAAGGTCAGGGTGATATTGGTGTTGAAGCTGGTGTCCATGTTCACTTAAGTCTCTGACAGAAACACATCCACGATGGCTAATTTGATTCTGAGGAAGCCTAACCCCTCCCCTCTCCCCTCCCCTAACCCCTCCCCCCTCCCCTAACCCCTAACGCTGCCCTGATATATATGCCCACTCTTCTCTCCTCTCCTCTGTTTCCTACTTGATCTCCTGTTCGCCCGTGTTTAGAAAAGCAGTGGACCCTCTGCACCCAGACTGGTAGATGTAGCAGCAAACATGCAGTATACACGCTACCCCCTCAACACCAGATAAACCTGCACTAGGGTCATGGTGCTTAAACACGCTGTGCTGCATAACACATTTGACATTTTACCACATGGTTTAGAGGTGTTGCAATTGTACATAATGTATAATTGTATTTTCATTGAACTAGTTACTGATCACACGACGTCATCTTTTCAGATGAGTCTGAACACTGCTGTAAGTGAATAAGCGGTTGTCTATACGTAAAGCATGAATAAGGCAAACTTTCTGTAAAAGCTGAAATGAGGGTAGGGGCGGCGCTATATTCCAGGAGGGAGGGGCTTCATCGTGCCGAGGGATAGGTCACAGGGGCTAAACTACACGGTGAATAATTTAAGATTCTATTAACATTTAAATTTGACATTGATTTGACACGGTGGTGCTGGGTAGAAGTGATGGGGGGAGCGTGAGGATGTGCTATGCTAATTGTGCAGATGGCTCATTCTGTCAAAAGCCATATTGTGAGTCTTTGCGCAGTTCTTCACTGTGAGACGGCTAGACTTGAGCTGTTGTGCGTTAAGGCTCTTTCGTAGCTTGGGATACCTGCATAACATGTGGCCTAAGCAGCCGCTGCTATCACCTGTGGCTTGTTGAACGTTACCCTAAAGATAACTGACTTGTTTAAAGTTTGTTATTTATGTTTGTTGTTTTGAGTCAATAGATGCTTGAGTTTGCAGCCTATTTACAGAATCCTTCATCTGTTAGTGGACGCACAGGGAGGAACCAGGGGGAGGAACCAGGGGGAGAACTCCTTCTAAACCAGGGGGAGAAACCAGGGGGAGAAACCAGGGGGAGGAACCAGGGGGAGAAACCAGGGGAAGGAACCAGGGGGAGAAACCAGGGGGAGGAACCAGGTGGAGGAACCAGGGGAAGAACTCCTTCTAATCCAGAACAGGGTGTCAGCGTGCTGGACCCCAACCCAACCCTAACCCAACCCTAACCCAATCCTAACCCTAACCCAACCCTAACCCAATCCTAACCCTACCTCAACCCTACCCCAACCCTACCCCAACCCTAACCCAACCCTAACCCAATCCTAACCCTACCTCAACCCTAACCCTAGCCCAACCCCCCAACCCTAAACCCTAACTCAACCCCACCCCAACCCTAGCCCTAACACAACCCAACCCTAACCCTAACCTAGCCCAACCCTAACCCTAACCTAGCCCAACCCCAACCCAACCCTAACCCTAACACAACCCAACCCTAACCCTAACCTAGCCCAACCCTAACTCTAACCTAGCCCAACCCCAACCCAACCCTAACCCTAACACAACCCAACCCTAACCCAACCCTAACCCAACCCTAACCAAACCCCACCCCAACCCTAACACAACACAACCCTAACCCTAACACTGTTATCCCCAGAGAGTTTAAGTGAGAGTGAGAATGTCTGCTGTCTGTGCCAAACTATCATACTCATATAAGCATGAAGCCTAAGCAGATACACCAAACATCCTTCAGCAGAACCCCTATCAGCAGAACCCCTATCAGCAGAACCAATATCAGCAGAACCCATATCAGCAGAACCCCTATCAGCAGAACCAATATCAGCAGAACCCATATCAGCAGAACCCATATCAGCAGAACCCATATCAGCAGAACCAATATCAACAGAAGCCCTATCAGCAGAACCCCTATCAGCAGAACCCCTCTCAGTCATCATGCTTACCGTCTCCATCATGGCCACATCCACAGGCACTCTCGCCATTACCAGGTCCAGCAGAATTCCAAGAAGATATCAGAACCTCAGGAATCTGTTTAGTGAAAACAGTGCTACTACGCAGACACCACATCAACTTTGGAACAATAGTAATAACCATGCAGGTATCACTGCCCCTTCTCTTTGGAAGTGCACACTGAGGAGGTCATTAGGGAAATGTGTTTTTGGGACATTTGGCTTTCCAGTTCGCCAGCTTCAAATAGACTAACATTGTTTAAATGAAGTGAATGGAATCCAGGCACCCCTGTTTGGGTGGCAGCTCTGAGTGCCAGAGAGCTGCTTCTTCGGTCTGGTGCTCAGTGCACATGTTCAACCTCCTGTTGGACCTGAGTTTGGGCATCAGCTCCTGTGCACTCGGAGAGGACGAGGACGCAAATGCCTGACAGGCACAAACTATGGCAAGCACAGTGAGTGTCGATCAGGAATATCGATAGTACATCAGAAATATTGATCAATCCATTCAGCTTTGCATTTATAGCATTTTGCAGACACTTCTAACCAAAGCAACGTACAAGTGTGGCCGAGTACAGTGTAAGCAACAGAAGTGTAAGGGCCAACACTCATGATGTGGCAGTAGTGGGGCTGGAACCAGCAACCCTCTGATTACTACTCCAGGACCTTAACCAAGTGCTTTAAATACAAGAGCCTCATCAACATTGTTTTCCTCTGTGTGAAGAAAACGTTTCAGAGCTCATTGTCTTGTTAGGACCAGAAGGTTCGTCATGCTCTGCTTTATATTGAACATTGATGTTTGTTTTGTTCTTACTGAAGAAAAGAAAAGATCATACTAGGAAAACTCGACCAAACTGCAATATCTGAACACAATTAGCACTATAAATCCATGGGCGCCATGGCAGGTGAAGCAACCTACTCGCGAATATGTAAAACTACACACAGAGGGCTGACATATAAATAAAGAAGAATTGAGCAGAGGAACGTAACGACTGTAGAAGCTTCCAGAAAAGTGTCCTCCATGAGAACTGCAGTTTTGATCAAGATGTCAAGAGGAAAAGATCTAAGTTCATTATTGCGGCACAGATGGCAGGAACTCTAAAGGAGCAGCAGCTCAAGCAGCTAGTTCTTCAAAAGGAAGAGCAATTCAGCCACATCCGCATGTAGAGTTATGGGGGGATATAGGATATATATATATATATATATATAGTACGGCTGTAAACTGTAGTGTAGGTTTATTGTTTGTGATTAGGTTTGTTGTTTTGTTTCATTAAAATTCTCCTTGCTAACACAGCTCTCCTCTCTGGCGTTTAGCCTGATCTTTGCTTGGCTGGGCTGTGCTAGCCTGAGGAGTATAACCTTTAGGATCCTGACAGGAGAACAGACACCCTGCTAAACACAGAGAGATAGCTGACCGGGAGCTCGAGGGCGGCCACCGAGCAACTGACCCCAGGTATCTCTGACCACCAGGATGTCAGGATAAGGGACAGGGACGAGGTGTCCACCTCAGCTGGCACAGACCTTTAGCAGGTGCTCGTGATGGTGATCTCACAGGCCTACAGGACGTAATGGATATCAAAGACACTACATGACATCACTCTATTTCAGTTTCCCCAGCAACCACCAGACCACCCCTCCCCCCACACCGCCACCAAAAAACTCCCCGTTCATTATTAATATAATATTAATAACCCTAAAACATGAGCAAGGAGACTGTGTAATACTGGAAAGGTATTTCACGTTTAACTTGGAAAAAACACAGCGAAGTAAAACTGATTTAGCAGCTTATAAACTGCCTGGCTGGTCACTTTTGGCTTTAATGGCGTAAACGCTCACTGCATGCGTACTGAGCTGGCTGTAGAAAGCAGAAATAGTGGGCTTATTTTTAGCCCCCCGTAGCGAGGGCCAGTGCAGAGAGATGATGGCACGCTGGAGGCGATGGTGTGGGGAGCATGCCTCCACCCCTCCCCACCCGCCTCCGCTCCGGCGGGTGGAGAAAGTTCCCAGCAAACCACAAACTCGGGGGACCCGCTGGAGGCTCCGGCTTACTGTCTGATACCCACAAACACGCTTAACGCCAGGTGGCATCTCCCTATTCCAGCAGCGCCCTCACACACGTGGGCGGCTTGCGTTTAGTGTCTCAGATGCTCAGACCAGGATGGGAGGCTAGGTTAGCGGGGGAGCAGGGGTGGCAAACTAGAGATTAAGCAGGAAATGCATATGGTATTATGGGAAATAACAAACAAACATGGTATCGGTACAAGTACGTCGCCACAATAACACAGTATGACCACATGGACATGATGTGAATGAGAGAAAGAAGTAAAATACTATATACTATTGCCTAGGATCTGGAGTCTTTACTGTCCATTTAGCCAAGAATTGATTATCTACATGATGCTCCAATTAGCTTCCATTTGTATTAAAGCATAACTCGCTGATTAAAGCGTCTCCCCTGCACTGAGAGTGGAATCTGTTCATTACACGTGGTGATGTTGGACAGGTTTCTTGCTTGAAACATCTTTCGAATCACATAGCTACTAGTGTCATGGGAAAGGGCTTGATATCATAATGACCTGCCCTCACCATTCAGTAATTTTTTTTTTACAATGTCAGTCAGCTGAAATAGCATTTGAGTTTAAACTATAGAGCATGTGCTGAGGAAGGACCTTCTGAGCAGGGAAACGTGGGGTCGCATCGTCCTTCAGGGCAAAGCCGCTGTAGTATCATTTAACATCACGTGAAATCCCATTTGTTTCCATGAACTAGAAAAATAGAGCACTTGAAACCATTTGCATAGTACTGGCAGGTTATTAGAAATATGAAGAATTATATATAAAATCTGAATATTATATACAAAAACACAAATATGAAATAGTGTGAGCCTGTGTGACTAGTCTGTTTATGAACATTAGTATTTGCTGTGCTTGGTGCTGTTGTTGTTTCAAAATACTCAAAATAATACCTACACAAACAAACACTCATTTATGTTTTTGATTTATTTCTAGCACTGGGCTGGAGGTTTGTCCAGCGGTGGCTAGCTTGTGCTAGCTCTTGCTAGCTCTTGCTAGCTCTTGCTAGCTCGTGCTAGCTCGTGCTAGCTTGTGGTAGCTTGTGCGGCAGGGTGAGACAGTAAGCACGCTCACACGCTCACACACTGGGAGGAAGGATAGCTGTGTATCACTCCGTTTATTTGATTAACCACTCAAGTCCTCTCTCGGCTCTGTGGTGGAGAATGCTAATGAAGGAAAGCCTGGCCTATCAGCGCACAGATATGCCCTACTGCCATCTAGACTTCTCCTCAATTTCAGTGCTAATTACATCTCCAACCCAGCCTCCCACACAGCCCCCACACAGCCCCACACAGCCCCCATTCAGCCCCACGCAGCCCCCATTCAGCCACACACAGCCTCCCATTCAGCCCCACGCAGCCCCCATTCAGCCACACACAGCCACACACACAACCCCACATAGCCCCCACACAGCCCCCACACAACCCCACATAGCCCCCACACAGCCCCCACACAACCCCACATAGCCCCCACACAACCCCACACAGCCCCCACACAGCCCCCACACAGCCCCCACAGCCACACGCAGCCCCACACAGCCCCACCTGCCAGCTTTCTGTTCTTGCGATTTATTGCCATTTATTCTTTCTGACAAGCCTTAATAAGCAAACACATCCAAACACTCAAAAGTAATTAGAAAAAAGGACCGACTGCAATTGTGCAGTGGCAGTGGGGTGTATATGTGTGTGTGTGTGTGTGTGTGTGTGTGTGTGGGGCACTTCAGCTGTGCGGATGACGAACACTGAGCTGCCACAGAGGACAGGTGCACCCGCTCCTCTAAATAAAGCATTTTTAATGAAATGATGCACAGAAAATATGTAATTTGTACAAAGTGTGTGTAATTGTTAGCGTTGTGAGTGTGTGTGTGTGTGTGCGTGACTGGATGCCAGTGGTAGGTCTTCCCTTGTTGTGCGGAAATCTTTTGATTAGGGCGGGTAATTCCACTGACAGAATAACAAAGAAGGAAAAGGCTTGCGTGCATGTCTGGGGAGACGGGGCTAGACACTCATTATGCAGGTGCACACACAGGTGGACACAGGCAAGGCCAGCTGCAGACGGATACCTCCAACCCTCCCAGGAGAGCTCAACGACCGGCCATCGCTATCTGTGCTCTTAACCCGTTAAACTCACACACACACACACATATATGTAAATGAGTGCATACACACCTTTGCTCTAGCTTCAACATAGCTATGCTGAGTTCTGCCTCTCCACCTGTCACCAGTGCAATTCAGCAAGGCATGTTAAGAATTGCAACTTTTAAGAGAAGGTAATACAGAGCAGGATGACCTGACATCGGCCTGCAGGGTCTAGATGATCAAATAAATGCTGGAGCAACATAGCATGGAACAGCTGCAACACGGCGTGCAACACGGTGTGACCTCCACAACACGGCGTGACCTCTATATCACGGTGTGACCTCCACAACACGGCGTGACCTCCACAACATGGCGTGACCTCCACAACACGGCGTGACCTCTATATCACGGTGTGACCTCCACAACACGGTGTGACCTCCACAACACGGCGTGACCTCTATATCATGGTGTGACCTCCACAACATGGTGTGACCTCCACAACACGGCGTGACCTCCACAACACGGTGTGACCTCTACAACACGGCGTAACCTCTACAACACGGCGTGACCTCTATATCACGGCGTGACTTCTACAACACGGCGTGACCTCTACAACATGGCGTGACCTCTATATCACGGTGTGACCTCCACAACACGGTGTGACCTCTACAACACGGCATGACTTCTATAACACGGTGTGACCTCTACAGCACGGCGTGACCTCTACAACACGCCGTGACCTCTATATCACAGTGTGACCTCCACAACACGGCATGACCTCCAAAACACAGCGTGACCTCCAAAACACGGCGTGACCTCCACGACACGGCATGACTTCCACAGCTCTTCGGGGTGATAATGCGTCTTCATCCCCACATTTTTAATCCATCAACGATAGAAAATCATGGGCAGAATCTCGTTGTTGTGAGCATCAGAAGCTGCAGCCAAAGCCCAGCTGACGTTACACAAGGTGCCTTACAGGGGCAGCAGCTGCTCTCTTAGCACAGTGATGTGAACGCCGTGCGGCACCCGATGCAAGCATTACACCGCACGGGGAGACGAGACGAGACGAGACTAGGTGAGGCACACAGCAGAGGACGCATTAGCCGGAGAGGGGTACGGAAAATGAGACTCCTCTGTCGGGTTTACCACGCTGTCCACTGCACTATGCAGACACTCTATATGGCCCCACTAACAAAAGGTGACGTCCCAGACTCGAGCTAAAAGCACGTGGCTGATATACGGCTTGTAACGCACTGCAGACAACAGAAATCGAACCAAAACAAGGCAAATAAATCTGATAATCTGCATGCTGCAGTATCCAAACAATAGCAAAGTCTAACAAACAGCCTGGATAAATGTGATTATCTGGAAGCTGTACTCAAAGTCAGATGGCAATCTACAAATCACAGTCACTTGGTTTTTTTCAGAGACGCAGCCCGTCTGTTACCACGGATGTGAAGGAGATGGATGGTTTGAGAGTGTCGTCCATGCTAAACATCCAGACATGGATCGTTCTCCACTTTGATTTTCATTGACCTAATGAGTATGAACGTTCAATTTTACATTTGGCCAAAACGAGGAATTGTGGTGTTTGATTTAAGGCGACGTGTGCGTGTTGTGCCTCTATGAGCACTAAATGTGAGTCAGATTAGGTCAGAGGGCCCCTTTGTTTGTGTGTGTGTGTGTTTGTGTGTGTCTGTACACTGGCACAGATTACATGTAAGGGCAGGTTCGGTGGTAGGTATTAGGTGGCGCGTGTGAGAACCATTAGAAATCTCCATTAACCTTGTGTCAGAGCGGCTGTAATCAGTGTCTGCCCAGACTCACTACCAACAGCATATTATCCCCACCATGTCATATCAGTCTGAAAGAAATAAAAGTGGCCCTGGCCCTGTCATCATTACCTCGACAGACAGCGGCTACACCCGGGGGGGGGTGTTGGGTTGGGGGTGTTGGGTGGGTGTGGAGTGGGGGGGGGTCTCTTTTAGAATAGAAACACCAAACCACCCGCCTACTTTAGAACAACTATAGCCAAGTTTCACAACTGGAAAATTGATCTCCTTTGAGACAATGCGGCCACAAATAAACGTGACAGGGCAACTCCATGGTCGTTTTCCCCCAGACCTGCGACTGGAAAGGTCACCCAGTATCTCACCATCACACATAAGGTGGAAGTCCAAGGTAACAAAATAGCTTTGGTGGATTTGTCGTGACTAACTCGGAGGTCTCAGATGAGACAGAGGATTAAGGGCCAAAGGTCAACAGTAATAATATCATCACGGAGTTCCTCACCTCCGCTCAGTGGTGAAGCCATGGAGAGTCGAGCTGAGTTTCCACTTCACTTAATGACTCTGCGAGGGTGACCTGGGGGTACGTGGGGGTAGCGGCCTAGGCGGAGGAGGCGGGTCTCGAGTGCTTCACCAGCCCAGGAGAACCTCACCTCCCAGCTGCTCGCACAGGCAGCGGTTATAATGAGCCATTATGAGACAAAATTTGATATTAGGAAAAGTGCCTGGAGATCCGATTCAGCCTCGGCACAGACTAATTAACGATCAACGAGGTGACAGTTTCACATCCAATCAAACTCAAAGCAAGACGTGAACCATTAAATACCGAAGCCCTGATTTGTAGCCGTGGCATTAATGCGTAGCCATCACAGCTCAAAGGGGAGGTGAGTATTTATGGCCATGAGAAGACTGTTTTACCTTTAATTAGGCCAGTTGGGGTCTAAATTGGTGGAGGAGGCCGCGGTGGAGTCACAACAATCGCAGTTCTCAGCCGTTTCAAGATCACAGAAGAATTAAGGCACCGGGACGGCAGGTCTGTGGAGGGAGGAGACGCAGAAGCTCCTGGGTCAGGGCTGGAGTGCACCCGCGTGCCTCAGCACACACGATCCAATTTACATCGCATCACGTTCCCTAGTCTCAGCTGTAGGAAGGAGGAGGAGTTATGGAGAGGAAGTGCCAGAAAGCCGGACACAGTCTCATTCCCGTTTTTACTGACGACTGGCCTTTTCATGAAGCAGAAATGCTTGGCGCTGCACATCTGAAGTAATGTCCCCCCCCCGCATGCGTAAAACGGCAGACGGGGGAAGCACGCACGGACAATGGCGGAGTTCTTTATGGCTGTAATATGGATTTTATTTTGCTCCAAGGAACAAGGAATGATGTGCTAAATTACGGAGACGTCTCTGCGCATTGTCAGCTGGAGGATGGATGTGGGCCCGGGGGTCTCCGGTGGACACTTGGCGGCGGAGGGTGAGGTCACGGCGGGGCATTTCACAACCACGCGTGGGAGCAGGGGGGCAACAGCGATGCCGCGCGGAGTCAGCTCAAACACGGGCACCACCACTCGGCCCTGCCCGACGGACCTGTGAAGCAAGGCTGGGCGTGTCCCAGGGGACATCAGGAGAGCAGAGCTCTTAAAGAAAGAAAGACTACTCTAAAAATGGCACCAGGTTTCACGTAGTGTTTGGACTGCTGTGGCATGACACTTTTCCTGGGTGAACGTACAATGCATTCTTCCCAGATACATTGTCTGTATTACTTATATAGATATGAATCATGTCACTGAAACACAGACATAACGGCTTATCACGTCAAACAAAGCTTTCTAATTTGTAGTGAAGACATACCAATATAAATTATATCAGACTGGATTCATCTGGCTTCCAGCACAGGATTCATCCTTCGTCGTGTTAAGATTCTTTTCACAGTGAGCAAATCACTTTCCAAGTGGACAAAAAAAGCAGAGTGAGGTGTTCGGTTTTTCTATTTCACTGCACTGGCTTCACGTGTCAAATATTTGGCGTGTCAAAACAAGTCAGCTGGTCCATTGTCAGTGAAGATGAAGTGGTTGCACTCAGCGAGAGCAAAGAGCTAACTTCATCTCCCAGTTTACACTGCCTAATGAACAGGCCACTCCAACTGTGATTTATTTAGTTGTGCTCAAGTGAGAGAGAGAAACCATTAGACAGAACGGATAAAGCACTGAGCCAATCTTCCCTAGCACTCAAAAACTAACGGTCACTCAGGCAAGATTGATCAGCTAATTCGTAAGCAAGCACAACGGAGAGCGGAGACATTATTCATGTGTCCGTGTCTGGGCTTGGGATAATCAGCTCCGCATTTTCTCTTGTAATTACCAGCCAAAAATGAAGAGAGTTGTTAAAAGCCGGACTCACCGAATTTGGAGAGGACGGCAGCCAAATCAGAGCCGAGCGCTGAGCGCCGCCTCCGCCTGTAACCGCCCACCACACGTTCATTATTCAGGGGCACGATTACGTTTACGTTTCTTCCTTTGTCAAAGGCGCAAGGCAGAGCAGCTGTAATTAGACCCGCTGCATATTTAGTGGCGCATGGGGTATCGAGAGGGGGGGAAATGGGGAAGACAGAAGCGTTAATGTCGTTCCTCTCGCATAAGCGCCTGAGACGTGCTCTGGAATCTCTCCGTCCGAGCGAGAGGGGACGTTTATCGTACAGGGGGAAGGCGGATTGGAAGTGTTCCCTCCCCAGTGGCCGCGCGCTCTGGCCCAGTAACCACGTCCCACTGAGCTGAGGAGAGTCTCAGGGTCAGCAGCTTTTCCCAGACAGGTCTCAGGACACGGCGACAGGGAGCAGGGCGAGGTAGCAGGGGCGTAACTAGGGGTAACCAGGGGTAACTAGGGGTAACATGACGGTAACTCGGAACGCTAGAAACACGCGAAGGATACCAAACAGGAAACGCAGGCGAGAAAGCCCACAGGGACAACACAGGGACAACACAGGGACAACACAGGGACAACACAGGGACAATACAGGGACAACACAGGGACAATACAGGGACAACACAGGGACAACACAGGGACAACTACCAGCAACCAAACTGGACTAACGTGCTGAACTGGGAAAGGTGGAACTGGATGAAGGTTTAAATGGAGCAACGCCATTATTATTATTATTGTTATTGTTATTGTTATTATTATTGTTATTATTATTATTATTATTATTATTGTAGTAGTAGTAGTAGTTTAAAATGCTAGGGAGATTCCTCTCCTAGGTCACCCCCCAAGTCAGGTGGCAGGACACGTGCTGATTATGGAACCCAATGGGAAACAAGGGGTGCATGACATTTACAATTTAGAGACAGTGGTATATATTTATTATTAATATATAACCTATTGAATTATTTAGATTAATGAACACTATCATGCAGTTGTTTATGCTTCTGTAATGTGCACACATCTAGCACACGTGTATGAATAAATCACATTTGTTCACACAGGTGGGTGGACATGCTGAGAATGTCAGTTGCGCTGAAATGTGGGATTAAAACACAAACAATAACTCGCGCGCGCTCTGCAACAATGCTGCGATCAGCCAGCGCCGTTACCTGTGGGGAAGACACGGCGTGTGTGTGTGTGTGTGTGTGTGTGTGTGTGTGTGTGTGTGTGTGTGAGCCAAGCTGCCCCAGGCTCACTCGCATTCACAAACTAATTAAATGTTTTGGAGGAGTGTGTCCTTTTTTCCTGATTAATTCTGTGTATTGTTGGAAGTCCAAAGGGGAGGAAACTTTACAAAGGAAAAAGGAGGGGGAGGAGGTGGAGGAGGAAGAGGAGGAGGAGGAGGAGGTGGAGGAGGAAGAGGAGGAGGAGGAGGAGGTGGAGGAGGAAGAGGAGGAGGAGGAGGAGGAGGGGAGGAGGAGGTGGAGGAGGAAGAGGAGGAGGAGGAGGAGGTGGAAGCTGAGGAGGAAGATGAGGAGGAGGTGGAGGAGGAGGAGGGGGAGGAAGAGGAGGAGGAGGAGAGGGTCAGAATCAGTGGCAACCCGCTGAAACGGCAGGTCCCCTGCAGGTGGTTAAATATGCACCTGCACACATTCCTTATGAAGAACTCAGTCCCAACCCTTCAGTCATATAACCGGGGGTCAGACCAGGCGATCTCCTCCTTTTATTGAGGTTAATAATTTAGAGAGCAATTAGATTGGGTGTAATGTACGCGTTTGGTGTGTGGGGGGGTGTGGGGGGTGTCAGAGAGGCGGGGGACCATCTCAGCTCCTTGGTCTCAGGGCCTGGGGACTCACGTTGTGACAGTGACATTAACATGCTCCCATGGTGCACCGGGGGCCAGCTCAGTCCCTGTTAGACAGTTCTCGTTAGGGTAATTAGGGGACATATGCTTCAGCTCAGCGTTTCCACAGCACCGCGCCAATGAGGGATTGATTTCAAGGCGCTTTTTTCAGACCTCTCAACCAGATCACACGTAAGCAAATCTGGCAGTTGGTGGTAGAAAACATGCCACTTACAATGAATGAACTAGACTGGAGATCCTGCTTGAACCCTGTGCTGGTACTGCGAAATCACACAGAGAAGCCCCCAGATTTGTGCCACGACAGGAGAAGATCAGAAACGCTGCCCATCCGTCATAGCAAAACGTCATAAATCAAAAACAAACAATCACATGAAGTTTTCTCAGCCGTTTCTATCTAAACCACTTCGTGCCATGAATCAAAGATGATGGATTCCCCTTCGGGGAGCGGCGTGCGGCTACACCTGGGTGCTGCACTGGATCAATCGGTCATCCTGGGACTCTCCGCCAGGTTCAATTCTGCCTAAACCTTACTAGGCAGATTAACAGGCATTAGCATCCACACAGCTGACTGAGAGGAAATGACTAGAGGTTGTCCACACGCTAAATTGCCTCCCTCCCTTTTCCATTATTTAAGCTCTGGAAAACACCAGGGCACAGTGGAGAATATACAGCGCCTCCCTGAATTATTTAGGAGCCGAGCGACTGCGGCCCATCTGGTGGGTTTCGACCCGCCCCGTCCCGCTTCTCCGCTCCTGGACTCCATGCACGGACGAAAGGCCGAGATCGATGCTAGTTCTCCAGCCTCCCTGAAATGACCCGCTCGGAGCGCCCAGCCGGACGCCTCTCCGCCCTGCTCACGCACACTGCAGCCTAACAGAGTCCCCCTGTCCTGCAGCCCCACAGAGTCCCCCTGTCCTGCAGCATTACAGAGTCCCCCTGTCCAGCAGCCCCACAGAGTCCCCCTGTCCAGCAGCCCCACAGAGTCCCCCTGTCCTGCAGCATTACAGAGTCCCCCTGTCCAGCAGCCCCACAGAGTCCCCCTGTCCAGCAGCCTAACAGAGTCCCCCTGTCCTGCAGCATTACAGAGTCCCCCTGTCCAGCAGCATAACAGAGTCCCCCTGTCCAGCAGCCCCACAGAGTCCCCCTGTCCTGCAGCATTACAGAGTCCCCCTGTCCAGCAGCCTAACAGAGTCCCCCTGTCCTGCAGCATTACAGAGTCCCCCTGTCCTGCAGCCCCACAGAGTCCCCCTGTCCAGCAGCCCCACAGAGTCCCCCTGTCCAGCAGCCCCACAGAGTCCCCCTGTCCAGCAGCCTAACAGAGTCCCCCTGTCCAGCAGCCCCACAGAGCCTTAATCTAATCTCTCTCTGCATTAACCCTGTACATCCAAACGCTGACCTCCGCGTGCAACAATACAGGCTCGCCATGTCAGACGAATCCATTGCCATCAATTGTGTGTGGCGAGGTGGAACGGGGCAATATTGCGGATGATGATTATGGATGTGACGGCGTACGGCGGCAGACTGCTCAGGGAGGTACGTCCGGCCCGGCCGCAGGGCTGGCGCCTTTCTAATACATTAGTGCAGTGGCAGGTGTTAGTGCCGCTGACTGATGCGTCCTGCTCTGTACTGCGCCAGGCTCATATACTGCACTTGGTGGGCTTTTAGAGCGGGAGGTTCATCTAAAATGATTCTATGCTCATTTGCTTGTTGTTTTCTTATTATATTTTGTTGTTGTTGTTGTTATTGTTGTTTACAGGAGGAAAACAATTAGAAACACACAAACATGAATGTTTAAATCCCAGTGGTGCAGAAATAAAGACAACACCATGGTAACACTGTTGCCAGGCCAACACGTTGCATACTTTAGGTTTTCCCAGTGTTGCGTAAATTTGTATCTCATTAACGTATTGGTCATGTGGTTAGTTATTTTTTGCTACAGTACTACAGGTCAATGAGCTTAGCAAAACGGTGATGAAGAAGCCCCGCCCCCTCTAAAAGAACCTGCTCTAATGTGCTGGATGCTACAGTTCTGAGGTTGGCACATCTCTGCTTACACCAGAGAACGTAATGGATATCAGTCCCCAACCTTTTGAATCCAAGGTTAATAAACACCATCAGTCCTTCATGGCACCGTTTCTCAGAGCTCTCTCCATCACTGCGGCACAGGCCCGCAGCGGACAGCCGTGGGCGGAGCACACCCGGGCATGGAGGGGGTGGAGACGGATGGGGTGGGGAGGAGGGGACTTGAGCCGCGGGAGGGAGGGGGGCGGGGTTAGGTGGGGGGGGCTGAATGGCACACAGCAGCAGGGCTGAGTTAGGCATGATCACACTAATGGCCCTTGGCAAATGGGCCGGGCCTGGTGCCGTGAACCACAACTGGGCCCATTTCACGGTGTCTGCCCGAGCCCCAGCCCCACTCCTTCAGCCTGATGGAGAGCTCCGGGAACGGCACGCGCTGGAGGTTTTCATCTCAGCACTTCAGGACGGAATTGCTCCTTTGGTACTTAGAGCAGATTTCTCTTGTCAGACGTGCTGTATGTAGCAGGTAGTGCCGTTCTGGTCAGTGATGCTGTGTGAGTGTGTGAACCTTCACACTGTAGACCTCAGACTCCCAATAAGCTGAGCTTATAGGGCTGGAGATTGCTGCAGGTAGTGTGTCATAACATTACACACTTATCAAACAATGATATAAGGAACCTGTCTGTTGCCTCCCTGTATTCTTCTCTTTGACACAGAAGCGCAGGTGAAGTACTGTGGCCAAAAGCATTAAATGGTTCTATTCCCAACATCCATTTTTGGCCAAACGAAAAACAGAATCCGGAAAAAAATTAACATTTTAAATATTTTTCAATGGAATAACACGACGTTGCGTTAAATCTTCTTTCCCTCGTCTCACCGGGACGCTCCGTCTCGCGGCCCCTTCTGTTCTATACTCAAGGATATTTTTTTGTTTGGTTTCAAATTATATTCCCTTAATCTCCTTGGATAGAGAACACCTAAGAGCTAAGCTTTGAATTCAAGCCAAATTTCATTTTAGAAATATAAAATAACAAAAATGTTTTAACTTGTATTTTTCCCCAGATCAGGAGCTCTTGCCTCCTTCTTCAGAACAGTAGAACCGCTGCTTCTCCAAGAGCTCAAGACTTATTCCTGCTTCTCCAGTGGCTCAAGACTCTTATTCCAAACCTGTTCCAGAAACAGCGGGTGAAGATATGTGCAGGAGGCCTACGCTGCCTCAGTGTGCTCGGCGACATGCTCACTCGAGACTTTCTCCCTCTCGTGTATGCAAACCTTAAAAAACAAAGGCACCAGGGAGGAAGTGAGGCACTGCCCCCCCCACCCCTGTCGCCAGCGGCAACACCCCAGCTCCTTACATGAGTGTGACACTAACAGGAGCTGATGAGCTCTCAGAGCAGGCGGGCTACTCTAGCCGTCTCCTAAACCGGCCAATGAGAAGCCAGAGCTCAGAGGTGAAAGGGCAACAGCATGTGTGAGGAAGACTTGGTACAGGGACTCGGAGGTTCGCCTGCATCAGCGAGACGAAGCCCAATAACACAGAAAACACTGAACACTTTAGTAGATCACAGATTTTATAGCCCACCTTGGCAGTTCCCGCTCTCTTTAATGCACAGTGAATGAATAAAGTCTACGGGATAACAGCATATAAAAATGGCAGCACAGAATTAAATACCAACATTTCCGCCAGAGGTGCAAGACGTCACGGTAGTGCAGCTGCTCCACCCGTCGTCAGGGGTGATACAGCGCTCTGAAAAATCGCTGCATGTGAAATTGGCATTCGTATTTCTTTCCAGAATATTCCTGTTGGTACGGAAAATTAGGTGCCACACTTTGAGAAAATCCGCACTGGTAAAACAAGAGAAACTATATCAGCCCCCACAATCCTCCAGGTGTCACTGCTAAAACACGAGAATCTAAATTAGCCCCCATAATCCTCCAGGTGTCAAGATGACTCACTAGTGAGTCTGACAGACTGACTGGCTGGCCAATCACAACTGACCAAAGCAGGCAGGGCTATGAAAGGCCAGTGTGACAGCGCTCTCTTGACAAATATCTACGAGAGGAAAACTAGCATACTAGAAACACTAAGTTATTGTACCGTGAAGTCCATAAATCTGTATAAAACGGCATGGGGGTTTATGGATTTCATTAATCATGGAGGGGGTGTGGAGAAACAGAGGCAGAAGTAGCAGTGGAGAAACCAGACCCTCCCCCTTATTACCAAACACAAAGCCTGCTGTCCATAGTGTGGGTCTGTGCTGGTCTGTGCTGGTATGTGCTGGAATGTGCTGGTATGTGCTGGAATGTGCTGGAATGTGCTGGTCTGTGCTGGTATGTGCTGGTATGTGCTGGTCTGTGCTGGTCTGTGCTGGTATGTGCTGGTATGTGCTGGTATGTGCTGGTATGTGCTGGTATGTGTGGGTATGTGTGGTCCGTGCTGGTATGTGCTGGTATGTGCTGGTATGTGCTGGTATGTGCTGGTCTGTATATATATATCAACAACGGATCCTCACGAAAGTACTGTTGGGTTGTAATTCCTAACATAATTTATCCCTGTTTACCTGGTGACTAATCAGACATTTAGTTATTGGCCTGGTCATTAAACACTAATATATCGCTGTAGCTCCACGATCCAGATTTCTGTGGCTGCACTTATATTAACAAGACAGCATATCCCAGCAGACCCCATAAGACACAGGCCACACTGACTTATGGAAGTAGAATCAGGGCTGTAGAACACTGTTTGCTCACCGGCGTCAGGGGAGCTCCAACAAAGCCGTGTTGTTCCCATTAATCTGGCCCAACGTCGGCTTTATGGGAAACGATTCCGAAAGCTGTTCAAACAGACAGCCTCACAGTCCCTCCTCCCAATGCCTCCCGCCCCCCCCAGGAAAAAGCCCGAAAGCTCTTCCAACGTCTACGCCTTCCAAACGTGTGAGGGCAACCCGAGCGGCTTCTGCGTCCCACCCGGCGATGCTCCCATCAGCCACCTCACGCTCGGCCGCCAGCCTGTCCAGGACACAGGCCCAATTACAAGCGCTCTCTCCAGTCGCGAATCTGCAGACGCTGGCAAGAAAGAGGTTGGGAGGGCAGGAGGGAGGTGTGGAGGAGGGGTTGGGGGGGGGGGGGGGGTTTGGGGGTGGAGAGAAGCGACCGGCTGGGTTGTTTGTCGTTTCCTGATCCCTGGAGTGTGGGCAAACGCGCGGCTCTGGAGACGACGGGGAAGAGGTGCACGCGAGAACACGAAACCACGAAACCATGTTTGACAAAAGACAAATGGCTCGAGAGGGAAACAAGGCCTGGCTTAGATCGCTGATGCAGCAGTGCCGTGTGCATTAAGGAGCAGCAAAGCTTGGAGGCGACTGGCGGCGAGGGGGAACGCTTCAGCTCTTACCCTGTGGGAACTAACGTTCCTGCTCTGTCCATTGATCTGCTAACTGTCGTAGAAGACCCCTCATCCGTGGTTCAGATAGCCGTGATTTGCCTTAAAGCACACTGGGTTTGTCCCGCAAAAAATTGCAAACCATCCCCCTCATACACCCACCGTGTTTCCACTATGATTAAGTCTGAGTAGATGTGAAATAGGAAGAATATTAGTAACATAAAGTTGTCAGTATTTTAGCAAATTACAATAACGCAAGCTGTGTACAATTTCCTCACAAGCTAAGGAAACAAACTTACTGTTAGATCTATGTTATGTTATGGACAAATGTAACATATACTACATCAGAACACTGTGATCCATCTTGTAACCCATTCTGCTTCGAGCGAATTTATGTCCCAACAGGTTTTAAAAGTAATTACATTTAGGTAGCTATTAATCTTCCCTTACTGTGAAAAGGAGAAAATGAATTTGTGTGAGCACATTGCTTGCTCAGAACCTACACCTTGAAGTACAGGTATGCAGACAAAGCTCCACTCCATCCACTCAAATTAGCAATGCATGAGGTCAAGGGTGTAGAATTAGCATGGATGGAAGTGACGTGTCCCCACCAATATCCAGCGGTTATTGAATTGTCCCCACCAGTAATTTGATCCCCTCCAAAAAAAAAAGTATCTCCGATCTGTCAATCATACTGCTCAGGAGAGTAGACCACATCTAATTGTTCCTGCAATCAGGAGAAGTAGCAAGCGATCTTTTAGCGCAATTTAAACACATTTGTTAAAATGCCACATCTGCTAGGTCACAACACAGAATATAGTTTTGACTTTCAAAATATGACTAAAGATGCCCCCCCCCAAATGAAATTCTAGACTGTTTCTAGACGGGGGGGGGGGGGGCAGTAATACCAGCCAATGCAGTCCAGAACCAGCTATACACCTCAATGCATACAGCTTGATCTGATCTATGGAGGGTTATGGGCCACATGAAAACAATTTGAACAGCGTAATTATTATACTGGCATCAATTACCCTGCTTTCTTTTCTCTGTTGTTTCATCTTTCTTGGACTGTCAAATTCGTTACATTTAAATGTACTGTGTGCTGCCATTAACATTTAGGTGTCTATCTCAGAGAAGACAATGTGTATGGTACAGTATTGTTGACACTCTGGAAATCATTCTTTCATTCAGTTTCCTTTGGATCAATGAAGGTCTATCTGGTACTGATACTGTATATAATAACAGAATGGTGGAGGATATTTTATCTGTCTGTCTGTCTGTCTGTCTGTCTATCTATCTATCTATCTATCTTCATTAACCTCGGCCTTATTACAAATTTGATATAAATGGAAACAGTTCTTCACACACCAGCTCAAAGTTTAATATACTACTAAATATACTGCTGAGCATTTCCTGATAAATTACGCGTCATGTGCATGAACATATGAACCAGGCTCAATCATCTCTTCGTATGGGGCATATTTGTCTGTCTTAGTCTGATGGATGAGGTGAAGCCATAACAGCTGAGGGGTGAAGTGCATTATGGGAATTAGGAAGCCCGCGGTGGACCATTAGACTTATTACAGGACGGACGGAGCTCATTTAGCCACTGGAGGAGGACCTGAAGGATTCTCTCAGCTCGTCGCACGCGTGGAAAACACTCACATCACATCTGGACGCACTCACATTCAGCCTGGAGGAGCTGGAGGCTGAGAGGCCCCAATGTGCGATTTGACTTCATTAAAGGTCCACAGAGGAGAAAGGTGGTTAGGGCATCGGAGAGGGTAATCGTGGGTAACTGTGGAGGAACAGGACAAGCTCCTCTATACAAGAGTTGTCTGTAAGAAAGTACAGTTCTAAAAAAGAAGTGTTGCTAAAAATTATACCGTGGCAGGTGATTTGTAGCTGTGGTTTGCTTGTGTCATTTTAATTGAATTCTTTTATCAACATAAAAGCGAAGATTGTGCATTTGATTTGGCAATTTAATTAATTTGTAGTATCGTCCAAGATTGCATTATCTCCAACAAAATGTGTGTGGTTGCCGTAAGTGAAAGCAATTTAGATTTTATCGCTGCTAAACCGGAAGCCACACATCCGTCAGCGATGAAACGGAAGGCAGGTGAAGCTAATATAGAGATACACTGAAAAGGCGGCAGTTGCTGTAGCAGAAGACATTCATCTGATGTCCGCCGACTCTCGTCTGCCATCTAACAAAAAAAACAAGGACCACATCCACTTTGCAACGTTGAACTTCTCGAAAATCATTTCGCCTATGTGTAAGCCGCCACTAACGGGACACTAGGAGCCGCAAACCCCGAATGAAAATACCGAGAGCGCTCGTAAAAACTTCTCCTGACCTTTAGCAGCAGCAATTAATTGCTAACGCCAGACGAAAAAAAAAAAATTTAATTCTCCTCACAGTCGCAGCGGAGGCGAGGCAGCTTGCCCTGTCACGGGAGATGTAGGGCTCAAGATGTGTGCGTGCTCGTAGCCCGTAATAAAGGAATGCTGCGTTGTGGCATTTTCCTCGTGGCGTTGAAAACATGAAGGTGGTGCGGTCTCGAGGGAGTCTGCACCGGCAACCTAACACTCCTCGGGGAAGGAGGCATTCTGTACTGAACGCACGAGCCTTCATAATAGCATACGTTTGAGGGTGAAAAAAAAACAAAACAAAACATAAAAGCATCTTTGAGGTGTAAATAAAGAACAGAAAACGTGAGATGAGTCATTCTCTATTTTTGGTGTGTTTTTATATTATTATTATGTTTGTTTGTTTGAAGCCAAAATCCTATGAAAGTGATAATACTTTAATGTAAAAATATACGTAAACGTTGTGTCAGGTATCTTGCAATATTACAAAGATCAGAGGAGAATTTAAGGGATCATACATGACTAAAGGACTAAGAGAGTCAAACGTGCCAAACTTGTGAGACCTGTCTAGGAGCTCCCAAAACTCATATTGTCATAAATCTGTCAAATGATTCAGCAGGGAGCTCATAAGTCTCTCTAAAAATGCATTAAGTGCTTGAAATCGCCACACCATGGCCTCCTTTACCCATAGAGGAAATATAATTTGTCCTTTGAAGAAAACCAAAACAGAATTCATCCTTCAGTTAACAGTTTAAAATAACCCTTCCCAACACATCAATTCAGCGATGTGATGCAAGCTTACATATGATCTAAAATAAATAAGAAAATAAATAACTAAAATCACAAGTGAGATCCAGAGTATCTTGGTTCAGTCAGGGTCGAATCTTCAAGGTCATCGTGGTTTGCGGATGCAGTCCAATAGATACGTTCCTCATGCCTCTGTGCTTCTGACATTGTGCTCTAAAGAATTTAAGCGATCAGTGTGTTAAACTGGCTATGCTCTGAGAGCTTATCATGCTTTCACACTAGCGTGTCAAGATACTTTGGGCAAATACATATCAAAGCCTTTCCCCTTTCACTAACGCAAAGGACCAAGGCACTAGCTGGCATTTCCCATCGTGGGGTGACGGATTCTTGTCAGCCAGACACAAGAATGCTGGATTACAGATACATTTCATCTGAAGAAAGACTGATATGGTATATTACACTGCAGCTGCTCCTTGTAATCCAAACACAAGCTCAAGTGCGGCTTGTAATCTACCTCCAGTTCCTGACCACGCTAGGCGGCGGGAACCACCGAACAAAAATGGCCCGATGACTGCGAATTTAATGTCAGCGAATAACAAATTGCAAACTTAATTGCATTAATTTCCTGGTGAAGATTTTATTGATGCAAATTCAAAGCTACTGTAATTAGCTGAGATAATGACATTAGCCTCTCTGCTCACCAACTGCTGCCCCTAACCACCACACAATAGCCAAAGGCATTAGCACGAAAGGAAGATTCCATAATCCAGTTACCGCACTCTGATACTGGCTGCACTAATCACAACCGTAGGAGACATTAGGTGTGGGAATCCACACGTGTTTATGGGCCCAGGAGCAGAGATTAAGCAGGTGTTTGGGTTCGATGCCATCGCCCAGGCCATGCTAGCCATGCCCACCAGCTCCCGGCCAGAGAGAGACAGCTTGTACGGCCTGGGTCTCTGCTCACGGTGCATGTGCTTAATGCACAGAGCCATAGAACGGGGAGAAAGAGAGAGAGAGAGTGATAGCACAGCCAGGCAGCCTTGCCCACCTTTCTCTCCATCCCATCTCTCCATCCGTCTCTCCATCCGTCTCTCCATCCATACAAGTTCCCCAAGAAAGGTGCGAAACAGTCCTGGCTCTGTTCAGTGCAGGGTGAGTACTTCCCCCAGTTTGGGAACCACGCATATGACAAGAAGCGGCGTTACCAGCGTCCAACACATCTGTTCTTTGGGTTGTGTGGTGAAAAATCCAAGATCTTATCAAGAAGCCATTTAGCAGGACACAGTAGGGTACAGTGTGTGGGGAATTAACATGTCAAAAGCATTTTGTAACATTTTTATATATGGGCTTTTGATCTCACAGTGGCCGCTGGTACATAATTCTCCAGGATGAAGTTTGATACTTCAGGCCACACAGGTGAGGTTATATTTGCTGCCATGCCACTACCCCCCCCCCAACACACACACCCTCACACACACACACATATTCCAAGTCATTAATCCATAAGATGTCATGTTTATGCTTCAACATGGGTGACCCTCACTGACATGCAGATAGGATCTCTCTTAGAATTCTTCCACACCGTAACCATGTCCCCCAAAGATCTATCAATTATCCTCAAGTATATTTGATCCAAAGATCAAGGTCATCAATGGCATCTCTGTGGATCTCGGTGCAAGCAAGATGCAGACAGATATGGTTTACTTTGGTCTGTAGGCTACAGACTTCCAACATATTTAAATTACAAGCAAATCAAACATCTCCATATGCATTACATGTTCCATATGCACACAACTGCTTCTGTTCTGCCAATGTCACATACGCACAGGGCCGAACTGATAATTAACCTGCAAAGTACAACATCTGCTAACAATTAGCTACCTTTTCCTCTGTACGCACAACCGCTGAATTTATGGCAAGGTTGATAATGGTGTCACCTGAAGTAGTGTGGACAAAATATGCCCTGTTAAAATGGCCACATTCACTGGAGTCAGCACCAGAAGGGGGCGGAGCTGGAGGGCATCTCACCACCGCCTGTCTGTCTGTCCATCCGTCTGTGTTTCCATCTGTCTGTCCGTCCGTCTGTCCACGTCTCTGCAACAGCTAGCCCTTGTTTGCATCGGCCAGACGACCAGGTGACCCGCGAAACAGCTGCACATACATTTATATATCACCGTCACGGTAATGAGACACTCCTGACACATCTAGCAGGGCGTGTCACAGCCAGAGCCAACACTCCATCCCAGCATCTGGTTGATACATTCTGCTAACCCCCCCCCCTCCCAGCTGGGAGACATATTGACAGGTGTAGGGCTCCGTCTGAGTGTTGTCCTAGGAACAGGCATATGGGGAGACAGCACAGGCGGTTGGGGGAGGGGGTTGGGGGGGAGACAGCAAAGCCGCTGTGGATGCTCATTTCGCGTGACAGCCGGTGGATCCAGACCAACTCCTCTCCAAGCAGACGTGAGGAGCGAACAAACCGCCTGACAAGTGCACCTGCTAAATGAACTTTTATAAAGCAAAAATGGCCGTAATTTTTCGTGCTTTAATCGCCGAGGGGGAACGGAAACAATAACATGATGACGGGTTCCTTCCTCCCCCGAGGAAGCGTGCTCGTCAGCTCCGGAGCCAGGAGAGGGCGGGCTGGCCGTGATGGAGGAGAGTGTGATTCACGGGAAATGGAGGATTCGCTTGTGTCAACCTTCCAAGACGAGGAACCTAATGCTCCACCAGCTGTCTCCTGGACAGGGCTGGCAACTGCGTGTCCTCCAAATGGTTCATCAACAGTGACTGAGACATTTAGAAAAATGTTTAATTCTGTAAAGCAAGCATGTGGGAAATATCAAAGGCTAATTTATGTTCTTAAAAACAGATATTGTTCATAAAAAATATTAATATAAATATTAGTGAATGGAAGATATAGAATACAGGGAGCCTTCAGAATATGTATTCTGTGTTGATTATAAACATTTCAGAATAATACATTGCTGTTTAGACACATGTTTAGACACAATTTTAGATAAACGGCGTTAATTTGTGTTGAATTACATAATAACATAATTACATAATAACAATTTGTTTAATACAGGTTTAGAGACAGCAAGCCTGTGAAAAATGCAAATATGGTTAAAAAATGTATTTAACCTTATATACTAATCAATAGATTATATTGATCCTTTCTCAAACATGAGAATTGGCTCATGTTAGCGTGAATCACAGAACTTCCTTTCTGGTGCAATAATAAATGCTACCATGTGCTATCAAGACCCTTCCTACGTACACCGCAATGTTTTCAGTATCGTATGCCAGATACTGCAGTACTTGTTAGCACAACACATCTATTCACACAAAATATCTATTCATAAACAATAATAAAAACTGTTTATGACCTGAGAATCATAGTAAAGGACTGAAATCATAAGGGTGGCGCCTCAAATCAGGACTCATTTCTGTGCTTACGGAGTGACTGTGTAAGGAACCCATTCGATATTTTATCATTTGAGTCCATTGTGGTTTTTTAAAACATGGCTCTTAATTAATAAAATCCAGCGTACATTAATACAAGTAATCTGGACTCGGGGGAGGGGCGACAGACACCAGACTCATTAGGATGTCAGCTCACTCGTCCTTTACTGCGCTGACACCCTGTCACATCCGCACCAACGCACACCCACACACAGTGTGCCCTGTCAACAGCTGCTTGTCACCCGGACACAAACACCAGTCACTGTTTGATGATCTGATAGATCAGATGGTGCCACTGTTTACAGAGATTAGCCTAGCCTAGCCTAGCACAAAGCCACAGAAGGTTTACCACAGCAAATTAACCAGAAGTCACAGCACAAACTTTTGTGTGTGTGTGTGTGTATGTTTGTGTGTGTGTGTGTGTGTGTGTGTGTAGCAGAAAGACTGTCAAGCTGCAAAGGTCGTATTGTAACTGTATCAGATTAGTGGCATCAGGTATCAGCAGGTCGACGGGCTCTTCTTTCAGTTATATGATTGGCTGAGCTCTCTGTCATGCAGTGCAGGGTTCCGTCCTGTTCCAGGTAGTCCACGTGTCAAAAACAGGGTCTTCAGAGGACAACTGGCTTCACGGATCAGCGGTTACTGGCGTTATCAGTGACCCGGGGTGCTGAGCCCTTCCCATCCTGCCCTGGCCAATGGGGAGTGGTTCTAACTGCCCACCCTTCAGTTAACTGCCATCTGGTGCCCTTGGTGACACACAGCCGCACACCGGCTACACGCATCAGTCCACATCACTGACCTTTGACCCCTACACTAACGACAGTGTTAACGGTGCTGGTGTCTGGGCGTTTAACTGAGAAATGGTTAAAGGTGGAAGTAGGTGGCATAATGTGGTGATTAGTGCATTAGTGCATTAGTACATAAAAGTGCTCTAAAAACAAACTGTTCAAACTATATATATACATAGACAATGTGTGTGTGTGTGTGTGTGTGTGTGTGTGTGTGTGTGTAAAAGTGAGCCAACTGTGCCCCCTGTCACTGTGATTAACGTTTCATTACAAAGTTGTTGCTTTGGACATGCGTTTGAAGTTGCAGAAGCTCACGACAGATGTACAGTATCCTGTAGTGAAGTGTGCATTTCCATTTGTGTGTGGGGGGAGGGGTGTACTGGCTAGAAACAGTGTGTCAAATTGCCAATGCATTTCCAATTTCATGCCTTAGTCACCCACTAGGGCAGCAATCAACAGTCTCAGTGTAAATAAAGGGGCAGACGTCTCGTAAGTCCCTCACTGGGAAGCGAGTGAATGAGAGTGTAATGTGTCGAAACAACATCCAGTCTTGATTATCAAAGCAGAGAGACCGGAACAACAGGAGGAGGAGGGGCCCACCAACCCCCCGCCCCCCAGACCTTAACCAACCACTCAAAATCAGCCGCCAGGCCGCACATTGGCAATATCATTTCACGGCACTCGGGAGACCTGAACAGATCTGCTGTCCCTCCTCCTGTGCTGCATTCGTGGTCTGGTGGGAACAGTTTTCATCCACATGACTGATTAAAAAAAAAGATGAAGGGGAAGATGGAAAATTATGGGCAGGTAAATAAAATCAAAAGGGGAAGGGGCTTGGATTGACCTGTGACCCCAGGATGTGACCTACAGATATCCAACCTTCCACTGTGCGAGGAGCCCCTCAGGACTGAGGGCTAATCACAAGAAGTTCGATACTCGTCGCTACCACACACCCCTAACCCAATCACATTGCTGTGTTTTTCATAATCAGACACCACATGGCAACATATTGTCTTCTGTCTGGAGTATATAATCTTGATGGTGTAACCAACATGTTTTCAGTAGCTCAGTTTGAAGCCCTGAACTGAGTCTAAAATAAAAAATCATTACTGTGTGTGTGTGTGTGTGTCACTGTGTATTTTATCAATGAAGTCCTGTAGGGTTGTCATCATTTTACAGCCTCCCCAACGATGCAATACTTTATTTAGTGCAACACTAATATCCAGCACTGCACCTCTGAACTGAGAGCTAATCAGATAGAGTTTTAATGAGAACAGCAAGTGTGATCATCTCACACGCCTGTTCCCACAGTTTCAGGCCTGTTACACTCTATAAAATATTAATGATTCCCCAGTAAAAACCATTTAAAAATCATCTCCTATGGGAGCAGAATGCACTCGGCAACGGCCAGAAACCTTTCAGCAGATGGGCTTTGGGTCCATGCTGCGTCGGCTGGCCTGGGGACCGGTGTCACTTACCATTACACAGGGCCACGTGTGCAGAACCACCCCGGCACAGGCAGGCGGGATGTGCCTGCACTCTCGGCTGTGGTTGGGCATGTTTACGTAAAGTTCGTCAAGTTTACACCTTCGTAAAGACGCCTTAAAGTCACAACAGCAAGAGGCACAGAGGCATGTACCTAATCTACACATGCAAGCCCTTTCTCTGCCTACCTATCTAAACTATCTAACGTGACCTTTTTAAAAAAAAAACACGTTTCATTATGTTTGGGCTTTCAGTAAAGTGCCATACGCAGTAACATCATTTGTGAAGTCATTCTAGGTCTCAGTCCTGCACACCAGCACGTCACGTTAAAGTCAGAGCCCCAACATGACCCTCCTCAGCCCCCATACACTCCTCCTGCTCCTCTCTCTCCTCTCTGTCTCCTCACTGCCCTCGCCCAGCTTACGGAGATTGAGTCCAAGAGTTCAGTATGGGCCTGCAGTGTAGGGAAAATCTAAAAAATGCTCTGAACATAGTCCCCAGGGCTGGGACTAGGACCAACACCAGACATGGGTGTACTAGGGTAAGTCAAGCCCCTTCTGATGTAATCATATATACACATACACGCCACACGGGAACATGTAGAGAGGTCGCTGTAGGACGTGAGGGATTCTGAGTCTATTACACGAGGCTTCTCTAAGGGCCGAAGCCCTCAGCCCTCTCAGGTCTTGGACTAATTAAAAAAAAAAGAAGAAATTTTAGGGAATTCTAGTTCTGGTTCAGGTTCTGATTCTGCATGCAGAGTATTATAGCAGATCAATTCACTTTAAATCGAGTTCAATTTGCTTTATATTTCACTACAAACAGACAGAGTTTTAAAGGTTACCAGGACTGAACATCTAAACTCACCACCACACACGTCGGTGCCCCTGCAAGCAGGTTTAAAAGTTCGAGTGTCAGCTGTTAGCACACTGGCGCTCCGTTTGCGATCCGTCCTGTTCACTTGCCAAGAGAGAAACAGCCAACCTAAAAAGAACTCTGTCGAGTGAGAAAACGGACTCATCTCCCTGCTCCCGCCAGCTGAACATGCTCTCCAAACTCTTCGGGCTGAGATAAGCTGTCAAAAGTTGTGGATGGTATTTAAAATCGGAGTTTCTTGGTGGAACTTATTCCCATTTGAGGAAGGTGAAAGAAAGCCGAGACACAGCCTACACATTCAGCACAATCCTCTCGGTGTCCAAAGATACATAGCTAGTCAGTAGCTCTGCATAGTCCTAACAGCGTTACATCCTTCATATACATAAATCCTTCATACTGTCCAAAACTGAAGATTTATGCCCATCTCATAAAGATCCATCTAGAATGGGCTATAAATAAGCCAGTCAATAAGCTCACCACCCACACTGCTAGAATGGTTTTCAGAGATAAGGATGAACAAATCACAGTGTTCACTTCTGCGCTGTCCCACCAGTACGGTCTGTTCTTACGCAGGTCTATAAAACAGGTCTTGAGGGTTGTCTTGTGGTGGGGGATGGGGTCAGGAATGTGGTCATTGTTGACTGATCAGTGGTAGTAAAGGTCCGTTCTTGGACAAGATCAGACTGAAGAAATTCAGGGGGGTGGTGGGGGGAGGGTTAGAGTGGAAGTTCGACTGGGAATCAATCTCTCTACATCTCTCTCTCTCTCTCTCATTCTCTCTTTCTCTCTACCAATCTGTCCATCAGGTAACGTTCATAGAGTTATGTCCAATGTCTGTATTTCTATTTTTATAAGATCATTTGCATAGCCTCTATACAATATCTATTCAGTGATAATGTGTATCTACTTCACTTCTAATAAACCCTAATTTATCATGAAACTCAGCTATTCAGACAGCATTAAATAATGCCTAAATTAATCACAATGCCCCGCCCCCTACACCTGTTCCCTACTACCAGCCCCGCCCCCTACACCTGTTCCCTATTACCAGTTCCCTTTAAAGTCTTCCTTGAGAAGTCTTTCATCTATACCTGAATTCAGAGCTGTTGTTCCCCACAGTGTTCCGGATTGCCTATTGTGTTTGACATCCCACTTTCTGTGACCTCAAACCTGCCTGTCGGCAGCTGCCTTCTTCGGTGGATTGACCGTAGACCGTCTAACTGCTTCCAGTCTCCCAAGCTGGTGACTCTAAATTAGCTGAGCTGTAAACCACTTACAAAGCAAGTTGTTTAAGTCACAAGGAACTTCATAATGTTGGTTTTGCGTATTCTTATGATTTATTTGGGCTGAACAGTATACTATGCTCTTCCCAATACAATTTCTAATTACAATTTGGAGTCAGATGCATTTATTTATGGTTTTCACACATCTGGCATGGGTTCAAAGGTCAGGTAAGACCCAGGCAGCACTCAAAGATATTGTGTACCACAGGGAGATGTATTGGGACCTTATTACTTTTGTACTTAGCACTATCCTCTGAAAAATGTTACGTGAGAATGTGTTGCCCAGGACTAAAGATAACTATTTGTGGTCCTTGTTGTGGTAGATCTATTCAGCATTTTGGCAAGGAACATAGCTGGAACATATGGTCTCATTCCAATGTTCTCTGGAAAGTGTATTAAAAAACTAGCACCCCGATGCATATTGTAGAAGCAGAAAAAACACTATATAATACAGGAAAAAAAACACCCCCCACAAGAAAAAAACTCAGTTGTAACAGCACTGTAAAAATAGCAGAGGGTTACAGTATTACACAAATAGAGCATCTATGGAATTTCTCCAAAGAGCAAACAGCCAACATTTACCACAAAAATGGCTTCTTACAAGACCCCCAAAATTATGTGCTGTCGATACCTTCACTTTGATGTCTCACATAAAAAACACATACAGGCACATACAGGCAGGGAGCAGCTGGTAGCCTCCTTCAGTCTCCCTCAGTCTCCCTCAGTCTCCCTCAGTCTCCTTCACAGTTTTATGTCACATTTGTAAACCGGTATGTAAATCTGGTTTATTCCACAGTACAGCTTTTGGTTTCTTGCTTGGGCAATTCTGCTTCGTTATTTCATTTTGTTGGGTCCTGAAGATCATCATACCTATTTAGCTATAAATAAGCAGTCTTATAATTCACTTGCTCGTGCCATATAGCACATTAACCCTAAAAGTGACCATCCAGGCATAAATTACCTTATTAAATTATTAAATATGTGTATCCAAGTTGTAAAGATAATTATTCAGCATTTACATGAATATTTCAAAAGCGGTTATTCCCCTTTTCAGCAGGATCCTCTGCACAGCGTGTCTGTTGTGATCGATAGCGGTGGCCTCGCTGCCCTGTGCCAGACTCTGTGCCGGACTCTGCCACCAAAGCGTCCTGTGCACACGCAGTATTACTGACGGGCCGAGAGCTCTCTCCCTCTCCCTCCCTCCCTCTCTCTCTCTCCCTCTTTCCCTCTCTCTTTCCCCCTCTCTCCTGCTCCCTCTCTCTCCCTCCCTCCCTCTCTCTCTCTTTCCCCCTCTCTCCTGCTCTCTCCCTCTCCCTCCCTCTCTCTCCCTCCCTCCCTCTCTCCCTCCCTCGCTCTGAGGACTTTTAGGACAACTCCAGAGATTTAGAGATTTAGGCCCAATTTAGAGAGGCCAGCCCAGTTCGGGAGACAGTTCTTTTTTCAGAGCAATTATTTTAGTGGTGATCAGCTCAGGCTATAAGAAGTTTAGCCAGCTATTCCAATAAACCACTTTTAGTAGCAATAAAGTTCTTTTTATTACCACCTGGTTATATATGGTGATGTTTCTGCTATTTATGTCAGCGTGTACAATTGGGGAAAGTAGGAATTCCCTCAAGAAGGTACAGTTAGTGTTGGAATGGATGAACCACCATAAATCATTACACGTATTAAACGTGTGTGCGATAGAGAGTGGCATATTTGGGGCGTCATCGTTTGAAACACACAGCACAAGTTTGTTACTACCTACTGCATGAAGCTTCTACAAACGCCGTTTAACTTTGGACAGCACTTGTGATCCGGATGTGATGACAAGGTGGTGCATAGGAGAGAAAGGACAGACCTGCTGTAATTAAAGATCTGAGCCACTGTTAACACTGAGATCAGCTTAGTCACGTACGCACGGATGCAGACATCGCTAGACTGTTGATCTGTAACAGTGTGGATATGAACACATCACAGCTACTGCAGGATTGCATGAGCGCTAAGCACTATCCAGATATGTTGGCCATCCTCACATGACTGTGCCATGTATTACAGGTGGGCATAATGTTGAGGAATCACCAAGTGCAACCCCTTCACACGTTCCCGTGGTTACCATCTGATGTTAAGGTGTTGTGGGTAAATCAGTGGTAGAATAATGTTATTGCAGCAGGTTCAGTACATTGAAACTAAAGGATTTTTGTTATATCGTTATTTTGTTATATTGTTATGATTTTTTTTTTATGTTTTTGTATTTATGTGTTCTACTGCTGTGTTTGTTGGTCCGTTCTCTCTCGTTACTCATATATTGATTTATTTTGTTATTCTTTTTGTATTTCTCAGTTTTATTCTATTTTTTGTTTGTTTCTTCTTTGTTTATTTGTTTTGCATTTTGTAACTGTTTGTCATTTTTGTGTGCGTAATCCCAGGAAGAAAACCTGGTGTTTGCAGAGCAGTTCGTAGGGGTCCAGTCTGCCACACCCGCAGGAGACACGGCCAATTTTCAGTGCTATCTATATTTATGATAGCAAAGAGCACATGAGGTCACAGCAGCTAAAAATAGGCTGAGATGGAGTCCCAGTGTAGTGGAGCCCTCAGCCCTGTGTGGCACAGATAGCCACACAATGGCCACTCTGTCCTGCCCAAACCAAAGTGTGGAGATGTCCTACAAAGTCCATTATTCTTTCTGACAGCATCAGTGTTTGGCTCATCTGTTGGTGGACGGGGCACAGCCAGACTATACAACCCCTCTCAGGCTAGGTGGCCGACACACACACACACACACACACACACACACACACACACACACACTTCTTGAGCTGTTTGGATCTAGGCCCTGCTGCCGAGATGCTCGGTAGGCCCCGTTGCACACAGTAAAATCAGGATGATCTGCTACATTTCCCAATGCCACAGTGCAGCCACCAACCCATTAGTCACCGTGATAGCGCAGAACAGGTGTAAGGCTCCCATCATGCACCACACCGCCACTGAACAGGTGCAGGAAAGACCCTCAAATGAACCACGAAGATGGCAGGGCTGATGATAACAGGGATAGTACTTATAGGTGTGCAGCATGGAGGATAAGTCCTACAACAACATGTGTGGTGTTGCAGAACACCCATGGGTACGCTTTTATAGGAAAGGGTTATTATTACATAGATCATTGTCTACGAAACAAATACACAAATTATGTTTTTAATTATACAAGGTAGCAATATGGAGATAACAAAATAATTAGCACATGCACTTTAGTGTGAACGCTGGGACAAACGAGCACACAGAAGAGGGGGGGGGCGTTCAACGCAGCACCGAATTAATATTCTGCAGTCAAAACGCATTCGAATTTAAATAAGATACTGTATAATATCATGGAATGAAAACAACCCCCCCAACACACACACACACACATCTGTAGAAACAGAATGCGGCTCCAGCACCCAAATCCACTAGGGGCACGGGGAGCTTGCAGGGGGAGCTGGTGTAGGGAGCAGCCAAACCTTTACCACCATCACATGTCTGAGCTGCCAAGGCCTAAAGACAATATTGTATTAGCAAAGTATTTTTCTAATTAACTTTCAGCATCAAGTTATATCGTCACCTAGTTGGAACATTTTTTGCACAGTTTGAGCTAACTGAAAATGTTTGGTGAGATAAGCTGATGAGATCTCTCTCTTTCATTCTCTCCTTCGTTCTCCCTCCCTTTCTGTCTTTCTCTCAGTCTCTCCCTTTTGGCTGGTGACTATTTGTTTGTTGTAATTAAGGATGGTTGGAGGACCTGTTTTCTACTGGGCAAAGAACAGAAACACACACACACACACACACACATTTATCCTGTTGGATCCAACATCCCTGACTGGTCTATGGCTCACTCTGTACAACAATAAAAACGCATCTCTTTTCTCAAGGGAGAGCTGGTGTGTCCATGTGTTAAGGCATAATGAAGGTGCACAGGCTATTTTCCAGATAACCCCTGAGACAGAGCACGACCCAGATTCACGAGGCACCGAGCAGATCCAACCCCTGCAGATCCCTCCGCTCACGTCCCCGCACCGCTGTGCCCGCTGCCGGACGAGCGTGTCTCGCCAGCGTCCGCATCGCCTCCACACCGAGCCCTCGGAGCAGAGGAGAGTGTACAAAGAACAGGCTTGGATCTGTAAATGCACCAAGGGGGGCGACTCCGGGGTGAACGTGCTGTTTGCGTTAACATTTGACCCTGCGTATTGTTCTTAGCCATAGCGTGTGAGAGGAATGTTCACACATGACCGTGAACAGCACATCATGAACCCTATTGGTTGTGCTCAGGACACGGTCTGGACTCATTACCCCGCGGTCAATCAAACGCCCCGCGATTCGCCCGTTCCATTGGAGTTGTTAACGTCGGCAGACATTGATGGTGGTTTGCAAACAAAATATACAGCAGGCAATCTCAATTAGTGATTTGCATGGATGCCCTCCCTCTTGAATGTCACCTTAGGGTGAAAAAAGTAGTCATAATGAGAGAAGGCGCAATCAAATTAGGATGCACAGTCAAGCAATGTGGAGAAGCTAGATTAGATGTTTCTGCTCGGAATCCCTTGCTACTTCAGATTAGGTTCCAGAGCTTCTCATAGGCCGATAGCGGCGCTCGCCTCTGTGACATCACCGTGTTCGAGAGATCAGCTGCGTGAGCTGAGCCTCCAACAGTCTCCCGTGAATACCCAGAATGCCTTGTCTGAGAAAGCCGAGTGCAGGAACAGATTTGAAAACATTTGGGCCATGACAATTTAATTGGGAAACGAGGAGAAATGCGTAGTGTTGTGCTGAGTGTGAACAGCATACAAACACGTACGATAAGAGAGAAAGAACGAAAAAAAAGAAGAAGCTTTCATCTGTAGCGACGTCCTCGGGAGATTCACTTTATAGAGTAATTGCTCATCAGACTCAAACCATAATTCTCATCTTAACCTTCTTTCCCATGAGCCATGAGCCCCAAAAATATCCCATGAGCCCCAAAATACACTCAGTGTGCAAGGGACACCTGTAATTTCACAAATGACCAGTGTCCGCTATGTGTCCTGCGCACAGATCGTACTAACTTCCAACAATGGTAGTGTTGCGCCAACAACATTTGTATCATCCACACATTTTCTTTTTGTGAATAAAACATTTTGTGCTTGCTACAGTAGCTCCCTAAGACGTGCTCGGCACAGTAATGCCCTGCACCTGTTATTGGTCAGGACGTGACAGATCCTTGCTTTGGATGAAGCCAATTTCATTCCTGTCTGCAGGCCATGGATTTGCACTAATGATGCCTGCTTGGTGAAGCCTGACCTCTCTCTTGCACCATAACCCCGCCGGCCGTGGGCGGAGTTTCTCCTGACTCGGGCGCTGTGGGCAGGATCAGGATCAGCCTATCAGAGGCGGTCTGAGGAAGGAGGAGCCAACTTTAAACCACAAAGGTAAATCGAAAGCAAAGCATCTCGTCTGTGTAGTAAAAATCAGACGCATATTCAATGCGAGCGTTTATTTGCCTTTAAGCCCCGACTACATCACTGAAGTTACAAAAGTGATTTCTTCATTTGATCCCTGCAAAACCGCAAACGCTGTTGTTGGAAATTATATCGTAATCCTTTATATTTTGCTAGCATTATATTACATTACTAATCAACTGCATAGTATTAGGCATTATATTTTACTATTACATTATTAAACAAGCATATTCTCAAAGTGTCTGACAAACATATTCTCAAGAGTGTCTGACAAGCATATTCTCCAAAGTGTGTGTGTGTGTTTGATATCTGTAACCCTTGTGTAATTCCACGGTGGGAAACTGTTTGAGGAGGAAAGCATCTGTGGCCTTGGAAGCTGATAAATGCTATAGTGGTTAGGAGAAAGTATAATGAGCTCAGTTATTGGGAAGTAATAAAATATGGGAAATGGCGGTAGCCCCTTGTAGTGGAGGTCTGGGAAACCGTCCATAAGTTTTCAGTACTTTCGATAAGAACAGAAGGAGTTCACTCGGCGCAAGACGAACAGGCAGACAGCTACAGGTGGTTTCCAGCGAAGGTCAGCAAGGGTGGGGGCTACACTCACTTCTCCTATTTAGTTCAGGCCTTTATTGTATTGTCCCTCAGAGCTACCCACTGAGCAGTGAGAACAGCTTAGGCTTTCCACTCTTATTGTGTGCTCTCCAGAGATCTCTGTATTTATATGTTCATTTTAATAAATATTTAAAAGGCAATTAGACTGGTGACTGTTTTCTTTTTTGCATCACACGGACGCGCTGCGCTAACTGGGGAGGAGAGTGAAGCGCAACACTGTCATCTGTTACTGTTACTGGACAGAGGCTCTGTAACAAGTTCAGACAATCTTCTATTTTTGTCCACAGGGGGCCACACTTTCACCTTTGACCCTCGGCACACTCTGAATCACTCTGAGAGTAATGAGTTTCTTCTGGCCTCCCAAGCCGACGTACGTGCGGTAGGAGGATAAAGCCTCGCGGAGGGACGGGGCACGGGGGAAACGAGCTCCTGTAATGAGCAGTCAGAGGCCATCAGGATCCGCAATGGATGGCGCGCTGCGACTGCCGAACTTACGGAACATAAGGCTCAGACGGCGAGGGAACCTCAGTGTTTTTCGTTCCCCTTGTGACAATTAGCGGTGGTTAAGGGAGCTGGATGCATGTGCGCGCTGCCTAGCGTGGCGGCCGCAGCGGGAACCGAGGCCCAGCGGCACCCGGAGCGCCTCCCTCCCGCGCGGTTCAGAGGCTGGAGGTTGAACGCTCAGCCGCCCGTGGTGGAGCTCCCACCCGCACGCCTGCAGGAGAAACGAACGCGCTGTTCGCTGCCTTTAATTCATGCCAGGCTGCTCCTGTCGGGGGCGGAGGCGCGGGCGGAGGCAGGAGCAGTGGTGTGACGGAGGCAGAGAGCTCCCCGTGGGAACCATTTCTCACCTCACTGCCGAAGACACGGAGCGTTCTTGGGGAGGGCGCTCGCCGCTCCGTCCTGTCCGCAGGGCCGGCTGACGGGCGAGACGTTTCTGAAACAACGGCATAGCCTCCCTCTGCGACGGAGCGGCAAACTCCTCACGATGGGCATAAACACTTTGTTTTTGTACCATATAGATTTTGAAACATTATCTGCCTCCCCCGTGTATTCCATTTAAACCCCAAGCAATCAGTCCCCACTTGACTGATTGCTAAGTCTCTTTTCAACAATAGCAGCATCACTGAATGTGTGGTGGCCTCTGAAATGAAAGTCTAATGGATCGCTGCAGGAGTCTGGCCCAGTGTATGATTAATTAGACCTCGACCGTGAGCTTTAAAGCTCTTCACGCTTCCTTAATAAAAGAAGAGAGAAGAAACACTTTTAGTGACAGTACTTATTATCCTTACGCAGCACTCTGAGCTGATCTTTCTCCCCGCTCCCCTGTCTGACATTAAGCCTTCGGCACGGCTTGTTGCCACGGTGGAGATGTGTGACATTTAGCAGGTCACGTGTGGGGCTGGGCGGGTGGGGGGGGGTTGAGGTCTCCTGGGGGCCAGGCGGATGGGGAGGTCCGTCCCCGGTGCTTTACAGCTGCCTGGTTTCATTTGCCATCTCACCGTCTGCAAAGGGGCTGCGGCGACTGGGGAAAGACGCACGTGGCTCTGGGGAGCCGTTCTGAGCTGAAAATTGGCCCTAATTGTCCATATCAGGCATCATATGAGTCATGTCAGCATTAGCTAAAATCTGCCTTTATTCTTATTCCGTTTTCATACAAAGTCACCCAAAATGGAGCCTTTTAGTGTGTATTCACCTTCTAATATAGAGAAGTCACCCAATCTGAGTTTAGTAAAGGCACCTGGGGACGTTTTAATACGATGGGACGAGCTCCAACCAATCCGAGTCTGGAGTCCTGCCAGTCTGGAACGCCAACATCTGCTCACATTAGTGATGAATCAGTTGTAAGTCACACATGTGGCATGTCTAGAGGGATTAAAGGGAAAACGTGTGCACATGGGAGCGCACGCGGATGGGCGCACGCGGATGGGCGCACGCGGATGGGCACACGCGGCTGGGCACACTCGCCTCACACAAACTCCACCCATCTGTCAGCTTGAATTCATCATGCACTTCAGCTACAGGGCACCGTGTCCGAAAAGTCACAGGAATACGTCCCTCTACCAAAAAACGTACTTACTCATAACCTCAGTCACGACTTTTCGTGTCACTTGACTAAGTGTTGCAGAACAGACGCTTGGTTAGGACAACACCACTGTGACTGAAGGTCAAATTCAATGGAAGGTCAAATTTTCTCAAACAAACACAAAGAAATAAAAAAAATAGAGAACCAAATCAAGGGGCTTAACCTTCCTCTCTCGTTAGGGTCGTGACCAACCTGTTTGTGGCTTTAAGATGCTACATTAAATTTGTTTATTGCATCAAGACTGTTTGACTTTGTCAGGAACTTCTATTTAAACAAAATAAAAAAAATAACTTTACTAAATTACAAAAAGCTCTTGTTAAAATTATGACCTTTCAATTTCAACCCAGGTAAAATATTAGATAAGAAAACAATAATAATTGGCAAAGCTGAAATGATAAACACACTATACACCAACAGCCCTCAGCAGCTCCCCCTCCAACCATGTGATCTTCAGTTTGGGGCTTCTGGCTTTGTCCTTTTCACACAACAAGGAAAGTCAGACATTTACAGACACGTAAGGCCAAATCAGTGTAGAGTTGTGTGTCCTGTTGTGTGTACTGTAGTGTGTGTACTGTAGTGTGTGTACTGTTGTGTGTGCTGTAGTGTGTGTGCTGTAGTGTGTGTACTGTAGTGTGTGCTGTAGTGTGTGTGCTGTAGTGTGTGCTGTAGTGTGTGTACTGTAGTGTGTGTGTGTGTGTGCTGTGTGTGTACTGTAGTGTGTGTACTGTAGTGTGTGGACTGTAGTGTGTGTACTGTTGTGTGTGTACTGTTGTGTGTGGACTGTAGTGTGTGTACTGTTGTGTGTGTACTGTTGTGTGTGTACTGTAGTGTGTGTACTGTAGTGTGTGTACTGTAGTGTGTGTACTGTTGTGTGTGCTGTCAACACAAAGGCCCGGGGGGCCACAACAAACATATTAACACCAACACTTTCATGGATCAGGAAGACTAACAACGTAACCAAGAGGTAAGAGACAAAATGGATGATAAATCATTTGTTTTTAGAGTATCTAGCGGCTAATTTGAGTCACAGGTCCAAACCGACCCATTAACATAAGAGCTGGTAACAGAAGAGGAAGGTTAAAGTGAAGCAGTACAAGGACTCATGGCCGCTGGGCCTGGCCGGTCCAGATATGGCGGTCAGTACCACTGAATCGTCACTTCCATTCAAACTACATGCGGACTTGTGTCTGCTCACGCCCCCTTTGAGTTACGTGTCGTATCTGGATATGGTCAACCGGCCAAGACAGCATCTTCATTCATTTCTGCCCCGGGAGAAAAAGCCGCGGCCCAGAAACGCAACGTTAAAACGATGAAGAAGATGCAGTGTAAGAAACAGAGACTCTGGAGAGCGTCCATGACGGCTGTGAGCCGCGGGGCGTCCAGGAGGACCCAACGGCTGGCCATGTGGGTACACCAAGGCAATAACATTTACAAAGGTTTTTCTTCTGGTTCAGGTGCTACCCTGTGTATCTAATTGTGTATTATCAAGTGAATTATCTTGTTCTTGGAAACAGAGAGATGATTGGCTGCTTGGTTCCTTTAGTCTAGGTCCAGCATCGCAAAATCCTCAGAGTAAATCATTTACACGGTTGTTTGCTCGCCCAGAAACACTATTTCTCCCTTCGAGTTACAAAAAAATACATATGTAAGGTGGTAATTTTCAGCAAATTCTTGACTCTTTCTGACAAGCTAAGATGAATCTGACAAAGCCAGCGTGTGTTTATCAGGGGAACCCATTAGCGCTGTGTGGCTGCTCACTTCAGGTCTGCCTGGTACCCTCAGGGTTACTCTCTCAGTCATCACGTCATGTTCTCCATAGGTTGCAAATATCCCGGGTTTATTCAAATATCTCAGGTTTATTCAAACACCCCAAAGCTTATTTAAAAAACCCGGGTTTATTCACCTGGGATTATTAAAACAACCCTTGTTTATTTAAATAACCCAGGACTATCCAATGAACCCAGGTTTATTCAAATAACCTAAGATTATTCAAATAACCCGGCTTCTCCCCCAGCCGCTCACGCCAGCACCCATTAGAAACAAATGATGACGTGTAAGTTTGTTTCAATGTTTCTGACTTTTGACCATGCTTCTATTGCCCAATAATGCTTCTACTGCCCAATAATGCTTCTACTGCCCCATGCTTCTATTGCCCCATGCTTCTATTGACTATGCTGATTTTGTGTTGAATGAGGTTCACATTAGCTTTTGAGGAATGGTGGTTCTTTATCACCAGTTAGCGAGAAGATACATTTGAACACCATGTATTATAGAGTGTTCAAATATGACACAGTGGCATCAAAGTTTCCTGAGACATCACAATAAATACATGGTAGTCCATGTACTTATAGAAGACATGACAAATGACAACACCACTTGTTTTTGGCTTGGTTTGTGTGATTCCTACAGACCCCATTCCTGTGATTTTGTTCCATAGCTTGTCATCTCTGTCCAAACCTGTTATGACCACAGTGCCAGGAAAGATCTGTGACTGTTTTCACATCATCTTTCCCTGTAGTGCAAGTTTGTGACAAACCAGTGACTAGTGGGATCTAGTGTCCCAGTTTGTGACAAAGTGCAAAAATCAACATCAGATTTGTTTAATAAAAAATGAGAGAAAGAACATTTTGGTAAACACAACGAACACCAGAAACCAGCTGCTGTGTTTGCAACTGTGCTCCAACAGAAGCCTCACCTTCAGCAAACTATTACAGTACATAATGTATTGCAATGTATTTATTTATGGGCGGCTTTACGGGGTGAAACAGAGGATATGTCACGATATGTTGCCATGTTTAACTAAAAACCCCAGGAAGCACATTTCAGTGACTCTTGAGAAAGGAAGCGTGGAGGAGAAGGTGGACTACATTATAGAAATTCAAAGCAGGAATAATACGCTTTAGTCGGTGGGTTAAATAAATTCAGCGAATCTTCTTCAGTTCTGCACATCTCCCAGAGGATCACTTAGAGGAACATAAAGTACCTCCACCAGTACACAGTTAACCACCGATCAGATAGAATAAAAGTCTGCTTATTTCAACCCCTTTCAGCCCGCCTGGGTTCTGAGCGCTCAGCTATTTTTCACAAAGGAACTGTCCTTTTTTGTTAACGCGTCGGACCCTTCCATGTCAAACGGCACTCTATGTGGGCCTACTTTTTATGTGGTTATTGGTGCTTCAGGCCAAATAACAACCCCCCTCCCCGCCCACACACACACACACACACACACACACTCAGCCTCTAGAGCTGATGGCTTTTTTCCATTTTCTGCAGAAACACTGAGAGGGGGGAGGGGGTTTCCATGCCAGTGACCATTGGTTACTCTTCCAGTGATGTGTGACCCTGTTTCATTTGATTTTATTTGTTCACTTTCATTACCATTTTCCTTGCCTGATTCTGACAGGCCAGAGAGCCGAGACGTCTATTTGGGAGGACAAAGTGATAACCGCCACCTCAAAAATGAACCTGGAAAAATGTACATTAAAAGTCTTTGAGCTTGTGCTGCTCAGAAGCACGATACAGGAGCATGCTTCTTTCCTCTTCCTTAATATCACGTCCCTGCACCATCCAGTTGCTTCCTCACATGAGCCGGACTGATTTATCCCTTTCGTGTCATCATCAATTCTCTTTTGCATAATTTCATGCTCTGATTGCGGTGTTTCTGTCCTTTGCCACATATGTATCACTAATGGCAGCTCTCCGGAGACGCCACGTGCATCCTCAAAGGCCGCGTCGCACAGACGAGCTTTTGATATTTGGCACCGATTCTTTTTTGTCGCTTGCTCGCTGATCTGAGAGTTTGCTCCTCCTTGGAGAGGGAGAGAGCGGAACGGCCGCGACGCTTAATCCAATTGGAACTGACCAGACTTTTACTGAAGTGCCACAGAAGTTCTGGTGGAATTGAACACAGATGTCATTCCAGCGTGTGCAGGCGTCCGTGGTGGCGGGACACTTTGTCCCGTAATGAGTCCTGCTCTCGCGTCCCCCCTCTCCCGGCTCTGTGAATCGAACGGGACACTTAAGATACTGCCGATGCCTAATGCTACCTAATTCCCCTTTATTGCTGTAATATTTGCTGAAATTGATGATGTCTACATCAGCTAGATCTACAGGAGGCGCGTTCCACGTGTGAAAGCCCAGCGCTGGTATAATTAGCAGGATAAGCCATGTTGTTTACTTCCCCTAGTGCCCTTCACACCAGGTTATGTGCAGGAGGAGGACATCCCCACAGGAGCCATTACTAGACCCGCCCTCGTCTCGCCAGGCAATTAGACCCTGGCGCAGAATCAAGAGCTATGAGAGGGCCACAGAGATCATCACTTAGGAGAAAAGAGAAATGTGTGGTATGAGAGGAGGTGTGAGACAAGGAGAGAGAGAGAGAGAGAGAGAGACAGAGAGTCACAGAGAGAAAGAGACAGAGAGAGTGTTTGCGTGTGAGAGACAGAGAGAGACAGAGAAAGAGTGTGCTTGTGAGAGTGTGTGTGTGTGTGTGTGAGAGAGAGAGAGAGAGAGAGAGGGAGGGAGGGAGACAGAGATAGAGTGTGTTGTGAGTGAGAGAGAGAGAGAGAGAGAGAGATGGAGAGAGGGAGAGAGAGAGGGAGGGGGATGGAGTTAAAAAGCCTCTGAGCCTTCATTTCCTTAACAGATAAGTCATTATCATTCCAAATAAAATGTTGTACTGATCAGCTTCTTTGTGGGCCAACAATCACGTCCCAAAGGGATCCATTCGTCCTCTTTAACCCCATTTATCCCTCCAGACACAATTAACCACAGTGCTAATTACAACCTGCTTCAAAACAATAGCATTTATACACACTCACTGAGCAGGATCTGAAAACTCCAATCCAAGATCCTTTGTGGTACCGATCAGCTGAACGTAGAAAAGTGTCACGCGCCTTATGGGTGCTCATAATCAGCAAAGAGGGTTTTAGGCAACGAATACAATAATGGAAACTACTTGTGCATAAAAACAATAATAAAGAACTATAATGCATTACCCAGGATGGCTGTGCATGTAATTTACACAAATACATCTGAACAACGCTGCTAGGTAACAAATGTGGCTTAATTCTCAAAACTAATTTCAGGTCGTCTATAAGCAGCGGTGTCAGAGCAGCCCAGGAAAGACATGCACTGTGATGGAACGAAGCTCGGGACTCTGGCCTTCAGCAGGAGGGCGCGGTGAGAGGGGGATTACTGTTAGAGCAGGCGATTCACACATCCCACGTTGGTTAAGTGTAATAACGCGGACACTTGGATGAAAAATAATTCCTCGGACTTGCTTCGCAGAGTGATATAATTCACGGGTGGTTTATATCAGCCTTGAATCTGCCCTACTTAGAGATCTTACCGAGAACCACCAAGGGAAAAGAAACGGTCCTGATTCCAAATGTGGCACAAACTTGTTGCAGATATGCAGAGCTGCATCTTAGGGTAACAGAGTCCTTGCGTAACTGCCACCGTGATGCCGAATTGCGTATGTAACATATATAAACCTCTGCGCTGATAAAATCGCAGAAGCCGGTTTGTCTCCTATGACGGGCAGGACGCAGACCCTTGTGCCTGCATGCATCTCCCTTTGACCCAGTAGAACAGAGGGTCCTCTTTAGCGTGCCATCAGATCAAGCTAGACCTGCTCCTCCCAAACAGGCTGGCCAAGGACATTTCAAGCAGCTGTATCTGCGGAGACGTGGCACGATGTGGCAGGGGCGCGCGACCTTTGCCCTCCGCCCTGACTGCGCTGATGGGGCTGAACCAAATGCGAGTGACTGTTTCGCCTCCGTTCTCCCTGGGCCCTGTCAGCCCCAGAGGCGGGCTCCCCCGAGGTGCCTGTCAGTCTCAGCTGTCTGAAGGCACAGCAAGCCACAGCAGGAGTACTGGGGGGGGGTGCAGTCTTCCGTCCCGCCCTGCCCTCTGATTGCCTGCAGCACGCCACATCTCACCACGGAGCGCAGAGCTCTCTCCTGCTTTCTTCCACCCTTTCTATTCTTCCTTCACCCAAATTTTCCTGCGCGCCAGGTTCAGTGCGTGTGTCCGTACGTCGTTTTCACCTCTGGGTACCGTCTTTTTAACGGCCGTGCCTTTAATCCCCTCTTCGAGTGCGGCGTGCAAACGCCCGCGAATATTGTGGGAGTAAAATTGCTTTTGTTAGCTTTCACATGATTAATATGCGCATTGTGATGTTGCATCCGAATGTAAGCGCTGAATAAAAATCACTGCTTTCTTCCCCGAGAAGTCATTAAACCGCGTACAACACAGTGTCTTTGCAGCACCTCAGTCTTGGCTGCTTTCTTAGTCAATACCTCAAATGCCTCTTTACAAAAGCATCTTAAAACTCCAGCCATGGAGGAAGATCCGTTAGTCACGCTCCTCCCTTCTCGTGCCTTTGACCAAACTCGTGAAAAGTCACCCCAGAAAGTTCTGGGGAATGAGAAAGTTCCGTAAAGTCATTTCCAACCGTGGGCTTCATTACATCTCCGCTACCCATCGACCGAGACCTCATCCACAGCCCACTCTAATACATATTAACACATGAAGCCGTGCTAATGTTTGCAGAATAAGCGTCTGCAGCCGGGCCATCCTTAACAAGAGCTGCGGACTGCCTCACTCCACAGCTGATTACAGCACGGCTCATAATTTATTACCACCAACTCTCAAATGGGTTCATAAGGGCCCATTAGATGGAGGAGTGTTTCCGTCTCTCCGTCTCTCTCCGTCTGTCTGGCGTAGATCCACTGGAAAAAACATCCCGAGAAACGCGGTGCGCAGTCCAGACACATTTCCCGTAATGGCGGTCTGATTGTGAGCAGAGGTGGGAGGGGAGTCTGGCATTATCTCAGAGGTCACCTGAACCTGCGTAGTCTGCATCACAGCTAATGGCAGCTTCTCTGTTGATTTCCAGAGAGTTTGAAAACACCGTTGAGAGAATTCTGATGAGACACAACATGGGTCTTGACAGAGTGCTCAGGCTAAATGTTTACTGACAGTAAAACCACAATTCTGTTTTACTATACCCCCCCCACTGTTTATTTAGGCTTACGAATAACAGATGAGCCACATGTTAGCATTTCAGTGAGTGAGAGAGAGTCCATGGGTTCATGTTTAGGTCTGACCCTGTTTTTGAGAAGAAGAAATTGTTTCCAGTCCTGCTATGTAGGCTCAGTCTGAAACTGCTATAGTTCATACGTGGCGTCCAATAGGTCAGCTTCGGGCAAACGGACTGCCAATCAAGATACTTTTCACACAGACACAAAGAAATTGCAGTGACTTATGCTTACCTTTGAAAAAAAAAAGTATTGCATTTATAACAAGCTTGTCTCCACATATACAGTGCATGCAATGCTATTCAAATTTTTAACAATATAACTAAATATATACAGGAATATGCATTGCATATCATGCATATGCATGTCAGTCTGGCTTTGTTCTTGAAGAGGTGTTGCACTGCAGCAGTACGGGATACACTCATGCTGCTGCAGGCTCCTCTGTCTGTAGAACATGCACCGTAGGGAGGACTGTGTCCTTGCCAGCGTGAGAAAGTGCTGAAGATAACTAACGCGGGAGTGGTGGGTAAACGCTGCTTAGCAGAGCCAACAGAACTCCAGGTAAATGAACGTTACATTTATTTGTAGAGGGCTCTGTGCACCGTGTGGGTTTCTAAGGCCAGATATTCGCTGGTAGCTCCCAATGATGGTCAGATCTTTTCTGGGATCAACTCTTCACTCTAGAGTTCTCACTGTCTGAGGTTTCATATTTACACTCCGTGTACCAAACAGAAACTGAAGGGTTGCAAACCATCAGGAAAGAGAAAGCAATTGCCACCTCTTACTAATAAGCCACGACCCGTGAAAGCAGCAACCCAAGACAGGTCACTATTGTGCACATCTGGCCAGCACAGCTGCCTATAGTAGAGTCCTCTGTCTGCTGAGACTGCATCTCCTGCCATTGTCTTCCCTGCTTCAGAGCACATGGTCAGTCAATGCCTTGTCTGCCCTGTTTACTTATAATTATGAAGCCCCCACAGTCCCTGTCTATACAGGGCAGAACAATAAGCAGTGTGTGTGAGCCGCATGCCCTGAAGGGGACGCCGTCGATCTCCGAGTAGAGCGGCGCATTAGCACGCCGTCGTGCGCACGGCAAGCACGCGGTGGCTCGCGTTGACACGGTAACTGATGGGCTACGAGATCGCGGCGCGCCAGCCAGTTTGTCATGACTGACATCTTCATTCCGCCATCGATTCCTTAAAGTGCGTCGGCGAGAGGCTTAACGGAGCTGTGCGAGATCTCCTCTCAGCCGCCGCGAGTCAGCGCTCGTCCGCCGTCGCGCGCCACTCGCGCGCCCCTCCTCAGAGGAGAGGTTCTCTCATTGGCCAGCGGCACTGCAGGAAGCAGAGATCTGGAGGGAGTTCTGACACGGAGGCGTTGCTAAGCTACAGACGCGGGCACAGCTCATCACCCAGGCTGGCCACGCTGGAGTTGTTGTAGAACCATTGTTTTTCTGGAGGTTAGATATAAATTTGGCAGCTAATCTGACTGAGTCTTTCATTAGATTCCACTTTAATTAGATGCCCTCTAACTGAGCTTCTAATGTCCTTTCAATTAGCAATAAACATTAGAAAACCATTGTGTGGGAGATCACATCTCTGACAATAGAAGGAGAAGGAACGAGGGCTTGAAAGACAGAAAGAGAGAACAAATGTAACATGACAAAATCAGAAAGAGGGACAATAACACTGCGAAAGGATCTTAAGATGAATGGAAGCGGTGTTGTTGTCATGGCAAAGAGCCGGTGGGGTCTGGAGGAGCTGGGGACGTCCTGCTACTGAGGACCTGCTGGATGTTCAGCAGCTACACGCTCAACAAGTTCCCCAGCACTGGTGAAGATCTGCTAGAAGTCCAACAGATCCACTACCTCCCACATTGTCCACCACTGGTGAAGACCTGCTAGAAGTCCAACAGATCCACTACCTCCACATTCTCCATCACTGGTGAAGACCTGCTAGAAGTCCAACAGGTCCACTACCTCCACCCATTCCCCATCACTGGTAGCCCAACATGGACCATTAGGAGGCAGATGCTAATGAATGACATCACATAGCAACACTGATCCTTTGGTCTTGCCAGAATGTTTTTTTTTTGTTGCCATTTCTAACATCTTTACATGCGAGCAAATAGAAACACAGCATGTCATTAAAATATTCAACAAACACAACAAATTCCACAATGGTTCTTAAAATAATGCAAGTAATCTGCAGATACCTCTGGCTGCATGTGCAGTCCTGCCCTGCTGTTTACAGCCGACGTCCTTAGAAAACTGGAGAAAGCTCATTATTTCTCCCAACAATAACTACTTAAACTGCTCTCTCTAATCTGCTTATTCCTGAATTTCATTAACTATGTGCTGGATGTTTTTCAGAGGAAAATACAACACCATCACAATTACACGTCGCATGTCTCACGTTCTACAGTAAGAGAACAGTAGGGAACAAGAGGTGTTACTAAGTACAGATAAAAGTTTCCACCTAGCGATCACAAACACGGCAAAAGTCCTGCGCCACGTAATGAGCCTGCGAGTGAAATATGGACCAACTTGTGCCAAACGGCAGTGGTAAAGGCATCATAGCCTTAATGAAAAACAATAACTCTCTCCCCTTCCGCTATGGAAAACGATACCATATTAATCTTCTTAAGGTGGTTCTCAATTAGAGAAGCGCATCACCTAAACAATGATTAATATGAACCTATTAGCACAAGCCAACGTAAAGGGTTATTAATGGAGGCGGTGCGTTGGCTAGGGCTCTGTACGCCGCTCGCTGCAGTGGTGTGGGAGGCCCCTCCAGCTGGGCCGGCTAGAGCAGGGCACCTCCTGGGGGACCGGAGGACCAATTACAGCAGATAATGATTCATCACTGATCTTAATAAAGCCACGCTCCTCACAGTGACTAATTAGGGGAGTGCGGTTCTCAGGGCGGGGAGGAAGCGTGAGGGCGTATCACGAGCGATGGAGCTAAGGGCCAGATTTGGGAAGATTGCACAGATCTCGGCTTGGCCCCCTCTGGGTGCACAGGCCTTTCTATTACGGGACATAATTGATATTTTCATAAAAAATTAATGGCGGCGCAGCGGTGACATCCATTCGTTTTGTGCGAGCGGAGTAAACGAGTACAAGGTGAGGAAGACAGAACCCCGTCGTGTCCCCGCCGCCCTTCTGAACCGCAGGGGTCACGTTACCCCGCGCCCGTGTCACAGAGTCTCAGGACACTCGGGCGTTGGCCAAGAAACAGAGAGAAAGTGCATACAGCGCGTTGCACAGTGGGAAGATCCTGGCGATATTGGCCAAGTCAGACCCATCAGGCCGCAGTGTACAGTGGAGCTATTTTAACGCTGCTCCCTGGAATGGCTGCTGGCTTTGCTTCATGACAGATTGTTTAGACACATGGTTGGCATCTACTGCAGAATGTTTACATTAAATTGACTGATACAGTGAAATTAAAAAAGTATCCTTTTGCCTAGTGAATGTGAATCTAGTGAGTCAGTGTTTTATTTTTGTAGATTCAAGCACATCTCCTCTCACCTTCTAGTGCCCTCTTGTCTGGTCCACGCAGGTAAAAGGCTTCTGTTCTGACCGCCCCCCAAGGACACGGATGTTGGAGAGAGAGAATCCTGAGGAAGGTCCTTCTAAAACGGCTGGCTTCAGCGTTTTCTAGGCTTAATTGGATTATGGCACAGCGATTTTCGGCACTTTTCTGGGGCTCTTCTTTTTTTTTTTTGCCTCTTCTGAAAGTACACTTCCGGCGTTATCCCGTTTCAAGGATTATGATACAGGCACGAATTATGGAAATGGAGCCTGGAAAATAGCAACGGAGGTGTAGTCAGACAGGGCATGCGTGGGGAATCCGCTCATTAGACGCGTATCTTCGCTTTGTGTTTAGAAATGAGATCGGAATGCTGAGGGATTGCAGCATGTCAGCGGTGCGGTGGCAAAGTTAGCTACAAAAATGGACCCCTTAGATGAGTCGGGAGAATAACACACGCTGCAGAGAAAAGGAAGAATTCTAGCCATGTCAGCCATGAAGCTGAATGGAGGACATACCGAATACAAACACGTGTGCGACAGCAGACTACGCCAGTAAAACGTAGACGAAATTGGCACAGCTGCCTTGTAAACATGATGTAATGAGTGCAGCTGAAGTGTAGCGCAGCACATACTGCACGTGACGAGACATGGGTGTTGTAGCGTAGCCGCTAAAAAAAGTTACTAGCGGTAGGGAAGGCGTTCTTAAATGGTCAAGTGGCAATAATGAGGGATCTGAGCCACCCGACTGGCTGAGATGCTCAGTGATCCGAAGAGTCTTTGAAGTGTGGAGCTGTAATGCACTGTTGTATCATCGTGAATGAACCCGGTGATGGATCTGTCATCTGCATATCTGGAGATTTGAAAGGCAACACGCTGTGATGTGAATCTAATTGTGAACAATGAACAGTGGGTTCGCATGGTCGGAACTGCTGAAGTGTAGAAACAGGAGAGATAGCTAGCTAGCGTTAGCGATGTAGCTTTACGCAAACCTCCTGTGGACAACAGACACCTTGAGCCGAATCACCAGGAGCCAACTTGATCCTAGCCAGGTTGAGGTACTCTGCGTAGCCTGAGGAGGGAACTGTTGAGAATAGCAGTAGACCCACCAGAAGGCACAGAGACCTGGGCGGGACTTACACTGCCAGTCAAACGTTTGGACACACCCACTCCACTTTCTTTATTTTTACTATTTTCAAGTGAAGGTATTAAAACAATAAACAGATGAATGACTACGTGCTCTTGAAGACATTCTCGCAAATGCTGAGCACCAAAAAAATAAATCGAACTTTTGTGCATTCAAAACTGTTGACTTGGCGCAGTACATGGTGAGGACTTCTGTCTTATTTAGAGTTTTGAAAACACCGTAGCTCGGTCGTGGGGAGGGGGGGCGGAGGGACGCTGGTTGAAGTGCAGAATGTGACCTTTTGTTTCAGGGTTTTTCCTTAGCACATGTGCTTTATCACACTTATTTGGCAATACAGCAGTTCTGGGGTCAATAGTTCACCCTCCCATCTCTGTTTAGATTTACTGAGAGCTAAGGTCAAACTTTACAGCATGTGATGACCGCAGGGCAAGCGTTTGTGCAGGCAAATTCAGCAGCCCACATTATTATCACTCGCAGGGGCCAGAAAACGGGCGAGATTATTATCACCCACAGGGGTCAGAAAACCGGCAGGCAGGCGCGCCACAGACGGCTCCGTACTCAGACAGCAAAAACAAGACAACAGGTCCACCAACAGAAGCAAAGCTGCACTGGTGCTACAGCATCAGGAAGAATCGCTGGAAGGCACAGTGCAATCAGAAAGATTTAAAGATTGATGGGTCCTTCAGTGGGTTGCCAGTGTGGGTGATGATCAGGGGGTGGGGCCAATGTGGGTAATGATCAGGGGGTGGGATTTAGGATTTGCAGATAATTTGAAGATTTGAGTCAGATGTAGTTAGTCAGTGGAATGACAATCAGGTCTGAGTGGCCTTGCTGTGGAAAAGTCACATTATTTTTCTTTTTTGGCTTTCTCATTGTCCTGGTGCACATCTTCCGTTGATCTCACAATGACATTTTTATGCATTAGACATCTTTTGGTGACCTCACAATGACACCTCTGTGTATTACACGGCTCCTGGTGAGCTCACAGTGATGTTTTTGTGTATTATTCCATGCATATTCATATCAAAAATACATTTCTAAACCAGTAACTGAAGGGCCAAGCCTTTTTATAAGGACTTAATGTGCAGTTCTTAATTAATTAATGCTTTCAGTACTGAGGCAATTGGATAATAATTCTAAGTAATGGCAGATTACTGGTGAGCCAAGCAATTGCCATAATGAACTTTCACCTCTAACACACTGTTGTCAAGGGCCTTGCAAAGTGATGCACCGAAATGAAGGAGTGGGAAACAATCTCAAACTCAAGCTAATTCATCTAATACTTCTTATTGGGGAGGCTTCAATTATTCCGTGGAGCCAATTTAGTTTTGCAGATCATTTTCTGGTGGAGATACTGCATGGTATAATTCATATGGAATAATTACATTGCCACACTATTACATGACAGTAATATGGGGGTGGAATGATGGCCATGTCTCCCAGTCAGGGAGTTTAGAACAAACATATTCCCAGCAGGTCTAGTTAGAGCTGGGGAAATTGCACTGAAATTGTTATCTTATTGCAAATAACTGTAATAAGGTACCCAAGATGGATGACTGTTAAGCCAATGTGGAATCCGACTGTAAACAAAGCAATATATTACAGTGGTGTGAAGACAGCACCCAAGGACTGCTACTGCGTATAGCTCAGAAGTGCTTGATTGGGTTAAGTGATAAAGCAGGTAATTCACCCTGATATTGACTGGAAAGTAGCTTGGCTAGCAGGAGGAGAATATTTCTGGACCGCACTTTGTGAACAGTAAGGTAATAATATCAATCTCGAGCTACTATGGTAGAGGACTGTATTTAAAGCTGTTAAATCTTCTCCGGACGCGTCACTCTGAAGCACATTTTTATTTTCTGTTAATGTTTCATTTTCCTCCTGCGTTCTGAAGGCTTGTGGGTTGTACTGAGCGGTGCTATTGTGGCCCAGTAGAGCCCAGTTACAGCGCCACTATTGTGACCCAGTAGAACCCAGTTACAGCGCCAACTGTTTTTGAGTTTGATATGTTTCCAATTAGGCCTTGACACATCATCAATAAGTTCCATTTATATTTATTATTTATATTTAGTATTATTTATTATTTATAAAAGTTACTGAAACGCCACCAGGAATTTGAGATGACATTTTCTTCACTTTATATTTACAGTCTTCAACAGCTATCAGACGTTAGACCGTTCATCCCTATGGTTGCCCAAAACACTTTTAGATGTTTTACATTCAAACAATAAAGCATGTATAAAAATGCAAATCGAAACAGATCGTGTTTAAGGTCGGTTTTAAGGTTTTCTGTGTGTCACTGTCCTCTGCTGCCTCTATGGTCCTCCTCTTTTACAGGTTCACACAGGCAGCGAACACTTTGCTTGTTATTTTTATATGATGTTTTATTGTTTGTTTGTTTATTTATTTGCACACAATGACAGAAAAAATATTGCATGTGTAGTTAATATAAGCACAGACATCAGCTGGAGGCCCGAAAGGACTTATATGTCAAAACTGCCCCTTTATAGGAGAAGACAGTTGTCACAATGAATAAGTAGCTGTTTTAAATATTTCTGTCATCGACATAACCACCATCATCATAAATGTCATTTAAACACAAATACTGTCCTACAGGTTGAAACAAAGAAAGACAGTTTAGCACAAGCAAACTCTGGTCTGTAAAACGCAGTGACGCAAATGTCTCCCAGGAGGGGCATGTGTATGACCTGCCCACCACGTGCATTGTCATGTGGTGTGATTGAATTGAATATGAGTCCAATCATAAATACATAGATATATAGATAAATACAGTATATCTAACCTTTTTTCCGTACCCCAGTGCACAACTAGTCAATGGTTTGGACACATCTGATTGAATGTATGTTTATCATTTTCACTCTAAGGGTTTAATTAAGACAAATTGTGAATACTGATAAAAAATAGCAATAAAACATTGTGTTACTTTAAATGCCCCTTAGCAAATTGTTTTCACTCAGAACTTCAGTCCCTCACACTACATGTGGAACAGAATCAACAGATTGATAGAATTGAATCAACAGACTGATGGAACTGAATCAACAGACTGATGGAACCGAATCAACAGACTGATGGAACTGAATCAACAGACTGATAGAACTGAATCAACAGACTGATGGAATAGAATCAACAGACTGATAGAACTGAATCAACAGACTGATGGAATAGAAACAACAGACTGATGGAACAGAAACAACAGACTGATGGAACTGAATCTAGAGACTGGTAGAACTGAATCAACAGACTGATAGAACTGAATCAACAGACGATAGAATTGAATCAACCGACTGATGGAACTGAATCAAGACTGATGGAGCTTCACATGTGGTACCTCAAGATGCTTAAGAGAACAGAACAAGCCTGCAAAGCTATTTTCAAAGGAAAGTGTGACTCATACTGCAGTATCTGATTAACACAGCTTAATCACACGTTACTTCATTGTTTCAATATTGTTACTTATATCTTGTTTCGATATACTATCTTGTTGCTCCACTATTACTATTTTCACTGTAGATACAGCAAAAACAAACAAAGACATGAATTGGGAAAATAAAGAAAATAAAATAAACTGGAAATATAAATGAATTAAAAATAATATAAATTGGGAATCTTTTAGGCTGAAGACCAAAGACACCTCGACACCTCCTAGAGTTGCACAAAGCCATCGAGACAGTGAATATAAAAAAGGAGTAGAAATGTGTCATTTTTTTTCCCTCCAGTGTCATATTAGGTTTTCTCGGATGCAGATAGTCATGGTGTTCAGCATGGCAGGCCCAGCCGCTGGATCAATACAGGGAGCAGAATGTTCTCTCACCTCCAGCCTCCTGATGAAACTTTAAAAAGCCATCTGCAGTGGCACAATGATGCATTCACTCGATCTGTGCGTGCTGTATAACTCTATCAGCGCAGGGGCAAATATTGCGACAATAAAACTCTGGCGCTATGTTCAAAATATCGGAAATTTTATTTCATTTCGCATAAGCAGGGAGAGGGAAAGAAAGAGCGAGATTCATTTTAGTGCCACGAGAGAAAATGAGGTCTCGCTCACCGGCCGATGAGATGTGTTTCTTATTAAAGGCAGTTTATAGTTCCAACAGCGAATGGGAGTGTACGAAACTATAGAGAAATCATAGAGTAAATCATCGAGTGTAGAGTAATCGAAGAAGGATTTTGGGGAGGCTCATACACTCCGTTCACCACCACGCAGCCTTATACACACTCCCACTGGCCAACGATCGATGTCAGCAGGAACTCGGTGGTAGGAAGAGCTGCAGCTAGAGTCAGAATTTGGCTGCAGGAGCTCTGAGTAACGTGATGCTGAAGAAACTGTGTCCAAAAAAAAATCTCTATCAACTCTATATCTACACATTCTCATTAATCAAATATTAATTTTGGTCTGTGAAAATATGGTTTTCAATTGTGAACCTGTAATGCTATAAATTATCAATGACCGTGGTTTTAGGTTTCTACCCGTGTAAACCAAATCCTCAGTGCTTTATAAATAATGCAGTTTAACGTCCGCATACGGTGCGGTGACAGGGAGAACGGTACTCTCTGCAGTCTGGATTTTTTCATGAGTGGTATGGTGTGGAAGAGTAAGCCAATGGAACGGTCATTTTCCTGGGGTCAGATCGTAGTTATGACCAGGTCATCCTCTTCACGAAGGCATGTGATGATCGCAGCAGGAGTGGTTCGGCTGCAGGAAACTACTACTATTGTGTTGTCGATTATGTCTTTGTGTTCTATGTGACGAGAACCAAACAGACAAGCAAAAGATCTTTAATGTGTTTCAATTCTCAAACATTCTCAAAAAAAAGTCTACAATGGCTATGGTTCAGTGTAATCAATCAATCAATCCATCCATTAATCAATCGACTGATCTACTCTGGACTCAAATGTGGCGCATGCTTAGTTTAGCCTGCAGAATGTTGATGTGGTGCATCTCACAGTTGTTCAGCGCTGTTAGCGATTAACAGTGTGTGGTGGGTGATTTAGATTCCCCTCTGTTTTCCAGAGGCCAGGACCAAAACACCCATCTGTACGGAGCGACTGGAGGCAAAAGCACTCTCCATGTTCCTGGTGTGATGGATGAGTCCGCATTTCATGTGGAGATACCTGCAGATGTGAGGGGAAAAAATGGCTTCCACTAAAATCCTGGTTGATAAAGGAATTTATGGCAATGGTTATCTAGTAGCTAGTAGTTGATGTATTTTTAACAATGGCTTCCGTAGTACAACTGCCAATATGGCCCGATAAATCCTGAAATATGCAGCACTATTATAGCAATATTGGGAAGGAGCTCCAGTAGGGTTAATGTTAACCTGATCCTAAGTTGAAGTGGCTAGGGTAAAGGACTGGGCCAACAGACAGTGCAGACACCTCAGAAAAAAATCATGGCAAACGCACACACACACACACAGACACACACACACAAACACACAAAAACCCTCCAGAAACTCAATCGCTGTGCTGGAGGGTGTGTCTTTCACAGGAAGCAGGAGTAACCCCGCCTGCAGTCACAGGAAGTCATCTCCTTGCCGTCTGGAGTCTATGTTGGCATGGCGTCCCGCCCCTGTGCCCGGCACGCCAGGGAAATAAAACAACAACAGATATTAATGAGGCGCTGCGTTATAATGATGTGCGCACACCTCCCCTATAGAAAATGCACTTCCTTAATGGCAAAGGCGATTACTGTGAGAAGCACTAACGTCTGAGAGAAGAGGCTCAAGGGTCCCACGTGTGCATGCGCTGAAGGTTCGGGTCTGGACATATAATTAGGCCGACATCTCGGTGATCCTCGCCATGGACATGTCATGAAACGTTTTGGACATACTTACTGTGTGTTTATTGTTCATCTTTTCTACGTTTTAATGAAGGTGTCGAAACTCGTGTGCCACGTTTGAAATGACACGTTTGTGATTATGCTGTATTAGATGGATATTGCTGTATGAGTAGTTGCCCTTTGATGAGAGCTCTCCTGCTTTGACGAGACTCCACCTGGGATAATTTTGCACTCCTGTCTGTATGTCTGTTTATATCTCTGTCTGTCTGTCGGTCGGTCGTAAAATCGCAGTAAGGTGTCCGAGCTCTCCGAGTGTCATGCACTTCAGAGGTCCTCCATCCACCGTGCAGTTCTGAAGCTGAAACGTGTATGTTCAGCACAGCAGCCTGGATGCTTAAATCATGATGTTCATGGGGCTTCTGGGAGTTCAAGAGTGGACATCAGTTCTTTTCTTTGAGTTTCCTAACTTGGTTGCTGCCATAGCAACAACTGGCAATGCAAACAGATACGTCATTAATGCAGTGACCATTAGCACCAAAATTCCTTTCCACAAATCCTTAATTCTAATGGTCCATGAGGTGTTTGGGTGTTTGACTGAATGTGTAGGTCCAGCACTAGAGTTGTTAAAATGTTTGGATATTCCCACAAAGTAATTATTGCAGAAGAAAGGAAAATACACTCCAATACAATACATTCTATTAATTTATTCCAAGATAGAATAACGACATTGCATATTCTGACAGAAGTCAGGTACCAGTTGGACAGATTGTAATTCAGCTCAAACTCCTGTGTAATCTCATATAAAACTTCATATAAATCTCATATAAAACTCATCTATCTCTCACATGGCTTTTCTGCATACTTGGTTCTTTCTAAACCTTTTTATGTTTTGGAGTCCCATTAATTTATTCAGTTTACACACGTATTTAACCTTCATTGGTTAAACCCCATATCTACAAAAGCCCACATTTATTTTAACAACTAGCAAATCAGCATTTTTGAATTTTACACATGATAAGGTCGTATTCCACGCTCTCTGTGTGTGTTAGTCACACGTTCTCCTTCAGCCCAGGCACTGCGAATCTAGTGTGCAATCTGCAATTAACCATTGCTGTAAATAAAGCACAATAATGACATCAAACCTAAAACCTACAATTTGGCGTTTAAAAAACTATGGAGAGAGTAAAACTGAAGGGACTCGATCGCTCCTGACAGGGTTAAGAGTATTTCTGCTGTTGTGTAGTTCAGGAATCTGCTGAATTAAGTGTGCGTTGCTCTGGTCACATACCCAGGTTCCACACCCACGCAGGTCACATGACCACATCAAGCACAGCCAGAACAGACACACACTGAGCATGGGAATTAAACATCAAACAACAACAAAGAACACAAGCAAACAAAACAACAACTAAAACCCCCTCGTGCTTGGGGGACGATGTGAAAGTTGCCTCTGTGAACACAGGTGCCACAGGCTAAAACGTGAAAATAAGCAAGGCTATGCTAATCAAACACAGAAATGTGAAAAGGCCACGGTAAGCTAGGCTGTAAATGCGGTGCTCTGCATTTGACGGACCGTCACATGTCTTGTTTTCAGCACAAGTTCACGACTGCGTTTACTTCGACCTCAAGACTAACTTTCACTCCAGTATATCGTGCAGGGCTTATAATCTGTGTGCAGTTCGAAATCCCTGGTTACCACCAGCAACAAAAACAGACAGTCTGGCCTACGCTGTTGTGGTGAAACCAGTGTGCGTTGATCCACTAATGGAAGTTACTAGAACGTCTGCAGTTATGTTCTGTGTGGGTATGGGTGAAACAATTCCCCAAATAATCACGTGAACATAGTGTTGCATGATGGGATGCAGTACACCACGAAGATAGCTCTGTTCACGTACTGGAATATTTTGTTGAAGTAGTATGTCATCCGGGGATGTTTCGCGTACTGAAAAATTGATTTTTATTCGCATACTGCATACTGCATACTGATTTGGGGCCCAAGCAGTACGCCAGTAGTATGTAGTAGGCTATTTCGAACAGAGCCCAAGTTCATACACCATTTCCAAGGTCAAATTCAAGCACTTTTCAAGCACTTTCAAGGTCTATTTTCAATATTTTCCAGCACATTACAGCTGTAGTAAATCACATGTCTATACAAATACACACACACATAGATATTTGTTGTGAAACGAAATAGTTACAATTTTCAAGAACTTGAGCCCAAATTCCAGCATTATTCAAACCTGAAGAATGCACCATTAACATCCCAGCATTTTCAAGGATTTCAAGCATCTGCACAAACCCTGAGAAACACTGTGACGTGTATTCGTTGCAACCATAGGCCGTATATACAGGTGTGTAAGAAGACGTATATATAAACATATATAAGTATATACAGTCTGTGGTTGCAACAACGCCCTTGTATACCACAGTAGAACATTGTTAATGCTGCAGCATCTCCTCCGAAGACACGAGACAAGGTTAAATTCACGTGGTGCAAATCAGTAAGATTAACGTTAATCTACCTTACTAACATAAGGTTGGGTTTCTTTTAATTATGACTACTGTCGAATGTGTGGCTAGTTTATTACGATGGTGACACGTATGGCCTTAAGGTTAACTTGACTTCATAAAGGGTTTATTTCATTTCAGACAGCGCTGTGGACTTAAGATAAAACATGATTAAGTTAGCTGAGCAGCTGTCAAATTGAGCTCACTAATCAGTATCCGGTCACTTCTGGCAGACACTGTTTGGTCAGTGCCCGAAATTAACACCCGCCAAACTGACGACGCTTAAATTGTATTTTTTTGTATTTGTTTTATTCATACTTATTTGTGTATGCAATTGTAGATGTTTCTAGACACATATATAGTTTGTTACTATGCACAAATGTAAGAAATCATTTAAGAAAGTAAAAAGTGTTATCCGAGAAAGAAAACCTGTTGGTCATTCATTATTAAGTGAAATGTCTTTTTTATTGTGTGTTTATAATTGTTCTTTAACCAAGTAAAAATACTTTAATCGAATTACTCGATTACTCAAAGGAATTTTGAGTAGAATACTCGATTGCTAAATTATTCGATAGCTGCACAGCTGTGGTGAGCACAGTTCAAACCTACAGGGCTGATATTGTTTTATGCTCTGCGTATCACCCATTGAACGACAGGCATAAAACAGCATCTCATACAGTCTGTTACTAAGAAGCAAGACGAATCATAACCATATGATGGTCACTTCTTCTGAAGGCAAATATAGACAGTTTAAAATAGGAATTACACACACTAAATGCTGCTGAATGCGACCAAAGCCTGCACGCGGCTCAGCTCAGCCAGAACAAATATTAGCGCGTGGATGAGTGATCTTATTAGCAAATACAGTCCTATATGTTTTGCTCCCCAGTGTAATTCGAGTCTAACTGCTAGTTCTTTCTGTCGCCCTCCAACACCTTCCTCGAGCGTAACTTTGAAAACAAACCGGTGACATCTGCGGAACAGAAGCGGCGCGAGGCGCATCTTCTACAAATGACCCTAAACTAGGCACGGGTCTTAAAATTAATGCCAATTATGTCCGCCATTTCTCAAACCCATAAATAAACATACAAAGCAGGTTAGCGATATATAATATGGAAAGCAAACATGCTCTAATTTTGCTATTAGTATTCCTGCAGTGATTAAACTGGGCCAAACATTCATGGATGGAACGTTTCGTTTTTGCGTTCGTCTGAAGGGCGTTGAGGCATAACGTGTTAACGCTGCCTGTCTGACCTTAAACCCGAGATGCAATCAAACATCTCGCCTGGAAAAGTAATATCTCTCTTAAATCCTAATCTTCGGTCTGCTAATGAGGATCTCCTCGAGCATAACTGAAAAGGCGAGGGGCTTGTTCTAGCATTGCATAATCCTGCACCTTCCGCGTGCTCCCTCTTCGCGAGGGCGCACCTTGTAACCGAGACTCATTTGTTCTCCACGTCCCACGAGGGCTTTCAGAGAATAGATCTCAAGGACAATAGGTTCCATTAATTCATGTATTTGCCGAGCAGAGGAAGCTAATCAAACTCCGCCGTGGCGTTCCGCCCTTCATGCATCGGGCTCTTGAATTAACCTCGCAGCAGTTCACTCCGTGCTTCAGAGCATGTTGATATGCATCGCGCTGTCTGCAGCAAACCAGGTGTGTTTCAGGATCCCCGTGTTTATCTGATAGGGCGTGAGATGGGTTAGTGGCGCTGAGTGTACTCTAGATAAATACAACAGCGGCACTTTCCGAAAAAAAAAATAGAATTATGTTGTTGTGTCGAATCGGTTAGCACGTCACCCAAAAAGACCGTGTATGAAAACGCTCGAGGAATGTTTCCCGTGTTGATCTGATTTCTGACTGCTGCTCTTCCTGTAATTGTGTTTTCCATCAAAGAATATCACCATGGTCCTTATGCTAATCTCACGTGATTAAAATACTGTTGGAATTTACAAGCATGTCATTTACCCCTCTTTTGTCTCTTTCGTATTATCTGTGCACTTATAATCTTCACATTTCTCATCTTTTTTTTTCTTCCAGAACACTTGGACAATATCTCAAGACAGTGTAACTCATTAAGCCTGGGGGGAAACTCCTAGACAAATCAAGCTAACAATTCCTAGAGCCTCTCGCTAATTATAGCAGGTAGTGATTAGGCCACCATTGTTTTTTCACAAGGGATAAAGCAGCACGCCAGGACAGAAAACACCGTGGGCAAGTCTGCATCAATATTCCACAACCAGGCAGTGGCACGAAACCCGAACGCATGGAAGATCGGACATGTCTCTGCTACATCATCCTTCCCAATCAAAGCCACAGAAGAGGGCAGGTGGAAATCGCTTCCACAGCAACATCCTGTGAAGTGTTCCTGTATTTTCATGCCTTTGTCATGGCCACTGGTAAACCACGAGGGTGAGTGGTTCTGCGTTTGACTCGCCTTGCGACGTCTGATGTCTCTGCCACCGGCGCCTTCAAACAGACCCCCGCACGAGGCGAGCTAGCCGTCACACGCATGTCAGGCATTCGCCCGCTGAATTTTAGTTTGGCTGGTGAGCACAAGGACCGACGTGGGGTGGAGGAGATGGGGGGAGGGGGGCGCGGGGGGCGCGGACCCTGAGGTTCAGCACCAGACAGAGGCCGAGGAAAGAGAAAGGTATCCAACTACACCACACACCCGGCTTCACTTTGATTCCCCCCGACTGACAGTGGTATGGGGTATATTAGCCCTTTGGGGGGAACTCATTTCATCCCCCGTCCAAACCAGGATATGGAAAGCAGTCTCTAAGCTGTAATTCTGCTTTTGATAGCTTGTCTACGGTTATTTCATGGCTGGCCGGGCTGACGGTAAGCCGGGCCTGTGGGCTCCACCACCTCACTGTGACACGTTTCCCCTGATTGTGATGTAATAAGAGATCGGGATCCTTCTCAACTTTGGCTGTGTGAAGCCAAGCAACCTTCTCATCTGTCTTTTTCCAGAGACCTTTGCATAGCAGTCCCAGCTGATAGCGACAGAAGAGCAACACAGGCTGTGTCAGAGCAATAAATCAGATTGCTTTTTTTTATCATGGCATGGAGTAGAAATAGAAGACAAAATACAGGTTATGGAGAGACAGACAGACAGACAGACAGACAGAGTCCCATACCACAGATGTGATTTAGAAATGCAGTTCCATCGGTAGGGGAATGTGTTTTGTATGGCAAACACGTAGGTCTTAGCCACTCCTCCCCCCTCATCAACTCCCCCCATTCTCTCTCTCTCTCTCTCTCTCTCTCTCTCTCTCACTCTCTCAGCTCAGGGGTGTGTGATGGTCTGGGAAAGATTAATGCATCTTCAACACCATGCTATGAAATCAAATTAGTGTACCCACTTCCCCAAGCACACGAGCCACACAGCACAGGACGCTGGGATACCGAAGCTGCTTTCCGTTCTCTCCCTGGAGGGGGTGCTATTTATTCTGCTGCTAATATATTTGCATTCATTGTATTTCTCGCTGCCCGTAAAATACAAACATATGACCGTCCAGCAGCTCCGTACGAGGATCCAGCTCGCTAGCGCACGTCCGTCACGTGAGAGCACCGGCGTGTTCCATCCTTCGTCGCTAATCAAATCCTTCTATATGAGGAGAGATGATAGTCATTTTTCGTCGCTCCTTCATAAAGGCGGCGCGTGGACTGCGACGGCGTCCCTGCTATTTTTTATTTTTTTTTTCATTTTGGCCAAGCTCGAATTGCATCAGCGGAGGAGAGCGGAGGCGCGACTCATAACAATGTCACATCACATTAAGTCACAGCCCGCCGGCCCACGGCCCTCAATCACGCCGCTGCTGACTGCGCCTATCTGTGACTGCGATTGGATTTGCTGAGAGAGGCGAGGAGGATTATGGCCACTCCTCTATATGTATATTCTGTTTTATCCAATCTAGTCTTTGATCATACCTTTGAGCACACTGGGAGTGGGCCAAATAAGATAGCTTAGGGTGTAATGCCATGTGGGAATGGACTGGAAGTATGGCAGAGGCTGGATGTAGATGTAGGATATATTTACAAGGAGGAGTCCCATATTGGGAAATCTGCAATGATCCTGGTTATTGGGGTCGAGCATGCCGACCCATTCTAAGGTCAATGGTGTCAGGCCCCACTTGTGTAAGTGCTGCGTGTGTCTGCACGGAGAGCTGGAAGTCTATGGAACATTCCAGCATGTGCAACTGCAGTGTTTCTATGCTGAGCTGTTCAACTGCCCCTCATCTCTTCTGGTTCTAGTGCAACCATCACCCTGAAGGAGAGTTCCTGTTTGTCTGCCCATCAGACCAGTCTGACCACTATGGGCCCTCAAGATGTACCTGATTGGCTCTTATACATGTCTGTCAGACCAGCCTGACCATCATGGACCAACCAGCTGCACCTGATTGGCTCTTATACATGTCTGTCAGACCAGTGTATCAGACCAGCTGTACCTGATTGGCTCTTATACATGTCTGTCAGACCAGCCTGACCATCAAGGACCAACCAGCTGCACCTGATTGGCTCTTATACATGTCTGTCAGACCAGTCTGACCATCATGGACCAACCAGCTGTACTTGATTGACAAACATTCGTCAGTTTTTAAGGTTTTTAAGCTTCTTTTGTGGGTTTGAGTTTGCCGATATGGTCCAGAGGAAGACGGCTGCCCCAGGTTGCCTTGGTTACTCAAGGTTAGCTTGTGTTGCTCTGGAGGAGCTTAGCCTTGTCAATGTCACCTTGGCTTGTTCATTAGAGCACTAGACCCAGATTCTCTGTGTACATGATATCTGAAAAGCTGCTTTGTCACATGTGTTGTAAAAAGTACAAACAAATACATTTAAATCTGAATTTGTTTAACAAACCTTTGGTTTTGAATTACAGAATTGATCATTAATAAACATGCTTGTAATTGCTAGCTAGGAGGCTTATCTTGGAGATATTTCAACAAATTGTACTTAATTATCATCTTCGTCACCATTAGCATCACCATCATCATTGTCATTAAGGTTGTACTGAAGATGTGAAATATGAAAAATAAGAGAAGGTAATAATTTTAGGAGAAAAATGAAGTTTTCAGTTGGGGTTTGAAACAGGGCAAAGAAGAACTGAACCAAGGAACATTCTTCTGAAATCTAAGAGAAAGGAGAGAGGGTCTTAGCCCCAGAGTGTCAGTATTTATCACACATCACGTTGTAAGTCAGATGATGTGGTACTGAAGAACAGAGCTATTAGTCAAAGGCCTAATACGAGGCTCAAATGAGAGTGTATTCTGTCACATCACACCAATTCTGATGTTGAGCTAAAGAGATGTGTGCAAACTGACTATCCTGCTAGGTTCAGTGAGGACACTGCTATACATGAGTATACATATAGATGAATGATCGCTTCCTTGAGGACCAAGGGTGTGTGTGTTATTGTTTGTTTATGTTTGTTTGTGAACTTGAGTAATACAGTCAAGCATATTCAACCATAATCTTAACAATCAATTGCATCTACTGCACATACAGTTTTACACAAAATAAATGTTCCATAAGAATAAGAGCGAACCCCTCCGTCCCAAACAGCTCTCGTCTTTACGGAGCTCTGCGCTACAAGTCTGGCAGCACCACTGCTGTGTTCAAACAAAAGGTGTTGTTTAAATGAAACTGACAGCAGTGACAGTAACAGAGCGGCAGAGCACGGTAATGTGTGCAGCTGGGCTCGGAGCTGAAGGGCTGGGTGATCAGTCTTGGGCCTGCCCGCGGAGCAGCGGCACGCCATACTCTTAACGATGATGGATGGAAATCCTGAGGCCACGACGTCAAGCTGGAGCTTCTTCTGGTTCCTCCGGCCAAGAGCACACAGGAAACGTGGCACGGAGCACGCCGAGGCAGGGCGGCCGAACCCTCGCAGCGAGGAACGTCCAAGAGAGCGTGAAGAGGACGCGGAATATCTTCCACGCCGACCCTCTTGCAGGGGTGACGTTCCTGAAGATGGCACAAAAGCTGTGTGTGCAAAAGAGATTAGGATCTCAGGAAGAACATGAACGATCAGCCAGTGCCCGCATCCTTCTACGTTACACCACATATTTGCGAATGCTGTTGTAATATGAATGCATAAGTTATTGCTTTTTGACGAGGCTTAACAAAACCCTTGCTGAGTGCCGTACCGTGCCTGTCTCCTAAAAAAAAAAAGGTGAAACGCTACTTAAGATGCAGGAAGTCTCCTCTCCTGCCAATCTGAGGACTTGAGCACACATGCCTTATAGAACCTTGTCTTTACCCTATTGACTGGGGATGAGCGTGTCAACGGGCTCGGATTAAAGTCTTAGTCCTATCTCTGAAACGGGCGGGTGGCGCGCGGACAGGGGGCTTGTGGGGAGTTTGTTTACCTGCACGGACCCTTTTGTGTGTTCAGGCAAAGCAGGACGGAGGAAGAAGGAGCTTCCTGTCCCAATGTCACCTTCGCTCGGGTCCGTCCTGGAGAGGTGATAACGCCCAGATAACACCCAGAGCTCTTAATTAATCATCGGCGCCGTATCGGTGTGTCAATAATGCCGCCGCCGTCAGCTCTTCAGCTGCCCTCAATCAAACCCTGCAGGCCCCCTGAGTTCTAATTTAGCCGCTCCCCCGAGCGGGCCAGCCGAGCGCAGGACGTGCCGACTGGTCCTGTGGACACGTCACTGGCAGCGGAAAGCGCCTCCTCGCTGTCACAGACCAGGGGAATGCGGAGGAGACGGACACCGGTTCCCTCCTGCAACCGCCCGGCTCCCCTCCGCAGACGGATGAACTCTGCTCCTGTGCTGACACGCCGTGCTGATGTGTGCAACATATAGAACCAGCAGAACATGACTCACCATTGGCTTACGGGCGCCAGGTCCACGATTTCCACGCACCACCTACCCAAATTCAGAGGAACTTCAGTAGGAAGACCTACATGTACACAGGTGCACAGTAATTATAAGTGCACAATTACAGACCGTGGCTATCGCTGACATGCACCAGCCAGTGACGAGCCACTGCCCCGTTCAACCCGGGACACGTTCAGATCGTGGGGCACTGCTGAAATAACATTTGGGTGTCAGGCGATTCTAAGCCAGCATTACCAGTGGTAATATGGTGCCATGGTTGCGTGTCTGCTTGTATAACTGTGTCAGGCATGGCACTGTTGCAAGGGATTTTATACGCATCAGTGTCACTTCCATTATGACGTTTTGCTTACACCATGTCCCTCGAAAAGAGGTCTGTTTAGCTGCCCAGTTATTTGCCTGCACACATATCTCTAGGAACATGCTCTTTTGTGTCAGTAAACAGCTCTTTAACACATCCAGCTAGTAACATGCACACACTAATGGGTAATGGGATCTGTACACACACCATTTGTCAAAGGATCTGCACACATCATTGGTCGCGGGATCTACACACACCATTGGCTGCAGGATCTACACACACTATTGGTCACGGTGATCTGTTCCCCTTTGCAGTGAGTCTTTCTACCAGTCTGTAGGTTCCGTCTCCTTTACAACATATTGGAAACTGAGGCCTGTCCAATCGATACCTCAGATGCCACGTATGTGCTGGTGCCTGGCCAATGCAAATGTCCCATCCTCCCACAACTGCCACCCAAGCAAAGTGAATAAACACTGCGCAGTGAGTCTTGCCTGTGGAGCACACATGCAGATGACCTGCCCAGAGACCTGTGCCTAATTGTTATTCATGTTTACAAACTTTCATCTCCTGAGGAGGCACGCCTGCCACATACGTAATGAGCCGACAGGCCAACGTCCCTGCGCGGGAGCGGACATGCATTTATTCATGCGGCCGGCGCGCGGCCTCCGCACACCTGGAGTCCCCTCGGAGAGCAGGCGTTCGGCAGGCGTTCACGGAGGTGTCGCCCTGCAGTCCTCGGTGGCCGGCCGGGCACGTTAGGGGCGCGTTGGGGGGCGATTAGCGTGTTAGCTGTGCTGCCGTGTGACTGCATGCAGTGCTTCCGCTCCGTCTGTATGGGGGAGGAGAAGCTTTCTGCAAAAGCACTCTGTGTGTGTAGGAGAAGAAGGTTACAGGCAACCTCAGAAACATCATGTCCAAGCAGGCAAGTGGTATTCCTTTGGGGAAAGTACCATATCTCTGTAGGATACTGACTAAAACCACGAAGGCCCATATGCAGACAGTTTTACTCCCCACTTTGAGTGTGTGTGTGTGTGTGTGTGTGTGTGTGTGTGTGTGTGTGTGTGTGCGCACACGTTTGTGTAACACTTCATTTCAGCTGAAACAAGACACTACACTATAGGAAAAGTTACCATTAAACAGTCACATAAAGTCAGGCAGGTTGTTTCCTGGATAAAACTCCAGGAGAGATTGTCAGTGCACGGTATCCAGGACAGCCAATATCTGTTGTCCTTGTGAACAGTGGTTAGTAGCAATGTTGGCTGAATTCTTCCTGAGAGAGAATTTTTGTAGCTCCATCTACTACTAGAAACTCTCCTGTTGTACTACTGTTACCCATTCACCACACTGCCACCTACTGGTGTGTGCATGTTTGCACACGTGTGTATATATATAGCCTGCGTGTATATCACTAGACAAAACTTCTCACAAACTGCCTTCAGACTGCCTTCATTAACCTTGGGCCTCAGTGGATACAGGTCAGTGCGTCCTCTGATGTGATATCAAGGCCTATAATTCCAGATGTCCAGGCTTCTACAACACATTTCACATCTATCTCGGTGCCTGATGCAATGTGTCACAACTGCTAGTAATGTAAGTCATAATTTAAGAGAAGCAAAAAAGAAAGTGGTTAATGAATTACCACTTTATTCATCTGTGATATATTTTATGTTCCTATGATTTATACTTTATTGCAGAGGTAAAAATGTGCAATGGAAGGTACAACATGTGAATGTCCACAGTTTCAGAACATGATTAATGAGAAAACAACTGTGAAAAGACACTTCAAAAGCAAAGCTATCACACAATTCAATGTCAGCGAAGTTTTAAACTGGGTTAGTTTCATTAAGTTTTGGTCTGATAGTCAGGGCACCTACATCTACTCCAGCGGCTCCTGCGGAGAGAACGTGTCCTCAGGGTGCACGTGTGAGGGGAGGTGGTGTCTAACATTGACCTCTTCAAAATGAGGACACGCCCCCCCAAAACAAGCGCTCACCTTCTGAGTAGGGCTTGGGGTGTGTGGAAGGAATCAATCCCATCTGACCTTCTGACTTAATCTCGGCATGCTCTACTGGGGCCCTCCTGGGAGCTCTGCGACTGCGGGACCAGACGGCGGGGCTGCCAGCACTCGTAAACCTCCTGCTCCAGGAACTAACCTTTCTCGCGTGTATGGAGACTGACACCTCTGCACTTTAAGAAGGCAAGAAAGCGGGTCCTGTAGGGCGGGACATAATGGGAGAGTGAGCATGAGCACACACACAGGCTCCTTATAGAGGAATTATGGGCAAACACCTGGGGTACTGACTGGGATACTGACTGTGGTACTGACTGGGGTACTATCTGTGGTACTAACTGGGGTACTAACTAGGGTACTAACTGGGGTACTGTCTGGGGTACTGGCTGTGGTTCTGACTGGGGTACTGACTGGGGTACTGGCTGTGGTACTGACTGGGGTACTAACTGGAGTACTGACTGGGGTACTGTCTGAGGTACTGACTGGGGTACTAACTAGGGTACTAACTGGGGTACTGTCTGGGTACTAACTGGGGTACTGTCTGGGTACTGACTGGGGTACTGACTGGGGTATTAACTAGGGTACTAACTGGGGTACTGTCTGGGTACTAACTGGGGTACTGTCTGGGTACTGACTGGGTACTGACTGGGGTACTGACTGGGGTACTGATTGTGGTACTGACTGTGGTACTGACTGGGGTACTGACTGGGGTACTAACTGTGGTACTGACTGGGGTACTAACTGGGGTACTGACTGTGGTACTGACTGTGGTACTGACTGGGGTACTAACTGGAGTACTTACTGGGGTACTGACTATGGTACTGACTGGAGTACTGACTGCAGTAGTACAACGGTGTTATGGTGACACTTTCATTGCTTTCAGCTTGGCACTCTGCAAGGTCAGTAGATGGGGGGAGCAGTGCCATCAAATGACTCTGTGATGCCTGCAGGAACCATCCAGCGAAAAAAACTGGTCTATGCTAAACTGCTGAGAGCCCAGGTCTTAACAGCAGCAGAACTTAACATAGCACACGATGTTATTACTCTGGGCAAGGGCAGAACGTTGCCAATGTTTCTGTCCGTTTCATCTCTGTCAGAAGTTGAGCCATGAGTTTAACCTTTATTATATTGATCTTTCAGTCCTGTGTTTAGATGGGAATTATGAGATTTTCAAGATGATTTCTGAATTTTAGATGTACATGTACAAAATATAGATAATGTTCATTCCAAATGTGGTTTGCGCATTAAGAACAATAATAAATGAAGCAATAGAGTCTGTAAGCTTGATATATCCGTGTGCATTTTCAGTGCAGGTTAATATTAGAAGAATTATATTAGCAAGCAGTTTTGATACAGGACTAGAATGAAATTTGAACACATGATCCCACTAAAGTGACCTGAAGTGCAGTCCAGATCAGCAGTAAAACTGGGATGTGTCCAGCTAGCATACGGGGCCCAGGACATCCAGGCCCAGCGGCCAAGACCAGCCTGACAGGTGCATTATGGGTGGGTGCTGACAGGGAGGAGTGGCTCTGGTGTGGACAGCGTAGCACATGGAGACTTCGACCTGTGGACCTCCTCACTCTCCCTACTCACTCTCTCTACTCACTCTCCCTACTCTCTCTACTCACTTTCCCTCCTCACTCTCCCTACTCACTCTCCCTACTCACTCTCCCCACTCACTGTCCTCCTTAACCTGCTTCTCTCAGCAACTTGATGGGTTTCTGTTTCCCTGAACATATACGTATAAACATACTTATACTCTAAGTGGGGTTAATTAGGGGCCAGTTTATGTAATATTACATTTTTAAAATTATACCTTTACTAATCCTCAATAATCCACTGCCAAACCTGCAGGATTCTGTGGAAATTAGACCATGTATAAGCATAAAAACGTCTTTTTATGTTCATACAACAAGAAAAAATGCCTTTATGGTGCTGCTTTCAGTGAAGGAATGAAGCCGACTTTGACGTGTCCTCTTAGAGTTTGATACTTTGCATTATTCTGCACGTTAGTCAATTCCATTGCGATTATACAGACTGCCTGCCACATTATTCAGGCCGATCCACACTGCCACCTGCACCTGTTACCCCTCCCTGCTGCCCTTCACAGGAGAGGAGAAACTGGGTCTCTCTCTCTCTCTCCCTCTGTCCCCCTCTCCCTCTCTCTCTCTCCCTCTGTCCCCTTCTCATACCAGCTGATGAGTTCACCTGCAGCATCTCCCTGGAGAGACACTCCACAGCACAAGGACAGAGTGGTGGTGTTGGAGGATCAGCTCTGGCACTGGGGGGGTTGATACTACTGCACTGACGTATACATACTGATCGCTTAAATTACGCTGGAGAATTTGGACAGAGAAAGGAATCTTTCCTCATCTCCATCCATACACAGACACGATGCATTCTACTAATTCATTTTTTTTATTAACAGGTGTTGCAAAAATTAGTTATAATTATTCACATTTTGCAGCCTAGGAAATCACGGGTGGTGTGTCCAAGTATCTTCGAGCTTACATCGATGAGAATGCACATTAATACGCGAGTCACTAAACCCCTTCCTGGTACGTGTACGTCTTTTCCTTTGTTGCTTTTTTTCCTCCACGGCCCTGCACACCCCCGCCCTGTCAGCGCACGCAGTCGTCTCATAACAGTCTCCTTCACAATCCAAACAACAAAGACAGTGACGAGCACGGCTAGACGGCCCCTTTAGCTGCCGCCGCCGCACGCGCTCCTGAAGTGCTGCTCTGTGGCCGAGCCGTTTGCAGCGCTGCACCTTCCGACTGCGGCCGCAATAATAAAGATCATCTATCCGCGGCGGCCGCTCGTCTTCACACCGCCGCTCCCTTGCTTAATTTGTTCCCTGCGGAGCAATGAGCGATTTTGTCTGTTCTTTCCTTTATATTAAACATCGGGCCCTATTAGCTCTCAATAATCATTTTCTGCCGCTGCAGACACAGTGATTTCCCTGGGCGCGCGGAAACGCAATAACGTCAGCCGAGCTGCAGACCTAATATTGCCATCATTCATTTTTATGTGTCTGCTCAAGCCCGGGGAAAACGCCTCGAAAGGCCTCTCTCCCAGGGCTTGCGCAGGAGACCGAGCGAGTGTGGAGCTCGTACCTTTCGAAAGTTGCGACGAATCCAATTTTCTGCTACGGCAGCAAAAAGTTACCCATTTAAAGGCAGAGACTGGCAGGCAGGAGATAGGACGGAACTCCCACGTTTCGCTTAAGCATGTAGGGAACATCAACGGATCCTCTCCCCTAAAACAGGACGCCAAAGCAGAGCTTAATACCACCCTTAATCGGCTTTTAAGCCATTGTCTGATATCTCTCCCCCGCATCCCCTGCATAATAATGTTTATGTTAGGTTTTTAACCCTTTTGTGCCTTTCTCTGAGGTAGTGTTGTTGTTTTTTGTCCATGGCACCATCCTCTACACATGATTAGGCGACCGCACAGACCGGTCTCATCAGCAGCTCGACTCGGACAGATCCCGGAGCCTCGACGACCGAGCGGAGCTTGTATCTGATCTGCGCCCCTGAAGTATTAGCGCTGCAGCAGGAAGGAGGTAGTGGTCACGGCTCGTGTGGCACAAAGCACCTACTCTTCTACCGAATATAAAATGAGAAAATTATTGTACTATGTCCTATTGTGTAACTATTATGGTTAGAATATACGCAAGTGCCTTTGTTCTAAACGAGACGGCTTCTAAAAAATCCATTTGCTCTCTGTTACTTAACAAAACGTACAACGGCGACAATCACCACCATTTCATTTGATTGCACGCAAAACAATCAAGATTCATTTTTTTTCTCCCTTTTTCGTACCCCAAGTGGTTGATTATTTTGTTCGGCGTTGGAGACTTCCATCTTTACCCGCGCAAAGCCTCTCTCATTATCACACGCGAGCTGAAGAGTGTCACCATCAAACGTGCACGCGAGATGGTGGCGCTATTTTTTTGATAATTGTGGCAGGAGAGACCTCAAGCACCGAGGGGAGCGCGGCGTGAAATCACACCAAATTTAGTCCACCCGCTTGCCGCACCACCCGCTGCGGTCGACTTAATTGTTGCGCTGAGGGAGGGTGTGCCGGCACGAGCCGGAGATGAAATCAAATTACATGTCACAGCCTGGACAAAGCAGGAACCGGCTGAGAGAGAAAGAGGGGGCTAATCGCCTCTGGAGTGTTTAGAGGCCATGCGGACTGGGTTTATAGAGCAACAGCAGGGGAAAAAGAAAACTGTACAGAAAGCAGGAGGGAGGTGTGGTCAGCAGAGAAGTCCATCTACTGGCCGTATAGCGACAACCTTGTTTCAAAGGTTCAAAGGCCAGGAAAACACATTATTCGGGCCTTATTTGCATATCACAAGGACCACCTTTCACGAGTTCCTCGTTTTTCACATCTGCAGTGACGTCATTTTTTTCAATCTCTTTTAATCAGATGTGGAGGAGGTTTGGATTCAGGATCGCAGGACAGCAGACATATGATCTGATATAGGCCTCTCATTAAGAATGTCCAAGACTCTCAGTCAAGAGTATGTAAAGACTCCACGCATGTCTTCGGAGCTCGTCAAGAACATTGTTAGCATGCTAATCTGTTTAAAATTAATTAAAGACTGTTACAGAAGCCTTGATGAGGGAAACTGGTGGCATATTTATCAGATGCTCTGGGCAGCTCTTGAATTACCAGCCAACTTGGTAATTAGAAACTTTACTTTGCAGATCATTAATGGGAGCCATGTTAAACAAATCTTCAAGCCACCTTTCCTAAAGTAACTCCTCTACTAATTACTAAACATTACAATTAGTATAACCAAAATCATTGGTGCCTAATTATACTAGGGTCCCCGTGAAAGGAGTTTTACATTAGGTCGCCGTTTTATTGCTATGGTAACTGGAACTGTAGCCGTGGGAATGCTTATTATGTCATTCCCTCACACAGCAGAAGACCATCGCGTGTCGCTTGGCTGCTCTACAAGTCAGCGTGTCACTGCGGAAACGCTGTTTTAAAGAATAATAATGATGATAATAAACAGCAGCTGCTAAACGTGAGTCGATAACACTGCGATGCACCCTCAGTGGCCTCTTCATTAGCTACACATACTCTCCATCTCCTGCGTCGTCATAGCACCATTCTGGCAACCGTGGCGTAATCGGAAGCTGACGTAATGAAATTCCCAGCCATGTTTTGTTATCTGATTGTACTGGAAGGCGCATACTGAGATGTTCCGGGATATATTGGCACCATGTTCGTTGCACTGCGTGTAGTCCTCGTGAACAATGCTTTCATTCTCCTATTCAACTTTTATTCTTCTATTCTGTTCTTTGTATTGTAAATATACGTCTTGTGATGAAGGTTAACAAATCACCCACTGGGACGTCGCTGGATTTCATTCTCTACTATACTATTAATTCTAATATGTAGCTGACTTGACACGACCTGAGCGCTTCATGTAATTTAGTGGCAAAAAAATATATACCGAAGCATATTCGTCTACGTCTGTTTAATTAGTGGCGTCACACGATGCTTCTTACGCATCACTGGTGAAGCAGATTTACAGTTAAAGTTTCGACCACACGTGTGTGCAGATAGTATCGTTTCCACTTCCTACTTGTTTCATTATAAATAGCCACATCATACCTCCATAGTGTTTGGCACAGGAATGGCTCGTGGAAAAAAAAGTATCTCACCTTTTTGACTGTGGAAGATGACAGCCCATTAGGCACTTACGAAACAGGAAGATGAAAGTGGAATATAAGTTAACGAAAGATGAAAAGTGACAAGAAAAAAAAAAGATATATACCGTAGATGAGTTCTAGAACTTCAGAGAGAGACCTTTGGTGGTTCATGAAATATGAATTTCTCTGGGTGTAGAAGATTTCACCATTGTTGCGAGCGCCGTTGCTTATTCTAACCCAGATTCATTTCTTCACTCATAATACATGGACGTGTGCTGTAGTAAGAGTAGTACGCCAAAAGGTGGCACTCTAGCTGCTCACCAAGGAATAAGACGTTGAGTCTCTCATTTTCATCTCTAACAGACCTTGAATATGGTCTGCTTTCGTGGTTTGGGTACACCTGACGTACCGCTAGGCTGACCTCTAAAGAGATGTTTTCAGTGAGATGTTTATGGATGTACCCTGTCTGTCCATTCTCCCGCTGACTCCAACTCAATTTCACGTCTTTGAAGTGCATGGCTGATGGGAACGTGGCGTCAAGCTTATCATAAAAGACACAGGTCAGGGAAACGTGCCACTTTCAGCAGTGCTCTGCGTAGGTTTTCTCCTCGCCCAGCACCGCCAGGGTAATGACGATGTAAAATGCCTGGGTTGTATCTCCTTCGCCAAAATACGGCTTTGAATTAGGCTCCATTATCGTTGAATTTGTATTCTTCTCCATTAGCGTTCGGCAGATCGCTCTCGCAGCCGTATTTTTATAATAGACTGCGCGAGGCGGAGTCGGTGAAAGGCTCGCGGAGTTCGGAATTTCAGCCGCCGTTAACAAAGAGCCGCGCACGCGTAGTGCGATGCAGCGTTGCTCGGGCCTGTGTCCCACAAACGGCAAGCATCTGGTCGGTCAGACCGTGATAACTACTTGCTTGTCTCAATCTGAGCAGATATCCTTGTGGCTGTATGACTGTACCGTCAGTGTAATGTTATATACATACATATATATACACACATATATATATGTGTGTGTGTACAACAACAATTCCTACCACTGATGTCTGAATTTTACAATGAAATGCGCGAAATTGGTCATTTTTGAAATGATACAATATAATGTTTACAAAATGTTTGGACTGTACAGCTCCTATTTATGCTTAGATATATAGAGCAGTGAACAATGCATTAAAATAGCTTTGGTGAAAAACAGCTTGACTAACTTGGCTTTCTTATACGAACCTGCACTGACGAATCTGGCACACCTAGTTCTCAGGTAAGGGTAAGGCAGACTGCCTGAGGTGAGGGTGATTTTCCCACTGGGACACACGGCACATAAACGGTTTAATGACTATAAATCATGAAAATGACAAAATATTTACAGTATACATTGTTCCATGTGGGAAAACATCACAATATATCTACCAGATCTCCATATTCCTGGTGATATGTACTCCTCTGCCTCTCTAGCATGTAGGCAGGACAGTCCATTAACAACAAGATGGGAACACATTACTGTCATGAATAACCATATATTGTACAGTTGAATTGTACAATTATTTACATTTCTTGGATTATCTAAAAAAGTTGAAGGCTTTAAAATAATTTAAAGCTCTAGACATGTAGATAGATTTTTAAAATATAAACTAATTATCCAGCTATTGTTGGGATCTTTCACACACCCATAAATCATGTATATTTGTGTGATTTGAGTGAAGTTATGATGGTGGTAGTTGTTGAGGGTGCCCATCTATCTAATTAACAATTCATTCTTTGTATTCTGATTATTGTGCCATTTATAAAAGATAAAGTCCTCTTTGCAATTATAATCATGATAACAGAGAGATGTGAGCAGCAAATAAAGGATAATCTTTTCCCCTTGTCTGTTGAGTTGTGTTGGAAACAGTTTACTGTTCAACCACTGTGAAAAAGTGAGACCATACTCTGCATAGGATGCTGGAGTTTTTCATAACATCTGCACCTACAGACATCAGTTTTTAACAAGCCCTAATTGTTCGTTGACTTTGGCCCAGCGTTTAAGCTGTGGTTTTCTGTGGGAATTTGGGGAAAGTTGAACGAGTCCACTGAGGTCATCTGAAGTTTCTCACCCTCATCCAGCAGAAAGGTACGGTGTGTCATTTTAGCATAGAGGAGCCAAGAAGCAGAAGGCTTCGTGTCTACAAGCAGAATTACAGGTGACAGCCGCAACTCAGACACGTCCCATCCTGCCTGCATTCCACAGCGCTCCGTTCACAGGAAAATTCCGGTTTCAGGAAAAAATTCTTAGAGAAAGATATGAGGAGAACGTGCTACATCGGAACATTTGGTTTAGTTCATTTAGGTTGGCATTCTACATTAGGTTGACATTAGGAGACGCTCTCTTTGTTGTGAGCAGCCTTTGTCATCTTGAAAGTGGGGGTGGATTCGAGAGCTCAGTTGCCCTACAAACACATCCGCAACGTTTCTGGCAACCCTCACGGTATTCAGTGGGGAACATTCTGCACTTAGAACCTGCTTAGAAGAAAGAAAGTTAACATGTATTTATTCTCCAGAAAACCACAGAGCAACCAGCCTGACTACCAGTTGAAATGCTTGTGCAGTGTGTTAATGCACTAAATAAAACTCAAAACATCACCAGCTCATGACAAAAGTGAAATAAATTTGCCTAATCTGGTGAATGAATGATCCTAATCTGGACAATGAATTAGCCTAATCTGGTGAATGAATGATCCTAATCTGGACAATGAATTAGCCTAATCTGGTGATCGAGCAAAATCCTCATCTAAAGACTAAACATGAATCTTTCTTTTGTTTTGTTTTTTGTTTTGTTTTTAATTCGTTTTGACAACAAATTCAGGCAAAACATTTTGGTGGGAGTTGTAATAATTATCTTTGCTCCCCAAAGGATTTGAAGCAGCAGATGTTAACATCAAGAAACTGGTGCTCAGGTGAATATCCTCATGAAGCCCTATGAAATCTGTGAAACATTCAGAACAAGACATAACACGGGCCCCGGACTCGGTCTTAATGAGTTTGTGAAATTCTGAATGTGACAGTTTCGACAGCAAAAACATTTTTTGTTTGTTTGTTTGTTTGCTTCCTGAATGGTTTGTTAGGAGTGTTGACAGTGTGGTGAACCATGGCAACATAACAGTGATAATAATATATTAGAGCAAGCTGTAGTGTTTGCGTCAACATGGGGGCAGTGTGCCAAAAATTCATAACCGCATGACTGCAGGTTGAAATCCCTTAATGGTCCACAGTGTATGAAACCAACTGAAGACACCGTGAGTTAAATATAGACTTTTATTAGAAACCTTGCACCTACGCTGGTTTATAGGTGCATTTTGGAGGTGTACAATTTCACACTGTAGCTATGCACACATTTCATTCACTATCTTTGCCATTCTTTACTGATCCCTTTACCTGCACATCTGCACAGTGTTCCTAATCGATGTCTTGGATGAAATGGATAGTCGGTGTATAACAGGGTAGAATTGCTGCTTTAGGGTAGAATCACCGCTTGACAGTTCTTTACAACACCTAAACAGACTTTACACACAACATAAAACTTCCTTTGGAACAACAGAAATGATCTAGATGGAGGAAACTGAACAGAGAGCTGGATAACAAACAGGAAAGAAACAAACATGGAATAAACAGTTTGCTGGTGACCTCTTGCGTTTTCATCTACTTCCAGGTCATGCTCTCCTTCCAAACACACCTTTAGCTTCCGCGGTGGTGCTTGGCTGTTTGGTTGGTTAGATGCCAAAAATTCTAATAACACAACAACTATATAGGACTCTATTTTCCATAAATCCAATGTTGTAAGAAACCACAGGCTACATCATTTGGAGATATTTACCACAGTGGGCTGCTTCGTCGTTTTGATTACAGTGTGCCAAACTAATTTGTTGAAGGGCCATTCTAAGACTTATGTCAACATTTTCACCTGTCAGTCAGTGCAGGCTCCCTGCCATGTTAAATGGCTACTGCTGGTTGTGGTTCACAGGTTTTGTAATATCCCAGTCATTTCTTGTCATAGACATGTCTCAACTGTCTTTGTGGGGACAGGCCCCTGTTTTGGAAGCAACTGAAGGAACAGATTGCATTAGCCATTTAAATCAACATCACCAGTGGGCCTGTCAGGTTCTCTCTCTCTCTTTCTCTCTCTTTCTGTCTCTCTCTCTCGATCTCTCTCTCTTCTGGTGTTGGTCTCTCACTATTTGCAGCAAGTGTTTTGCCTGGGTAAAACGTATTTATCAGTATAATGTGTTGGAGTGGCACCCTCAGCTATTAGAGCTGCTGAGAAATGATGGCCTTGTCAGTGTTCTTTCACAGTTTTGGTCTGGATAAAAATGGAGAGATCAGTATTTTGTAATGCGTCATCCATCAGAGAGACATTTCAAATGATACAATTTCTGTACAGTTTGACACTGCATATAAATGCAGCATTCAGACCCATGACACAGAATGCTACGCAAGGATGTAGCATGGCTGAAGAACCGGAACCAGAAACACTCTCAGGATGAGTGACTGAGCGGACTCGGCTGTTACGTGAGTCTGGTCCGACCCATGTGCTAATGCAACACCCGTGTGTGTCGGTGTCTTTCAGGAGAAACTCTCTTTAATGGTCTTCTGTTTTTCCGTTAAAGCCAGCAGAGGACTCAGGTGCCTTCTGCTTTATTATGGAGAGGAAAATTTGCAACAAATTCCTCACAATATTTTCACTGATGAGTCTGTATTTTGTAGGTCAGGCTCAGTTGGGTTCTGATTCCTCCTAATCAGATTTGGAAGAATTTGCCCTATAGAAGGAAATCAAAATGGGACGGATAACTTACTTTCCTTGCCTGCTTTGTTCAGCCCTTGGTATGAAATAACTATGTTAAAAAAACAGGTCTGGAATCATATTTGATATTTTTCCAGCCCTTTTTTTCTACAGCTCATGTTTCATGCAGATAAAGAGAAACCTGGAAATGGTGTGGAGAAGATTAAAAACCGTAGTGGCTTCTGGCTACAGGAAGGCCATATGCACAGGAATATAGCATAGCATATAAAAATATTAACCATATGATTATGCATTTGTTTGTGTTGAAGCCATTCAAAATGTGTATTTGTTTCTACATGGTGTTCCTATAGTGACTGTACTCCTGTTCCACAGTTCCCTTGTGTGGCCTCCCAATATCAAACAAACCAGGCACTCACATGTACAGTTTGAATGGCTGAACAGCGAAGCACAACTTCATGATATAGCGATCTGTAAAAACACCCCCGTCCATGGGCTTCCACTTAAGAGGTGAGTGTTGTTGTTGACGTCAGTCAGGAACTACAAAGGGGAAGGAGAAGGGGAAGGAGAAGGGGAAGGAAAAGGGGAAGGAAAAGGGGAAGGGGTCTCTTGTGGATGAGCTGGGATCATCCCCTCTGTAATGGCCGTCCGTGCAAACTCAGTCTCAGTACTAATGTGCTCAGGCTGGATTAGAGCAGATAATCCCATAACTCGGATATGGGAGAGGTCTATAATAAGGCTCTCCAGTATGACCCAGCATGCCTGTAAAAGCACATTATTTACCACAGCACACAGGAAGGGAACACCTGTGTATTCCGGCAGCTATAAATGACCGACGGAGCTGACAGACAGATCAGACAGACAGATCAGACAGACAGAGCAGACAGACAGAGCTGACAGACAGAGCAGACAGATAGAGCAGACAGACAGAGCTGACAGACAGAGCAGACAGACAGAGCAGACAGATAGATCAGACAGACAGAGCAGACAGACAGAGCTGACAGACAGATCAGACAGACAGAGCAGACAGACAGAGCTGACAGATAGAGCAGACAGACAGACAGAGCCGACAGACAGAGCAGACAGACAGAGCCAACAGACAGACAGAGCCAACAGACAGACAGAGCCGACAGACAGAGCCAACAGACAGACAGAGCCGACAGACAGAGCAGACAGACAGAGCTGACAGACAGAGCTGACAGACAGAGCCAACAGACAGACAGAGCCGACAGACAGAGCAGACAGACAGAGCTGACAGACAGAGCTGACAGACAGAGCCAACAGACAGACAGAGCCGACAGACAGAGCAGACAGACAGAGCTGACAGACAGAGCTGAGAGATAGAGCAGACAGACAGAGCCAACAGACAGACAGAGCCGACAGACAGAGCAGACAGACAGAGCTGACAGATAGAGCAGACAGACACAGCCGACAGACAGACAGAGCCAACAGACAGAGCAGACAGACAGAGCTGACAGACAGACAGAGCTGACAGATAGAGCAGACAGACAGAGCAGACAGACAGAGCAGACAGATAGAGCAGACAGACAGAGCTGACAGACAGAGCAGACAGACAGAGCAGACAGATAGATCAGACAGACAGAGCAGACAGACAGAGCTGACAGACAGATCAGACAGACAGAGCAGACAGACAGAGCTGACAGATAGAGCAGACAGACAGAGCCAACAGACAGACAGAGCCGACAGACAGAGCAGACAGACAGAGCCAACAGACAGACAGAACCGACAGACAGAGCAGACAGACAGAGCTGACAGACAGAGCAGACAGACACAGCCGACAGACAGACAGACACAGCCGACAGACAGAGCAGACAGACAGAGCTGACAGACAGACAGAGCCGACAGACAGAGCAGACAGACAGAGCTGACAGACAGAGCAGACAGACAGAGCAGACAGACACAGCCGACAGACAGACAGACACAGCCGACAGACAGAGCAGACAGACAGAGCTGACAGACAGAGCAGACAGACAGAGACGACAGACAGACAGAGCCGACAGACAGAGCAGACAGACAGAGCTGACAGACAGAGCAGACAGACACAGCCGACAGACAGAGCAGACAGACAGAGCTGACAGACAGAGCAGACAGACAGAGCAGACAGACACAGCCGACAGACAGACAGACACAGCCGACAGACAGAGCTGACAGACAGAGCAGACAGACAGAGCAGACAGACACAGCCGACAGACAGACAGACACAGCCGACAGACAGAGCAGACAGACAGAGCTGACAGACAGAGCAGACAGACACAGCCGACAGACAGACAGACACAGCCGACAGAGCAGACAGACAGAGCTGACAGACAGAGCAGACAGACAGAGCAGACAGACAGAGGTACTTTTTCAAGCCTCCCTTTTATATCATTATAAAACACTGTGTTAGACTCTTAACAAAGTAATCAATCACATTTTTTGTTGGGAAACATTTCACTACTCCCTCATATTGTCCTCAAATCAATTCCAAGTCTTTTGATGGATCTTAGATGCTATAAACATTCTCAGGGATCTTTTCCTTCCAGAATTAGGCTCAGGTCCAGACCTCGATATATGTCATCAGGATTTATAAGCCTTTTCTTGTTTTTGTACATCGGCGTCAGCGCAGTTTCATTGCCAAAGCCAGCCATCCACTGTTCCCTCACACCCGTCAGAAGTGCCGCTACTGGGGAGGCTGACAATACCAGCTCATTTTATTTTACTGATATGTAGAATTCTTAGGGGTTCCCACAGTGAGGTGTTACATTACATTTGCAGCACACTTTAACCCAAATCTATGAATGCTCTGAATTTTTAATGTGATTTATAGAGGGGAAAAGCCTCAGTATTGTAGTGTCTTTTGTCATGATGTATATTCCAAACCTTACTTTTCCTTCCTAAGTATATTCCTTACTTTGTTAATTGTGATGCTTGCTAGCGTGGTCTGATATGCAGTGTGTTGTTGTCATCTGTACAATGGATAAAATGAATATTACAGGGTTTAGGGGCCTCCAATATTTTCTATTTAAATGTTTCAGTTTTAGACATTTGAATTTACTACACTACAGGAGTCTTTCTCGCCCCTTCCCACAAGCACACACACACACCTTCCCCCAGCATGTTTTTCTCTGTGGATCAGGTTGCCAATTTAAAGGCAGACGAGCCCAAATTAGTTTCCAATGACCCTTTCTCACTCGACTTTGTCAGACTTTCCTTAAAACTAAACAGTCTCCGGGGCCCAGTCAAAGTGTCGTCATTCCTGTGGGATTCAGAAACAGCTTTCTGAAGTGAGGAGTTATCCCTTCAGCAGAATGTTAAGTAGGGTTAACCAGGTGATCACTCCCTTCAGATATGTCTTAAAACATTGATAAGAATAAAGACACCATGGCGCCATATCCTTCTGGAAAATATCATAATGAAAAAAGGAGTTCTTTGGGTTCTGTAATCTGATTTTTTTTTTCTTCCATTTTTCATAGAAGGTACGATTCACTGAACTGATGATCTAGTGGACTGGTTCAGGGAATAAGTGAGGTTTCACTCTCAGTAGTGTTAAGTGCTGTTAGACATGAAGGCAGAGACTGTTTCCAGAAGGCTGTTTTCAGAAGACTCATCAGAAGGCTGTTTTCAGAAGGCTGTGTTCAGAAGTCTGTGTTCAGAAGGCTGTTCAGAAGGCTGTGTCCAGAAGGCTGTGTTCAGAAGGCTGTGTTCAGAAGGCTGTTCAGAAGGCTGTGTTCAGAAGGCTGTGTTCAGAAGTCTGTGTTCAGAAGGCTGTTCAGAAGGCTGTGTCCAGAAGGCTGTGTCCAGAAGGCTGTGTTCAGAAGGCTGTGTTCAGAAGGCTGTTCAGAAGGCTGTGTCCAGAAGGCTGTGTCCAGAAGGCTGTGTTCAGAAGGCTGTGTTCAGAAGGCTGTGTCCAGAAGGCTGTTCAGAAGGCTGTGTTCAGAAGGCTGTGTTCAGAAGGCTGTTCAGAAGGCTGTGTCCAGAAGGCTGTGTCCAGAAGGCTGTGTTCAGAAGGCTGTGTTCAGAAGGCTGTTCAGAAGGCTGTGTTCAGAAGGCTGTGTCCAGAAGGCTGTTCAGAAGGCTGTGTTCAGAAGGCTGTGTCCAGAAGGCTGTTCAGAAGGCTGTGTTCAGAAGGCTGTGTTCAGAAGGCTGTGTCCAGAAGGCTGTGTTAAGAAGGCTGTGTCCAGAAGGCTGTTCAGAAGGCTGTGTTCAGAAGGCTGTGTTCAGAAGGCTGTCCAGAAGGCTGTGTTCAGAAGGCTGTGTTCAGAAGGCTGTCCAGAAGGCTGTGTTCAGAAGGCTGTGTTCAGAAGGCTGTCCAGAAAGCTGTGTTCAGAAGGCTGTGTTCAGAAGGCTGTGTCCAGAAGGCTGTGTTCAGAAGGCTGTCCAGAAGGCTCCAGTCAGTGCGTTACCCTGGCTGCTCTGGATTGAAGACAGAGTGTCCTTGAAGCACTAACTTTCAAGCCAACAATATAAGATGCGAAACGAACTACATTAGCCTTGTGTCCACTGAGACTTCACATAATTCGCATCGTAGTTCGGCTCTAATGCACCCTTTTACTGACAGTCATGTGATGTAACAGCTTGTCAGATTAAAATGGTCGCCATGAGTTACAGCAGTCAAAGCAAGCTGCCTTGCGCATCCCTCGTGGACTTCATGACATTACTTTGTTATTTGTGATCATTAACTTACCTCATTACCACACTCCATGTTATAGCTTTTAACATTCAGTTCTTGCAGTCTTGCTTGCCCCCACACGCATGCAGTCTCACCCCATTAGCTCAACCCCACCCGCAACCTCCACCCCCGCCAGCTGCCTGTCCCGTAGTTATCTCCAGGTCACAGTGCTTTGTAACCCTATCTCTTTATCACCTGACGGCAGCACAGGTAGAAGGCTGGACACGTTCTCTCCGAGCTCAGAGCACCTGCCGCTCAATCCCATCATGCAGCTCATCTCGCCGCATCGCCTTCGCACAGACTTCAAGAAGGCAGAGTCGGACTTCGCCACATGCCGGCAAGCTGCGTCTGCACATCCCTCTGCGGAGGGTAGAGAGTGCCCCCTGCTGGCCCAGAGAAGGGCCGACCCCATGCACACTCGGCCTCAAACGCCACATGGCACGGCTGGGATCGGGCTGTGACTGCAGGACTTAGACCTCCTGGCACGCAGGAAGCCCCTCCAGCTGGGGTTTCACACCGCTACCCAGCGCAATCGCTGCAACTGGAACTACAGCCTGAAGCTTATGCAACATAAAAAGGGAAAGAAAAGGGGGGTGAGGTTCAAACGGCGGATTCTTCTTGGGAAGTGGCCTGAGCAAGAAATTCCTGTGGTTCTTGCGGTCGAGTGCGTGTTAGCGTCAGAAGTCATGCATCATCCACGGAGAGCCGCGCGACGTTCTAATCAGACCCTGCAGCTCCTGGGCAAGGCTGGAGTTACTTTACAGACTCTATAGGATTCCATTATGCCATGCAGATCCCCAGGGCTACTCGCTCCTGCAGCAGATTTGAACACAGAGGGTTGGGGGAGGGGATTAGCTTCAGCAGGCGTCCTCCAGCAACGACGGTGGGTGGAGCTCTGGAGGAGCCCCGCCCCCCCCCCCCCCCACGTCCCTCCCCCACCCGATTGTCAGCGAGCTCCGGCTTGGAAGAAGCGCACTGTCATGCACAAGCGCTTGTATTATGCATGCGAGACCAAATGCCGGATGCCACACCTCTCAGTGACGACCACAAACATGCATTTCATTAGCACGGTAGTCCACATAGGCTGCCGCGGGGGGGGGGGGGGGGGACTGTCAGGGATCGCGGGCCGTGTTACGTAGTCGTCGGCGTGGCGTTACCGTGGCGGCAGAGCGACAGAGTGCTGAGAAGTGAAGGTTTTGATGCGGGCCTGCTGGGACACTGGTCCTCCACTGTCATTAACCCGCTTTTTAATTACAGCGTGTCCGCCACAGGGGCGGCAGAAAACACACACACACACACACACACACACACACACACACACACTGGGATCTCATGGTGCTGCAGTGGGACCCTGATCATGAACTGCATATAGTTTTCCTACAAAAGACATGAGCATGAGGAAGAGATATATATATATATATATATATATATATATATATATATATATGACAGACGGTCCCTCCTTTGTCCTCGAACTGTGAAAAGTAATTACTGATCCAGCCTGCACACGTGACAGCACACGTGACAGCACACGCGGCTTCTGGTGTGCAGCTTACCTGATGGAGAAAGGGGAGAAACTCTGAAAGTTCATTGGAAGAGATCTAAAAGCACATTGCAAAAAGCATCTAAGACAAAATCTTTTCAGAAGTGCGTTTATTCTTGTGTGTATGTCTGTATGTTCATGCGTGTTCTGTGCGTCATGCGTGTTCTGTGTGTCGCCGGCTGAGTTTAATATAAGATTCGTCATTTTTGTAGATTTCACATGCATGGATCGCATATCCCATAATAAGCACTGGGGTTATATTGACTTCCATTTTGAGCTTCTCTCTGTCAGCACACACACACACGAACATCTACAGTCACTACATCCATACACACATATCCAAACACATTCAACACAAATCATTTCCATGGTGGAAGGCGGCTCGTCTGTATTCCAGTGGCGACGCCTCGAATCTGCATCCAAATAAAGAATGAAATATTTATTCTGTGAAATGATGGCGCTCTTCACTGTCGATTTACTTCGACATAACAGCTCGCTGCGTGACTGCAGCATTCCAGAGCGGGCAAGTTAGAACAGACCTGGGCAATGGGGCTTCATGTTCCCATTAGCCTTGAGAAAGAGAGACCGAGAGATAGATACATAGTTAGAGAGAGAGAGAGAGAGAGAGACAGAGAATGAGAGAATGCTTTATCACATTCTCCATATACACACACGTTCTTCTCTTTCTGTACACAGTGTCGTATCACAGCCATCATACTAAGGTTGACATGGATATGCAGGCTAATGTCTCTGCACGGAGCAGAGTGTCATGACTAATAACCCCTGAATGGACCTGTTTGATGTGTCAGCAGCCTAGATTAGGTGTTACCCAAGCTACGGCTCTATGCAACACACTGAGCATGCTCAGAGACATTTGTGGAAAAGTAGCACGGTACATCTCCACCTCGGAGAGTGAAGTTGTGTGTGTTAATACACTGCAGGGTGAGCTCGTGCGATAAGAGACCAACGTGCGTTTTTAATCGCTGCTCCTTGTCTTTTCCGCGTGGCTGTATGCAGAAGCACAAAGAAACAACACATTCCAGGACACGTCGAGGCAGATCTTCTGCCTTTAGGCTCGGGTGGTTGTAACCCAGCACCTCATCACCTCAGCGTGTGTCCATGTGTGGGGGTTGGGGGACAGAGAGGCGGAGTCGAAGCCCAGCCCCCCCCACCACCCGACGTTACCACCCTGCCACCCCCGCTCCACAAGCAGGTCCTGAGCCCTCCACGTAAGAGCCTACTGATCACATATGCCGGGCACCTGGGGGTTCCTTCCTTGCTCTTACTGACGGACAGATCAGGCAGTGCGGCGAGGCCAAAGGTCGTCCGCTACAAGCAGCGTGCATCTCATGGTGGGTGCGCTGGGCGAAGCAGCCCGATGGAGGTCACCGCTGCAGGTTCAACACCAACCAGCTCATTCGCGTCCTCCACCTTCAGCCCCATCTGCCCTCTTCTCTCTGCATTTGTAAAGAGTGGAGAGAGTATGTCCTTGTTTTTCACTAATTCCTTCGTGATGTAGTATGTGAGGAAAGAGTCTCCATCAAGTAAGCAACGTGCTCCTTGGATTGATTAGCATATTGATCTACACGTCTGTCCGAAATAATCACGCATTGATTCTATAATTGTAGCAAAGATCCCTCAGATTTTCTGGGGTGGAGTAAGTTATCTAGATTGCATCACTTCAAATTCTTTTACAATACGAAACGAACCCTCCACGGCACGGTTGACCTTTTCCCTCAGGTCCCCGGCGTGTTGCGGAGAGACACTCCCAAACGGCGCGATTCCACTCCGGTGATGGATGGGATTCCGCTCCGGTGATGGATGCTGGCAATTCAGAAATGGTGGATTAGCACTTGGCAACAGAGAGCGTGATTTATGTGGCTGGCTGTCCGGTTCAGGTGGGATATCTACAAGGTAAGACTTGGCAAACGAAGCAGGCGGAGACACAATGGGGAATGCAGAGCTTCACCCGTGACCCCGTGACCCCGTGACCCTCACATCTCCAACAGGATGTGTACCTCCAACAATCCCCCACGACTGTGTGTTTGCTGAGCGTCGAGGCGCAGGTGTAGATGGCCGTGAGTATTTGGACAGGTGAGGCGGTATTTGATTAAGGTAGACGCTCACTTCTCATGGGCGTGATGTACAGGGGTACCAGGTTGCTGTGAGTTTCCATTGCTGTAAATGTAATAACAGCACACAGCTTTGAAATGCTGTACATGCGTCTGGACTTATTTGGGTAAAGCTCCAACAGACACTGCAGTGGTTTCACAGTGTCCCTGCTTAGAACCTCCAAGGAACTAAAAAATTGCCTTGCTTGCAGTACTGAAAAGGTAGAGGTGGTGTACATGTCTTTGTTGAAGTGTCCTTAACAGCAAACACACACTCACTCACACACACACACACACACACAAAACCTACAACTGCTCACTGGGATGGGTGTCACCCCTGCAGTTGCTGATCTAATCTCAGTCTGCTTCCAGCCACCATAGACATCTTGGGGCCTCTGACTCCCCCCCCCCTACACACACACACACACACACACACACAGGCAGTAGGTGCTGCAGCTCTGACATTGCTCCACTGAACTACACCAACAAAACTATTTATGATGAAACCATAATCACGTGAGACAGGCCAAAAATTTGAATTAATTGGCTTTCGTGCCCCAAGGACCAATGCAGGCAACACTGATATAAACCACCTTCAAGAAGCATAGTGGTCTAGTTCTCATACCTGTTGAAGTTTCACTAGTGTCCAAGTGGACAGACCAGAACTACCAAAAAGGCAAAGGTGGGCAACCCGAAATCATCAACAGACTTGACGTCAGCATGACATATGACAGTGTATGACTGCTTATGACTGGTTATAGCTGCGGATGACTGCATATGCGTAAAGTCAGCCGAACCCACGCTGGATGACCTTAGGACCCGTGTGTCATCAGTAACAGCCCAAACCTCCTGCAAAAGAGATAATCAAGCCCTGGCCGTCCTCCAGAGCGAGGCCTTCAGTTCCCGTGCAGTCAGAGACCTTCGCCAGTAAATAAGCTCACATAACTCAGAGTTATTGACTTCCCTTCAATAAAATCATATGAGGCACAAGTAGCTTTGAAATAAGCACTCGCTCTGAAGCAGGCCAGCTGGTAGCAGGGCTATAGATCTCACGAACTCCAAAAGAATCTCCAAACTGACTCACCCCCCCCCCCCCCAACACCCACCCAACACCCACCCAGCCTCACTCACCACCCACCCCCACCCCACCCAGCACCCCCACACACTGTTTTCTCCACAGTCCATTGTCTTCCCTTCGATTCAGCCCTGCTGAAATCCACAGCAGGGTTGGGTTACTCTGTGCCTGTTCAGACTTGAGCCCTGAGTGGAGTGGCTCTGTTTTATCAGCAGTTGCAGCATAGCAGACTTTAATGTTACAGTGCAGGGGGGGGTGGTATCTGCTGCGAAAAAGCCCCAAATGAGGGAATATAAGGGATGGCAGATTCAGAATCTGACAAAGCAATAAATGCGACTGATGTTGTTGGATGTAGCACTAAAACGCTGATGAGAATTGAGGGAAAGAAGATGTGAAAGTGTTTGGTCTTGGCAACCCATCCGAATTCATCATCTGAATGTCTCTCAGATGCATTCGGCACGGATCCTGTGTTCTTTATTCACCGTCAGATGACTACGTGTCATAGACCAGCCAAACGCCTAGAAATCGACGATTGCATTCGAATTTGAAATATTGGTGAAGCAGCGGCAGGATCGATGAACACTTTTCCTGAACACCTCTCTATCGACCTCCAAACCCTGTTTGCGTGAACCTGTTCAGTTTTTGCATTTTAATACACAATAAAAAGCGCTGCGCCCTGCGTTTCCCTGGATACAGCAGTAGAGCGCTGGGTGTGGTCGCTCTTTATGGCGGTGAGGGGAGTGGTTTACTCCATATCACAGCTTCCTATTGGTCCGAGCTTAGAAGTAAAGCAGCAATACCTGAGGCAGGTAGGCAAATAAAGGCAGACAGCAGGCAGGGGAGCGTATGGCAGTGCGCCTCCCTGCTCCCGTCTCACAGAGGAGCAGACGGCACGGTTTACCAAACCCTGTTACTTTTCATAAAGGTCCGTCTGTTTTTCTGTTCTGTTTGTTTTTTGGTTTTTTTTGGACCAGGTGCGTTTGACCAAATGTCTGATACACTTATGTCTGTCATAAGTGTGGATCTAACAGCAAAGGAGGTGAGTGCCAAATCTTTTCCAGGGTGTGTACATTTTTAGAACGTGTTGGGCGTGTGAATACGTGTAGTCCAAGAGGGGTTTGGGGACCATGGCAGACTGACACAGTTAGTGATTATTGTTCATTTAAGCGCAATTCAAAGGTCAGTTGATCTGGTTCTATTCTCAGGACCCCTATCTAGGTTATTTAAGATCAATTACTGCGTGAGCAATCAATTAATGTGAATATCAGACAGATTTATTCGAAATTCGTTTGACAAGATGATCGCGGAACGTATGCAGGTATGTGCGTGTGGGACGAAGGGGTCAGATTAGCACTGCAAAATGCACCTTTCAGAGCTCATGCAGGTGTGTGTGTGCGCGTGTGTGTGTGTGTGTGTGTGTGTGTGTGTGTGTGTGTGGTAGTACTGAGACGGAGGTGTTGAGTTTCACTTTAGTAGGGCGGCAAACCTTTGTACTGTCGGTGGCGTTAAGGCACTGACGCCTCTATGGCCCAGAGGCTCAGAGAGCGTGACAGGCCTGGACTTGCAGTGGGGAGAGTCCCAGGGTGCACAGCACAGTCTCAACCCAACACTCTCCCACGCACACCACAGCTCCCAACACAGCCAGGCCTCTCCAAGCAGCAGCAAAGCCTGCAGCACGAGTTTGGACTTTTTCGAAAGCACTAGCTCGGACGTTACATTTCCCGAGCGGAAGAGTCCGCTGTGTCCTGGCCTGCCCACGCTGAAGACTCACTGATTAAGCTCCTGGCTTATTTGTGTTGTAATGTGGACTTTGTCTTCACAGGATCCCTCAGAGAGCGGGGAAGCCATTACGAGACAAGTCTGTGGATTCTATCCTTCATTCCACCGGAGTCTGTGTCTCTAACCAATCAGATTTCAGTGGTGTGAAGTGTAGGAGACACGGAACAATGACATCTTCACCGGCGTCGACGGAAGACATCCATCACATGTGGGACGGGCCAGCAGAGAAGAACAAGAGTGCTGAACATCAATGCTACACATGCCAGGGCCAATTGCCTTTCATTATCAATGATGCAAAACCTATAGAAGAAATTTCTGTGGTAGAAGTTGATTCTCACAATCTCATATTCATCACAGCTCCTCTCCCCCATTAAAGCAGAGTGTGTGCGCATGCATGTCTGTTTAGCTGTAGTAGCCCCTAGGTGAGCCAGCCAGGGTGTGTGTGCTGGTGTATGCTAAGCAGTAAGGACCCAGGCTTCCCCTGAACCCCGTGGCCTCCATCACTGTGCAGGGAGGCCTTAAGTCCATCACTTCCACACATCCATGTAAAGCAATTTGCTTTGCTCGTGCCCTTTAACCCCTGGCCCCAGTCCCAAATGCCAGACTAGTCTCTTTCTTTTTTTTTCCCATTTGCCGTTATGGAGAAAGCACAGACAGGCCACAGACAAATGAACACACACACACACACACACACACACTCTCACTTCTAGATGAAGTTCTTCCCCTGAACTAAAAGTGTTAGGCCTTGGACTGCCTTCCAGACATATTTATGCATACTGTCTCTGCTTTGGCTCTCCAACCCACGCTAATAAACTCCCTACACAGAGTGTGTCTGTGTATGCGTGTGTACATGCCTTTGTGTACTTGTGTCTCTGTGTGTGTGTTCATTGCATGTGATGCTTTCACTTCCATTGCATCTGTTAATACAAATTTCACACTTTTTGTGGTCACCCCACATTGATCTTAGCCTGCGTTCACTCCCGCACACACACACACACACACGCTGGTGTTGGGTCTGCCACAAGTCAGAAGAGCATTCAATCATCCATCCTAATGCAGCAGAAACATTCAAAGTCAAAGGCAGTGGATTTTCAGCAACCCCCTCCCAGCCCTCCAGAGGGCGTTAGAGTTCAGTAACGCTGGCATTAGTACGGGGAGAAGGCGGAGGCGGCCGCGCGGCAGGTTTGCCCGTACGGACCCCGCGTGGTCATTTGTTCTCCAAGAGTGGAAAACAGACTGACAGACAAATGCAGAGCAGCAGATTCCGTGGCCAGAGTTGTGCTGGTGGTTTTGGAAGGGACATGGAGCCCTCGTGGCTGCGTCATCATTACAGCGTAGCTGGAGGAGCCTGCAGCGTCTGAGCTGCAACGCAATGATCATCTGTTTGAGAGCTGGAAATGTGACCACAACAATATGCCTCATGTGGACCAGGTTGCCAGTGAGACATATTCCACTATGAAATGGATTTTCTGTTTTTCAGTACCTCACACCGATGGTGTTAGTGCACTGCTCTGGCAGCTGGTGGGTTTCGGTTCCCTGAGAAAAAATCACATTTTGAACTCGTGGTGGAATCGTGACTGTAATGACATCAATGAGGTCTTTATCATGCTTCCATCCCTTGGGGATTTAAGAACTAATAATTCTCTACAGCCTCTTTTTTTGCAGTATGGTTCAGGAAGGAATTGGAATTGTTATATCATATTATACTAGTGTTAAATGTTGAAAGCAAAATAACAAAGAACTTGAACAATAACAAACTTTATTTCTGATGTATGTCCTTCATAGCGATGGAATAGAGTTCTACTTACCTTTAAGAGCAAGTTCTCATCTATGCAGAAAGGCAGAACCTGCCAGTGAAAGGAATTAAGGGGCGTCTTTCCAGGAGAACGCGGCTATTTCGTGGCCTGCAGCGCTGGCGGGTCCTACTGCGAGCTTGGCGTCGTTGTTTGTGGGATGCCCCGCGAGAATGTCTCGCGCTGAGTTCTAAGCCATTGTGACTCATGGTTCTGGAACACTCGGGCTCGGGCTTCTCGGGAAATACGGCGCTGGACGGTCTCGGGGCCATGGCGTTCTGCTGCGAAGAGAGAGTGCTGCGGCTTACAGAGTTAGGCCTTTTCTTAAGCCTTTACCTCCTGCTCCTCGTCACTCCCAGCCTTGGCGACGACACAGGTGAGAAATGACAGCTTGGCACAGCTGTAAAACGCGAGAACAGCTTTGGGAGGCGGGCCGCCTTATCAAAAGGAAGCTGTAAGTGAGAATTACACTTGCTGTGAGATATTGACACTGGGAAATGATTTAGTCTGTGACAGCGGCAGTGATGGAAGAGAGTAGCGCGTCTTCCTCGTCCCGTCCCCTAACTCCAATCTGTATCGCCCATCTGTCTTTCCAAGTGTACTCACAGCTGTTTTGAAATTTCCAAAGGATGGCATCAGTTTTAGTCATAATGGCAACAGTTGTCGTAACGACCGTAGTAAGAGAGCCTAATGTACCCACAGTTAAAATGTTTGTGTAGCGTTAACTCACCGCACTCACACGACCCCCACAACAAACAAACAAACAAACAAACAAACCAAAAATCGCTATTGTAGAGCTCTACGTAGCGAGGAGATTAACATTCCTCAGGGAATGACAGATTTATTTATTTATTATTTTTACTTTGGGTGTATGACGTAAAGGCGCACGTGACGGAATGAACCAAACTTTTAATTGACGCATTACCCTGTTTTCCGATGCAGCAGTTTGCTCGAGGAGTAAAGCAATGTCGAAAAGGTCAGATCTATTTTTCACATTCGGTGCTGATGGCTGAGAATGCGTAATGTACTAGTGCAGTCTACACTACTCATTGACCAAAAAAAGACTCCGATTTTATTAATTCTGCCTGCTGAGTATAACCACTCGAAGCACATATATAAGCACTTGAAGCCATAGTGTACAGAAGACATGAAATTCTTCTTTCCAACTCTTCAAATGTTAAAGATTTTCAGACCACTGAGAATTGAAGTCGTTTTTATGTTTGGTATTTTCTACCCGTCGCAGACTGACGAGTATTTAGAGCGCGAGCTTTCTGCGGCTGGTCGTTAAACCAGTGAAATACAAGGTGCTATGGCACGTCAGCCAAACGACACGCTACAATAACACTAATCAGTGGAAAGTAACGACCAGTTCACTCCTTCAGGACGACAAATTGGTCCTGAAAAACTGGACTGTACGGCCTAAAACCGGACACGTTCCCTCTCAGACCTCCTGCCTCACGTCAGAGGACATGTTGCATCTTGTGTTACGTGACATGTTAAATCTCTTAGTTCTCTCTGAATACAATATCTTTTGCTTCTCCAGTACAACTGGTTTGCTATGCAGCTTTGATATGTTTTGGCAAGGGCGAGCGTTTAGTACGAGACACTGGGTAAATCCGAATTTTAGAGGCTGGCAGTTATGTCTGATAGCAGTACTGTCTCAGAGCAGTGCTGTCTATCCGTCAGCTTGACAGAGTTGGCCAGCAGGGGGCACCTGCCAGCCGTGCAAACAAGACGCTTCCTACCGAAATCCGCGCAAGCCGCGTTCGACTGTCTGCTGCCGCTCCGGCGCATCAATCCTCGGACGGCGACAGGGACCTCGCGGTGTCTTTGTGGAGGTTTTTCCCGCGCTCACAGCCCTTCGCTGGAAGAGTCTCCTATTTGTGCTAGGCTAACAAGCAGAGGTGATGCTTTCTCTACTTGTTTGACTGACATTGGCGGTTCTATTGTAACGAATTTCCCTGAAGGACCTGTCAAACTCTTCAGATGGAATTTTTATCTTAATAATCTAGTATTTCTAAATATAAGCGCTTTCGTATGCGATCTGGTAACGAATAGACTATTAGAATATTCATCCCATGGTACAGTGAACAATTACACACCCTGAAACAAATCTCTTGACAGTCTGAATGAAGTTGGTGGTAAAATATGTTGAAGGTCTTCAGAAAAGTATGGAGAAAATGTTTCATTAACCATCATTAGCTTCTCGTTAGTCAGTAGTAGTTCATACAAGAAAGAATCAGTAACACAACATTGTTTTATATAAAATTATTTTCTATATACATTTGTAATTTGCCACTGGGATCATTTGAGGCCCTCAGGAAAGCAACATGGTATTGAAAATGCTGAATTTAAAATGCAAGGGCTGTCAGGTAATGTCCTGTCAGGTAATGTCCTGTCAGGTATTGTCCTGTCAGGTAATGTCCTGTTGATGTGATCCCATCGTTGCATTTTCAAGGATTACCATTCATATGATTCATACGGTTCATTCATATTATCGTGAAATTTGACTGGCGTGTTCCACAAAGCCCTGGAGCTCCCCGACTTCACCTCCTACACCTCTTCTCCACCTTCAGTGGCGGAGGACGTGGGGAGGCACCAGCTACAGCGGCTGGTGGACCTGCTGACGGTGCACGAGTGTGAAGAGCTCCTTCTTGCTCTCTCCCGTCCTGAGGAGAACGTCTTCATGCAGCTGGAGCGCTTGTCTGCGGAGCACAACCGTCTGGGACTACCACCTCGCACGCGGCGCAGCATCGGTATCGCCCTCTCCGTCTCTAAGGCGTAACGCCAGGTCCCATGGACGGACGCGAGTGGTTCAGTCTGTGGTCCAAAGATAAAGCTTCTCCTAGTGCTCATTGAGGAGTCTCATTATACTGACGCTCAGGGTCATGTGCTTGTTTCTGGAACGACACCAGAGTGCGCTGGTGCAGGTCACAACCTGTGAAGTAGTCTTTGGTTCCTTAATCAAGAGCATCCAGCACTGTAATTTTGTCAGTGAACCACATTATGGCAACAGGCAAGAAGACATTGCTTAATAGTGTGAGCAATAGCCATATGAAGATTTGCTCTCCTGGCTGCCAGCTCTTAATGTGCTTGGCTGGTTCTGGATTAGCTAGAGACTCATACAGTGTGTGTGTGTGTGTGTGTTGGGGGTGGGGTCAGATAAGGAGACCCATTGTCACCCAGCTCTGACAGTCTGGCTTCAAACTCACGGCATGGAGACGTACAACGACAGGCTGTCTCGTGCTCTGCAGCAGATCGGAAGGACTGACATCGCTATAGGTCAGACACACACACACACATATACACATACACACACATACACACACCAAAACATAAGAGTTAAACAACTTATTGTAAATTCAATACACACATGCACAATATACATTTCGTTAGGCTCAGATATTCCATGTGCAGTATAATAAAAAAAAATGGAAGATGTTGCAATTTTCCAATTAATAGCTTTAATTCATCATCATGTAGACGATTGTTGTACTATGTAAAATACTGAACTATTTCATGACCATGTAGGTTTTAGATACAATCTCATATCATCAGTGTACTGTGAATGTACACATATAGAGACAACTCATTACTGTTTTACAAGGACATAGCAAACATGCTCACAAACATGGAGTCAGTGTTAATGAAAACCGAAACTTTCTGGAAATGTTAACATATTGGACAAAATCCAAGAGTCTGGACAACTGTTCAGTGATGATAATCTATTATTTAAATCCCTCAGCATTTATGCAAAGTTGCACAGTTTTGCAGATGAAGAATCCAGCCCCAGATAAAAAAGTCTGGTATTACATCTGTTCTATCTGTTGGGGCCATTTTCCAGCTAACAAGAAAGTATAAACATTTCTGGTTTCGGTTAGTTGCATAACCTCAGAATTTGAATATTTATGCCCATTTTACCCCAGCTGTCCACATCATGCAGTTGTGCACGTGTGAAGTCTTTTGATGACCACATACAATGATACACTGCAAACTTAACGTAAACGAATGAGCTCCAAACGGGTTCCGGCCGCGATGCATCATGGGCCATGTTGACACGACTTCACAAACAAATAAAGTGGTCCCTGTTCCTTTCTCAGAATCCAAAGTTTTCTTTTGTTATCTGCAATGATTAATGAACATCACACTAATCCAGCCGGCGCGCTGTGAATTACAAGATCCACCCGAGCATCGTGTTATTTTGGTTCTCTTCTGAAGCAGCATATTTTACACTGTGTCACTTTCTGGCAGCCGACACAGTCCGGTACACGGGCAACTCCACAGCCGAGCGGCGTCGGATATGAGAAGGTGTAAATGATCTGACAGCAGGCTTGCTGGAGCTGACACCAGATTCACTATCCTCCATCTGTTCCTTTCATCATCCCCTGTTTAAGGAAGAAAGAGATAGACATGGAGAGAGTATAAGATGGATGTAAAGATGGGGAGTGGGGGGGGGGGGGGGGATGGGGGGATTGACAAGAAAGACAAGTCCAAGAATATCCTTCAGTCAAAGCCATGCATGGCAGAGAACGAAAGCGATTCCTCTGCAAATAGAAGCGCTGGTGTGAGTGGCGGAGTGGTGGAGTGGTGGAGTGGTGGAGTGCAGCGGTTCCCCCAGCTTTAATTGCCAGACTGTAGAGAGGCTGTTGGGAGAAGCAGAGTGGAGTGAGGAGGGACTGTTGGGTGGAGCAGAGTGGAGCAGGTGGAGGATAAACCCCGGCCTCGTGCTCCTCCCTTCCATCCGCATGCCTCTCGTGATCGCTTCATCAGGCGTGCGACGTTTACCTGGCCTGGCACGCACGCGGGCAGCATCTCAAGCCGTTTGTAGAGAGCGTCATTATGCGTTTGATTTCTTAACGTACTCCAGGAATTGCATGGTTGCATGTATGAATATGTAATAAGCGATGGGAGCAAACAGCTGGCAAACGCCGGAGACAGCGCCGAGCATGGGCATCGCAACGTCTTTAATTATGTCAGATGCAGTAATGGCGGAGAGTGTGGTGTGCTAAGCGTGCTCGTCTGTGTTGTTGACCTCGCAGAGCTGGATAAGAACATCAACCAGGACAAGATTTTGGGCTTGCGACGCTACGTGGACGCGTACGACGGGCACAAGGACGGCTCTCACCTCGGCCGCTCACGACCAGAGGAAGACCCGCCCGCAGAGCCCCCGCCACGTCCGGCGAGACGAGGTGAAGGACGCAAACGTCGTGGTTGCACATCGCCTTCGCAAAAGGCTTCAAGTGGGGCCTTAAACGCGGGCGGAGCTGGAAGGTTTTCAGCCGGGTCCTCTAGTGCCGCTGTAGCTAAGAGAACGATTGGTGGAGATGTTCTGGCACGCGTACGAGCTCCTCCACTCACACGCTGATGCTGGCTCCTCAGACGTCCTTTGCGGATGTGCCAGCGCTTATCTTTGTAGTAGGCTGCGAAAACCTGCTTGATGTGCACCTTCATGATTCACGCACACCGTCGGAGTGATTTGTTCAAGTAATTAAAGCCCCTATTTGATAAGAAAGTGGCAAAAACAACAACAAAAAAACAGCACAGTAAAGCTTTGTACAATTTTTTTTCTGTTAAAAATGTGTGATTCGTACCCGTAATAAACTGTAAATTCATTCTAACCAGAAATTGAGACCAACTTTGGTGTCATGAACCCATTTGTGGTTGCACAACCTCTGTGTTTGCACCTAGGCACAGCGTACCTAGTGCCAATGAGTTATTCTGCACCAGCTTGCTACTTAATTAGTTCATCAACTTCCCAAAAGCACACACGGCAGGGGAGGACCCGTCCCTCACAACCGTGCAGGAAGAAAAGCAGAAGGAAAACGTTTCCAGCTGATCTGTAATAACTGTCACGGAAATTGTGTCTTCATTGTATAAATGTGAATCAAGGAATGAAATTAACCACGCTACAGATTATTTGGTGTCTTGCTCATAGGAAGGTAATTTGTTCAAACTGTAGTGTTTGAGACACTTGAATTCTTCAGGAAGTATTAAAACACTTTCATTCTAAAAAGTTTTGTAGAGCTTACCAAAGGTTTGGTTATAATACTACACAGTCGGTTTCAAAGCCTCTAAAATGAAACAACCACCTGCAAACATATATAAAGGGTAGCTCAGAATAGAATAGCACAGATTAACACGAGGTCATGGAGTCCTAAGATTATACAATCTGTACAGCATCAGAAGGAGGACATGACATCTGGTTATATTCCAGATTGCATTATTATATCCCAATCTGGATTATTAACCCAAACTGGATTTTTTTTTTCTTGTGAATGTTTCCCATCCACTTAAAATAGTTTTGTTGTTGTTGTTGTCTCGTCTGACAGTGAGAGACTTGACCTGGAAGGACTTGGACCTCGTGGTGGACAGGCACCCAGTGCCCCCCTATGAGCGGCGCATGCTGGAGGGGGCGTGGCCTCTGCTCTCTGGGCTCCTCCTCGGATTCAGCGGTGCTATCTTCGTGGGTGTGGTCATCCTGCTCATTACCATACACGTTTCACTGCATGACCAGCACAAGTTGCCCCACCTCTACACTCGGTCCGTCGTCAAGGCTCAGACGCGGCGCCGCCGCCGGCAACGAGCCGCCCCCACGCTCACTGTTGGGGTATCGGCAGAAAAGATTCCAGTGCGACAGACAGACTCCCAATCAGAGGCCTCAGGCCTTAGTCAGTTATTCTAAGCCTGCGCCATAGACTTTAATGGAAAATCCACAGACATTAATGGTAAACTATGTTCTGCTTTGATTGCAAACCTCTGCTGCCATTATGTTTCATCCAGCCTGTTTACTCCTGTTTACTCCTGTTTACACCTGTTTACTCCGCATTAACATACGTTTTTCAGATTTCTCTTGGCTGCATAAAAAGCCAGGTGTAAACACACCCAGGCCAAAATGCGATAAGATGACTCAAATCACATTCGGAGGTGACAGATTTTGACCACGTTTAAATCAAGCATAACAGTATGTGTTCTCAGTATCTGTATAAAAAGATGAAAATGGCAATACATCTGTTGGGCACTATCAACAGTCACACTTTCTCACAAATGAAACTGAATGTCTGGTGTGGTATGAGAAGGTTTTCTGTATCAGTTCTATTCCACCAGTTCTCTTTCATGTAGTGCAAGGTGTGAATATTTGAACCAACCCTGAATCAGGATCCTGAATGTAAACATCGATTCAGTGCCGACATGGAATCAGTGTGTGAAACTCTTTTGGAGTTTCAAAATGTTCAAGTCGTTTTCCCAAATCTGAAGGCATTTGGCCGAGTTGACACAGGTTTACTGGCATCACGTTGGCGTTGTGCGCGTAATGCAGCGTCTCACGTGACGCAACTGCAGGTGTGATCATGGTGCAGCTTGTCAAAGCGTCCTGTGGTGACACTTTAGCCAATATTACTATTTCCTCACGACATACCAGCATTGCACACCTGCTGGAGCAGAGTGTGACCGGGCCGGTCCTCAGCGCGGCGTTGGGCCAGCGTTCGGGCCGTGCTCCACGGAGGCACGCACAGCTCTGGACCGAGCCGGCCTGCTGCCACTCACGTGGGTCACGCTGCGTCCCATTTACGGCGAGTGCGGCGCACGGCGTCCTTGCGCCGAGAGAGAGTAAAAAAAAAAACTAATTATCCAGCCGAGCTGCCTGTCCCCTGAGCCCCCCCCAAACCCCCCCAAGCAATCCGCGGGGCTAATAACCATGACAACAGCGGCAGACAATGTCACCTGCACAGCAGCTCCAGTTTCCCGGTCCTCCACCACCGTGCGGGAAGAAGTGAGGAAGACCGACGAGGAAGAGGCCGTCCTCCTGGAGACGTTAGAGACCTCTGGATCAGATCACATGAATACACAGGTGTGTAATGTGGTCTTGCAGGGGCAAATTGAGTGTATAGTCATGATGATATACCTTAATAGGCAAACGTACCTGTGTGTGGTTTATATTCCTTCTCTCTCTCTCCCTCTCTCTCTCTCTTCCTCTCTCTCTCTCCCTCTCTCTCTCCCACTCTCTCTCTCTTTCTCTCTCTTTCTCCCACTCTCTGCTTTCTATTTCTTCAGTAATTGAACTAATTACTTCATTATACAAATCTTGCCTAATGTGCTCCAGGAACCAGACAGAACGGATTAATAGTGGTGCTAAGCAGCAATTAGAGGCAATTAGTTCATAAATCAACATCTAAACAAATTACAGCTTGGCACGGGGTGGAACGGAGCATTCCGAACACGGGCAGGCCGGGAGGGCAGGGGCAGGAGTGGCTTCGCCCCGCCGTGTGGCGCGGGTCTCGTGGCCAGGCCTGCTCCGAGGCCTGCCTAGCCGCCACTCGCGGAGAAAGCCACCAGCGGCCGTGGCGTTTCCTCACAAAGATCTCCTTTGTGAGGAAAGGAATTGGTAGAGTAGGTATGCGATGATCTGGGCATGATTGAGGCCATTAACCCTGCAAGGGAATCGCACAGTAACGATGAAAAGCAAAGCACCAGGCAACATGTTTTCAGCTGATTTAAAGTAATGAATTAAACTATGGTGTGAGACTCTGACTACAGTCTACATGGTCTTAAAAATCAAACAGGAATCCCTCTTGTCGGGTTATTCTGCAGTCCCAAATGTCATCCAGTACCTTCTGTGATTTTCCATGAATAGAAGAAAATGTGTAGCTATGGAGACCTTGAATTACCAATACTACTGAGGGAAATGACTGTTCATCTTTAATGTAACAATCTCATTTCATTCCAGACTTAATGACAGTGCCTGTCATGACAAGATAGAGAGTCGTAACTGGAACGTCTTAACGTCAGGAGGATCCAGACGTCAAAAATCTCCTCCCACTGCGATCTTCTCTATGCCGTGTAGCTCCTTCCACAGTTGGCTAAATAAGCACCATCAGACTGAAGGAACAGGGAGTCTGTGCTTGGCATCGCTGGGCATTTCTTCACCTCCACCCTCATCTTTGCTCTGTAGCGGATTCGTCGGCGCGGAGGCCAGATTCTGCAACATTTGAAGTACCTCGTCCAAGCCCTGCGTGCTTTGCCAGACTGAGACCGTGGACGTGCCAGATCTCTGCCTCGGAGGTTTGGGAGACGTGGCGACTCACTCTGCAGGAGAGTGCGGTCCGGCGTTGCACCGAGGCATCCCGACACAGATCGCTTCTGTCATACACACAACAGTAGCAGGTGGAGGTCTGCTTAGCAGACACCACCTTGCCTACATACTATCAGGAGCCCATACATGCATCTGCAGGGAAACGGCAGTTTCGAAGAGGGGTTTTTTTTAGGCATAAAGATGTTTTAGATTCTACTTTGCCACATTGTGCTTCAGCTGTTGGGCAAAGCCGTGTCCAAGGAGGTTAGAGCAAGAGCAAGGAAGCTGTCGCACGGAGCTGTCTGTGTCGGGTCTTCCTTCTCCAGAAGGAACGTGCCCCAGGCTTCCCTTGCAATGTGGGAAATGTAGTCATCACATTCGGCATACAGTAGATGACCAATGGGCAGCCTGTCATCCGAGAGGTGGACACACACACGTCTGTAAGTGGCCTCATGCCACTGGGTGTTTAACAGGCCAGAGATCAGAGACGGTGACCTATAGCCCCCACCCCACCCCAGGTCAGCTTCCACCGGGACGGACTCCTTTTGCTGACTTTGAGTGCCTTCAGGAGTTAGAGGGTGTGATGCAGCCAGCAGGGTTCCAGTTTAGCCTTTACGTAGGGCAACGGCCCTTGTTGCGCTAGATGGCTACGGGGCCTCCAGGGGCCACTTCACTGCATCTCTCCCTTCTGTCTGACACCAGTGGGGACCAGTTGGGACTCAGCGCATCATGCCTCTCTCTGGTCCCAGCTCACTTAATGTGCGTGGATCACAGCTGTAAAGATCACATCTGGGCCTCATTTAAGGCCACCCTCTCTAATCGCTTAGATATAGGGTCATGTTGAACTCTTTATCTCACACTTACATCTTCCCTCCCTCTCTCCCTCTCTCTCTCTCTCTCACTCACTCACTCTCTTTCTGGTGGATTCTTTTTGCGGGAAATGAGACACTTCATCAAAGTTTTCTGTGTTCGATAGAGAAGAACCAAGAGTCCACGGCGAAGCCACAGTGCCACCCTGTGGCGTCAGTTGAGTACTGACAATAGCTTCATCTGCAGGACTGTCACTTTCACGTCCACGGCCATGTAAGCATGCAGGTACTGGGCTGCCTGGAACTGTGCACATTACCCCAGAGGCCACTACAGTTCATCCCCCATGCCTATAGGTAACTATGGATAAAATACACACCAGAACATCGGGTCATTGAACACAAAAATCTGGGTGAATAACACAAGTTGTTAAGGCCCCAGGGAGATATTATCAAACACCTCCTTTTCTTTCTGTTTACAAATGGATTTGCCAAGTCTAAACAGCTAAGGTAATATCTTCATACATGTCAGTGATGGCTCCGTCATGGGGGTATATTTTGGACAATAGTGTTGCCAACGTGATGTGGTTCGTGGTGTGATGTGCGAAGATAACAATCTCATCCTCAACACCTCAAAAACAAAACAATTCATTGTAGACTTGCAAATTAGAACATCTCAGATCCTATTAGGATGGGTAATCAGCCATCGTGGGCTCATCGAAATGTCTTGGAACATAAAGTACATCAGCAGTTGATTAAATTGGGATTTGAAGACTAGTAACAGCACCAGGAAAGTGCAGGAAAACAACAAGAGTTAATCTGACAGAGAAGTGAAGCAATCTGACAGTAAGTAATTACCCATCATCCTTTACAGCAGAATGGATCCTTGGATTACTAGGTCTTGTACCTTCTGTATATCAATCACATTAGACAGGGCTGCTAAAACAACCTCTCATCACTATGTACAGCCCCTTCTTTTTGGCACATGCTACACACTCTTAAATGCCCCCCTGACCCCCAACACGTTAAACAAATACCCCGGCCGAACTTCATTGCTACATCGTCCCTTTGTCCTGCAGCACGGCCATCGTCTCCTTCGGTCCATCACCTGCACTTTGATTACAGGCAGGTTTCACCTCCTACTGCTGACTGCACGGGGAGCCCGCAAGGCGGCTGGGCGGAAGTGCCAGCAAGCTGCACGCGGGTCCAGGTGGCGCCGTGTGTCTGTCTGAGATAGATGATGGGAGACGCGCATGGGAGACGCGGAGGGCCCTGCCAACCATGAGCCAGGCTGCCACAGACCCACCGGCATTTCACAACGGCAACAGTGGAGAGTGAATTTCACATAAGGGGCTGGAGTTTGGGGGGGGGGGGTATTAGGTTCTTTCTGTCTTTCTGTAGGGCTGTCGAAGTCAATCATGCACGCACACAAGTATGTATACACACACGCACATACATGTACACACTTGCACACACATGCAAAGAAACAAACTCACAGATACACACACAAATATGCATACACAAACACACACACACACAAACACACACATACACATGCACACACACACACACACAAACACACACGCACACAAACACACACACACACACACCACACTGCTAAAAAACATGTTTCAAATCAATGCAATTATGAAAGTCATCCAGCTATATAATCAGGCTCTTAGTACACATGCATGCGTGGTATAATTCTGCACAGTGTGCACTGACCTCTTCTGTTTAGTTTGTAATGAGATCTCAGGGTGACCACTGTGCAGTTTTGGCATCATGCACTCCAATTTCTGCCTGATTACTTAGCAATGCAGGAGGAGTCATCTGTAACAATTAGAAGAAGCTCTCCATTAGATCTGCCTTACTGGAACACACCCTGCCAATCATTTTAATTGGATAAAAGCTAAGCAGGGCTTCAAAATGCCAAAAGAGGGTGATTTGGTATTGGAGCAGATGCCGCCCCCTGAGGTCTGGGCCTTCAGCCCTGTGCGTTTGATGATTGAATGATTTGTTATCATTGAACAATTATGTGCAGGTCATTTCAGGATTGATCGAAAAGTATTTAAAATTATCAAGACATCTGGTACATTCTTAAAACTGTATGTAATGTGTGTAGGTCTCCTCAGTGATCAACACTGTTTTGTTGTAGGGCCTAAACAGCAAGACCCAAGACTGAAAAGCACCACAGTTAGCTGAGTGCATCTCTGATTTCTCTCCTTGGCACAAAACAGAAAACAAATTGAATCATACGTTGCATAAACCATGGCCCACTGACTTAATTGGACATTAAATAATTAACTGTCCCCTCCAGAAGCATGCTCTGTGATTTTATGCTTAAACTAATCACCAGGCCAGTTGTGGGAACAGTTAATTGCTACTGGACCACCAGACTGAGACAATGGATGACATTAATTAATATTAGTCATCTGTGGCCAGAAGTGGCCCCAGTCTGTGTACGAACTGCGTGCCGTCCCACAATGCCGAGGCAGCTGGCCTGAGATTTATGGCCGCTCTTCCACGTAAACTTGTTCATTAAGTGAAACACAATAGATTGTGCAGGATTAATTGTGCCGGTTGATCACTGTCAGACAGCCACGTTATGTGTTTATGAAAGTGGGACAGTTAGTCATCCATGCGAGTGGATCCACGGGGATGAGTCATTCTCCTGAAGGCCACGCCCCCGGCGATGGTTGCCGTGCGGCCTTGCTCCCGGCTGTCTGGGCAAGAGCCACAAACTGGAATTTCCATTTTAATGACAGATCCTGCCAAAGAGCTTTAAAAAACACTTTGCTCGAAAATCGGAAGCAGAGGAACAGTTGGTTTTGCACAAAGGCTCTCCTTACTCATACAGAACAGAACAATGGGTTCAGTTCGAACAACTAAGCATTATTCTGGACTTTAATCTCCGGGGGTAAGGCAGGCCCTGAATTTAAATACAATGAGTTAATGCAAAAAAAAAAAAAACCTCTCTAGGCTACTTTGTAGCGTTCAACAACGTCTCCGTTCTCAAGGCTGCCTGAGTTTACCCTTGTCCTGCGATTGCTTCACTGCACACAAAGCACGTCTTGAGTTCAACTAATGCCCAAACACAGAGATGGAGTGTGCAGAAGTGGACGTGCTGGGAATTGTGACTACAGTGTGGTAGTCAGTATACATCCATCAAAACACATCCATCTACTCATATCCGTGAGCACTCGCTGAGGTCCTTACACACGATCGATCATGTGATCAAGACACATCCTGTCTTTCACATCCGTCTAATAGATCTGTCAGAGACCAGAAAAGCCTAAATAGACCAGTCAGCCTCACAGTGTATGCACACCAGTGTATACACACACACACACACACACACACGACAGACCGTGATCTCAGTGAAAAAGTAAACAGACAAACAGAAATACCAAAAAGTCCACGAGCTTCATGCTTCATGCGTTTAACAGCGTGCAGCTGTCCATGGTGCTGAACCTGCAGAACGGCTGAGCGCAGAAGGTGGCAGCGCCGCACCATTTCACAGCCTTTCCCAGTGCTCCCAATTAGAGGCAAAGGCAGCGGGGCCCCTGTAATCGCCCAGCGCGCTGCTGGGTTGGCCAGCCACAGGCAGAGGACCAGGTGTGTGATCCCGCGCACACGTGTGCACGTGTGAAATGGCTCATAAATCTGCTCATGAATTATGCATGGGGCTGCCAGCCTGCGTGCGCCCGCTGCTCGGCACACGTGACCTCCCAGCAGGACATTGTGCTGAGAGCTGCAGCCACTGTTGTTTAATAGGATTGTTGAGGAATCGGTGTCGTAATTGGAGGCCTGGATTAGCTTTATTTTGATTACACAGGGATTAGATGGAGGGAAATGGGCTCAGATGCTGGATAAGTCCAAACACTGCTGATGCCCACAGGAATGACACACACACACACACACACCGCACGCACATACGTAGACACACCATATACACACACGTAGACACACACACACACCGCACACACACACACGTAGACACACACACACACACACACACACACACGCACACACACACACGCACACACACACACGCACACACACACGTAGACACACACGCACACACACACGTAGACACACCATATACACACACGTAGACACACACACACACACACCACACACACACACACACACACGTAGACACACACACACACACGTAGACACACACATCGCACGCACACACGTAGACACAGACACACACACACATCGCACACACACACGTAGACACAGACACACACACACACACACACATGTAGACACTCACACACAGACACACACACGTAGACACACACAACGACACACGTAGACACACGCCCACACACACACACAGACACACAAACACACAAACATTAAAATTCAACAAAATGAATGTATTTCAGATCTTTCAAGCAGAATTTTTTTATTTTATAGCACAGTGCTGATTTATCATAAAGCAATCAGAAAATACAAACTCTGTTCTGTACTCAACAGAAATAAGGTTTAGTATGCACTAGAGATGCACTTTAGTATGCACTAGAGATGCACTTTAGTATGCACTGGAGATGCACTTTAGTATGCACTGGAGATGCACTTTAGTGTGCACTAGAGATGCACTTTAGTGTGCACTAGAGATGCACTTTAGTATGCACTAGAGATGCACTTTAGTATGCACTAGAGATGCACTTTAGTGTGCACTAGAGATGCACTTTAGTATGCACTAGAGATGCACTTTAGTGTGCACTAGAGATGCACTTTAGTATGCACTAGAGATGCAATTTAGTATGCACTACAGATGCATTTTAGTATGCACTAGCAAGGACCCTGGCTTAGCAGCAACCCTGCACACTCTTCATACTTGATGATGAAGTACTCATACATATTTGGCTACATTTTTGATTAGCGTAACTAGCGTGACACTATGCTACTGGACACAGCATGGCTAGCTGAACAGCTGATGACCTCAGTTTGCTTTAACCTCCCTCTCTTCAGTTTTAAGATGATGGGTGATAATCATACAAATTCATAAAAATATTATTTTATTAATCCCAGAGGACAAGAATCATGAAAGACCATGATGAGAATGGCCTTTGTAGCCATGATGACTGTGACCATGGTCACCATGGTGGCCATGGTGACCATGGTTACGGTGACCATGATGGCGGTGACCATGACTATGGTCAGAATGACCGTGGTGAGAGTGACCATGGTGATGGTGACCATGTGGGTGGTGGTGACTAGAGCCGTTACTGTTAACCGATGAGTCATCGTAGCTGGGCTGCTGAAGTTTGTGATGATGGTGATGGTGATGACGACGATGGCCATGCCGTGAGCGGGGATGATAATGAGACACGGTAATCAGTTTTGATTCGAGAAACGCCTTGTCACTTTCAGTCAAGTTGAGACATTGGGAGTCAGCGAAGTTGCCGACGTCTAACGTGACGACCCCAACACCGCCGAGTCTGCTGTTCTGTAGCCCCGACACCTGCAAATGCCCCATTACAAATCATGTCACTCCCTCCACCACGGAGTCACGCTCTCTGCTGCATAACTGCAGCATTCTGCATGGCTGAGTCCATTAACAAATGACCTTCAAAAGATCTCCGCAGCCACTGTGAGAATAAAGTGTCATTCATGTTCCCTGCTCACGGTGTCCTAAACTCACCTCTTCTGCAAAGCTTTGGGCACTCTCGGTTTTTGTTAAGGTCTTGAACTCCATGTCTCCACTCTTAATGGCCTGACAGACCTGATGGCGACACAGCACGACTTGTCTGTCACTCAGATTACATTCTCTCAGATTACATCCACTCAGATTACGTCCTCTCAGATTACATCCACTCAGATTACGTCCACTCAGATTACCTGTTTGGCCACCAGCAACCCAGGCGCATAGGTTTGCTCTGCCGTCCTCTGGACGTCTCCAGCCCCTGCATGTTTCCTTCCTGCTCTGTGGCCCTCAAACCTCCGTCCAAACGCAGGCAGAACTAGGAGAATCTTTTGGAGCTCAAGTCCTTCGTCCTGCAGGTTCTTCACCATGTGGTCCTGATCATAGTGAACACAATCACACCCATTGATTAGGGTAATAATCTAATGGGTAATACATTTAAACAGGAAGTAAACTACACAGAGCACTTACAATCTCTGACTCTTCATTTTCAAGGCCAGATGGTAGCAGGGAAATAAAATCTACATACCTAAAAGACAAACAGAAATGTAAAAAAAGTAAAACTATTTGAGGTATTTACTTCAGAATGGCAGCGTTCAAACACGTCACGTAACTGCTGCTGTAAACAATAAAGCAACTTCCTGCTAAAGTTATAATGGTAAAGAAGCACTGGGCATCCCACTCACTGAGCCCACGCCCCGGTGTCACTGTAGCTGGTGGTGTTGTCTCTGTGATCCATGAGAGACACAATCAGAAGTAAAGATGTATTATCAGTCAGGTCAGTGTCTGCCATAATCTGCTCTCGCAGTTCCTGCAGAAAGCATTTCAGAAAAGGATTGATCGTTTAGAAATGACCGTGTTTTACCTCAGAGCGAGAAGCATTTCCTTGTGTCACATGATGTATTCTGAGTCAATAAGGACATCAGGGCAGGAGATAATGTACAACGGAGAGGGGGGGCAATAAAACAACATAACTGCCCACATTCATTAGTTCTGAAGCACCTGTGTCTTGGCTGCAGTCACCGAATTGAACTGTATTTTGTTTTAATGGTTAGATTCAGATGAATTTTGTTGTCATGTTCAAAAAAGCTTTATCCAAAGCTACGATGCTAATAGATGCACCACGTGAGCCATGACGTGAGCCATTATGTGAGCCATGACGTGAGCTAACGCAGTGAAGAACAGGTCTGTTTCTGGTCGCCTCTGAAGCTCAGCTGTCATAACAGCACCGGAGGCGTCTCGTCTTGCCTTGAGTAGTCCTGAAAGAGCCTCCGTGGTCCTGGGACGTTTATCAGAGACGGTGTTCTCCACCCACGTGAGCTCCAGGCCATCGTAATTCTTCTCCTTCAGGTACTTCAGTGCAGAGGCAACAAAGTTTTCCAGACTGCCTGGATTTTGGGTGAGCAGCTGCAACCTGCAGTGAAACAGTTGCTACGGTAACAGGTCTTGTGCAGAGAGCGACAAGGGGAGCTTAATCTCCTAAAATGATGACTCGGAGTACCTCGACGGCCCGACCTCCACGCCCAGCAAGGTCTTCAGCGTGTGGTTCCTGAGGAAAGTGGAGCAGGGTTAGTTTTAAATCAAAGACAAAGTCAGGACCTGTTGTCACCACAGACCATTTTAAGGGACGATCCAAGACACGGTGCTACGAATGACACAGTGCTACGAATGACACGGTGCTACGAATGACACGGTGCCACAAATGACACGGTGCTACGAATGACACGGTGCTACGAATGACACGGTGCTACGAATGACACGGTGCTACGAATGACACGGTGCCACAAATGACACGGTGCTACGAATGACACGGTGCCACGAATGACACGAAAGGGGCACCGACGACAAAGAGACAACATACTCGAATATACAGACAGCAGTGCAACTGGACAGTAAATGCAAAAAATACATGCAATGCACTGTACACAACACTTCACAATCAACTACGCAACCCTATACACAACAGGACAAGCACTAATATAAGGACAGAACAGTCCAGTGGTGTAGCTGCTAGGTAGGTGGTGGTGGGTGGATGGATTGCTGTTTATCTTTATTATACACAGTGTTGGCTGGTGCTGTGTTTTAGCAGCTGAACACTGGCCAGAGCATCAGGCAGCTGACCTGTGTTTGGACAGCCTGTGTGAGGTGGAGCCATGATGGATGTCCTGCAGGCGGAGTCTGAAGGTGGAGTCGTCAGCCAGGGTGGCCGAGGAGACGACGTGAGTGCACAAGGAGGTGCTGGGACGCAGGGACAGGCGTGGGACGTCCCCGTCAACGTAACAGGCCACCACAAACTCCCCACGAGCTGCTCCGGCTTAGGGAATAAGGCAGAGCGTATCCTATTAGTGGCCTGCTAATCTAACTCTGGATTAGCGTGTCACACCGCCTGACCTGAGATCAGCTGCATGCCTTACGTCTGTAGGTAACAATACTGGATTATATTGGACCGCACGCCAATGCTTCTAACGATAAGACGCTTTGCAAATATGCTGCACACGTGCTCCAGTCAGATTCCGCTCTTTGTTAAGCAGCCACACATCTTGCGTGTCAAGATTACGCAGGTGCGGTGCGATTGTCTGCGAGAGGAACGGCCGAATTAGAGTTGCGTAACGGCGCAGACAGAATCAGCACAAGGACTCACCTGCTGACATCACCAGGCACGTGCAGGCGAGCACTGGGGAGGGAGAGGGGAGAGTGTGAGTCCTGCAGTACATCCCCAATCACCCATTACGAAACCTGCAGACCAAGCTGCAGGCGGAACTGCCGTAGAGACCTGGTGTCTGTGTGCAGTAGCATTATACGATGTTTTTGTACGTGAGGTTTTTAAAAATAGAAACATAAAGCCCACATCGCTGAAACGCTGAGCCTTCTGGCACCACAGACACACATCTATGCCCCAGAAACCCCTTCTGCAAGCAAAACATTTCCTAGAACACGCAGAAAGGTGAGAACTTCTCCCTTGCCAACCATGCATGTCAGCTGCACGTGATGTTTACAACTGAAACATTCACTCACTCAATCTATGAATAATCTTTTTGCAGTATTTTAATCTGTTTTTTTTTATTTTAATAGTTCATATTTAGGTATTTGGGGTGTAGTCGCAATAAATCAATATGCAGTGCCTTTAACGTACGTCTTTAACTCACTTTTTTAACTGAAGAGTAGTTGTTTATATGCATGTAAAAACATTTAGTGAATAAAAATAAAATCAATAATGTAAATAATGTAATGGAAATAAACATTTGTTTATAAACAATTATTATAAAAAGTAACATAACTTTTCTTTCCCCAAAAACATTTCTGAAGCATTGTAAGATCTCTTGGATAGTTTAAGAAAAAGAAAGTCTCAGACGAGCATCTCAGGGGACCTATGGGAGCAATGTTGTCCTACGCAACCAGACTGACCTGCGTGGTCAGGCTAACCTGCAGCTCACCAGCTAACCAGAAGCATGACTTCCAAACACATAAAAGATGATGGTGTCCTTACCTACAGTGAGCTTCATCGCTGGGCTGTGCTTCAGAGAGGGTTCCAGCTGTAACTGCCTCAGTCTGCAGAGCATCTTGAAAAAGTAGCACCTCTCACCACATCCTGCAAGTCTCTCCGATATGTGCAAATGCATTTCCTGTTTCCACAGCAGCGCTGACCGCTCTGCTCTGGGCTAACGTCAGGTTGGTGAACACAGAGTGACAGAAAACTACTAATCATGTAAATTCTCTACTCCAGCTTTTGACAAAACAGACTTGGTCAAAGCGGATTGGCTAATGAAGCTTTTTAGTTGGTCGGTTGGTCTTGATGGCCCATTTACTGCGTAAATATTTATCTTCTAGAGTTTAGTACAGTTTAGAAACTCCTACAGTACTTAAAGATATGCAAATAACAAGACAAATAAATAAATATTAAATTCATCATAGTTTTAAGTGTCTCATACATTTCACCATCTTTATAGTATACAGAATTTATATTTGACATTGTTCTTATTTAAATATGTAAACTGAAATCCTTTTGTGCTTTCAAAGTTTTTTAAAGTTTATTATGAGAGTAATTATTTCAATCATTATGAAAGTAATTATGAGAGTTGAATGATAACAGAAACTGTTCTGCAATTTAAAAGGAACTAAAGTTAGTAACAGTATGCCTAAATATGAATGGTTATAATAATGTTTCGGTATTAAAGCATTCCACTACTGGGACCACGCTTTGAGTTTGACAGGTCAACATTCTGTGAGGTCATTCAAATGTGCGACACTAGAGGGAGACATTACTCGGCATACAGAGCATGTCGTATGTATAATATTAAATAGAACTATATTCACTAATAATCAACATAATGTAATTGTGTAAATTAAAAAAAATGTAAAAATAAAAAGGTTTTCATAGCCATTATATCCCATCTACATTCAGTTGATTGAAAAAACATATGGATATATGGCTCAGTTACTACGGTAATTAAGTACACAGCACGTTGTATGTAACTGTAAAAAACATGATCAAAATACACGGTAAAAATACACGGTCGCCGCTCCCATTCTCATGCACTTCTGGTGGATTAACACTACACCCTGATTTAGCACACCGAGCACACGGTTACCTGTTGAGGGAGGGTCGCTCGGTGCTCCGCTCAAACCTCGATCCCTGGACGTGTAAGCATTAATTTAAGCAACTTTATTTCAAATACACCAATACCCGCAAATCCGATCGTGCCAGTAATATATAGTTAAATAATATCGCAAAATGGTTTGACTGTGTGTACATATTAAAAGTACACAGTGGACGTTTTTCACACAATTTTAGCCGTTTCAGAAAAAGGCTTCCTTTATTGTTAATTAGGAATCATGTAGCGGGACTTTCTGCCCTCTGGTGGTACGTAGATGAAGTACATGATCACAAGATCGTACAGTCCAATGAAATAGACGTGTATGCTGTGCAGAAACAGGACAGTGCTCTGTATAGCTTCTAGACCTCACATTAGGCCCTACGGTCCCCAAACAGTGCGTTCCTAAATGTGGAGACCCACACACAACTCAAGTCTTCACACAGCGGCCTTCAAGAAATAGGACACGCGGCAACCCTGCTGAGGCTTTCATCAGCGGCCGGTTGTGAAGTTGTCCCCTCTTCTCTCAGAAGAGTTCCTGTTGGGAAGGAGCACGTTTAGCCCTTAACATCCACCGTCATCAGCATCCATCATGCGTACACATGCCTTATTCCACCCTAGTCGTCTTCCTTTACCTGCTCCAGATCTCCTTCCTCTTCCTGTATATCAAAAGCCAGCGTTATCTTCTGTCTGTCCACCTGCGGACGACAGACAGCAGACAAAAACGGTCCAGACGCGGTGTCAGGCGTATAATGACAATGTTCGACGTAGCAGATTTTAATCCACCTGCTTAAACAACACGAGTGATACTGATTGAATTGCTTTCATGGGTCTCGTACCAAATTTCCTCAGGTTTGAGGAACATGTTTGCTTATGACTCATGTTGATAATGTCTGATAAATAAATCCATGAAAAAAGCGTACTTCCCCTGTGGTGCCAAGAGTGGAGCAGCCCTTGTTCTGGGCGAACAGCACTGCGTCGTGAACAGACAGGAAGACGTCACTAGTCGTAATACAGCTCTCCTCAAACACACCCCCTGACTCCAGCTCTTCCAAAACCTGAGCTGCAGCAATACACACACACACACACACACACACACACACACAGCACACACACACACACACACATGCAAAAGTACATACACACACACACACACACACACACACACACACACACACACACACACACACACACACACACACACACACACACACACAGCGTCTTAATGAATGTGTGTCAGACTGAGTCTCAAGACTTCATAGATGAACCACCAAAATGTCATTACCACAGATGCTGCAGTTGCAGCTTATTTACGTAGCAAATGTTGTTTATGTCATTTACAAGTAAACAAACACACTTCATTATTTTACATTCTCAGCTGTCACTGCAGATTCACTATGTTGATTCAGCAAGACACACACAAGTCTCGTGTTTGTGATAATAAATGATTTCACTGTGTGAAGAAGGCGATTCAGAGTCCCGTAACACATACTGCAAGAGTGCACAAGCATGTTGAATGTTTGTACTTAATTATTTATATCTTTCTGCTTGAATGTTTCCTTATATAGTTTAAAAAGTGACACCTCCTCTATATTTAAGATGCACTTACTCTGCTCTGTCCTTGTAATTCATTGTTAGCCTTAATAACCTAGAAAATAACCTAATAATAACATAACAATAACCTAATAATAACTTAATAACCTGACAATAACCTATTACTTACATAATAACCTGATAACCTAATAATTTAATAATGACCTAATCATAATCTAATAATAACCTAATAATTTAACAATAACCTAATAATAACCTAATAACCTGACAATAACCTATTACTTACATAATAACCTGATAACCTAATAACCTAATAATAACCTAATAATAACCTAATAACCTGACAATAACCTATTACTTACATAATAACCTGATAACCTAATAATTTAATAATGACCTAATCATAATCTAATAATAACCTAATAATTTAACAATAACCTAATAATAACATAATAATAACCTAATAATTTAACAATAACCTAATAATAACCTAATAATAACATAATAATAACCTAATAATAACCTAACAATAACCTAATAATAACCTAATAACCTGACAATAACCTATTACTTACATAATAACCTGATAACCTAATAATTTAATAATGACCTAATCATAATCTAATAACCTAATAATTTAACAATAACCTAATAATAACCTAATAATAACATAATAATAACCTAATAATAACCTAATAATTTAACAATGACCTAATAATAACCTAATAATAACATAACTAACCTAATAATAACCTAATAACCTGACAATAACCTATTACTTACATAATAACCTGATAACCTAATAATTTAATAATGACCTAATCATAATCTAATAATAACCTAATAATTTAACAATAACCTAATAATAACCTAATAATAACATAATAATAACCTAATAATAACCTAATTCATAAACAGCAGAGCTACACTGGACCTGGGACAGAAACCACTAATGTTCACTTGCTCTGCTACTTCTGTAAATTAATTGTAGTAAATACTGTATAGATAAACGTATTCCGATCACCGAGGGCACTTTTCTAACACACTGTATTCTCCACAAGCTTAGGTAGAGCAGGTTCTAAAAGTGCCTCCCACGTGAAATGCAGCCATGCACAACAGATGTTAGCTGCGCAAATCATCCTTCTGTTGTGTTGTTCCAAGTGTTGTTGGAAACTGTGGTACTGCCCGTAAACGGTGCTTTTAAGGGTTCTATAATGGTGAAAATGTCAAGAGCCAGGAACACTAACAGATCAAGGACCAACCAAGATCAAGGACAAAGACATGGCAGCACCCCAAACGTCCTACTGTGCGTAATAGCCCCGCCCACTGTTCTGAGATCAGCAGTGGCAGACCCCCCGCCTCCCACAGCTGGGCCAGAGACACTCACCTTGTACGTTGGCCAAGTACACACTGATCCCCAGTCTGCTGTAGGTGCTGCTCATCTGGAGGGGAGGGGTCACAGCTTAAGCCGACAGCCAGGATATTTTTAGTAATAATTACACAGTTCCGCCACATAACTGGGTATTACAAGAGAGTGGGGAAAATACAACAGCTATGTCAACTTAATAATAACAGTAGGAATCTTCATACAGGACTTTTATACCCAAAAAACACATTTATTATGTTTATTAACATCTATAGAGCTTGGCCTCCTCGTATTCTTTGGAACACTGCTCCAGAGGTTTGGAGCTGTACGAGAGGAAGATCTTGCCCTAGCTGAGGTGCAGTTGGAGGACGTTGCAGTCCTTGGCATTGGGCCAGTCTCAGCTGAGCAGATCTGTAGCCCCTACCGTCTCCACATCGCAACGCTATAATAATTAGATCCCACATCACAATGCTATGATAATTAGATCCCACATCACAATGCTATGATAATTAGATCCCACATCACAATGCTATGATAATTAGATCATGCAGGGAATTTACCTTGTTAATAACTTTGATCCCCATCAGGTCAATGAAGCAGACCCCTCCCAGGTCCAGAATGAGCGTGTGGAAGGGCATGGGTTGCATCTCCATGGTAACAGGGGGTGCGGCTGGTAAGTGGTCAAAGGAGGCGGCGATGTCGCAGGACGGGTTGATGTAACACGTAGGGACATCAGTGCTTCCTGCACCACTGGGGTCAAAATCGCTCTGCAGATCAATTTGTGAAATGCTCTGAAAGTGGAACGGGTAACGCAAAGTGACACATCACCCTGAACCTCCAAACGAGATATTACAACCAAGAACTTTTTAAAAACCCAGTGTTTAAAATATGTGACCATTTGTACATATGTCTTAAAAAAAGTAAATTAAATGTGTTTGGTGACGTTTGTCATTATTTGAAATGTTTAAAGGTTTTCAATGTTGGCTTGTCCAGTACTAAAAAGCATGAACCTGAGTCTTCATGGTAACCAGTGAGCTCATGTTTCTTCTCGTGGTCTCTTTCTCCTGCTGGCTTTGATTTGCCTTTAACTCGCGAGCTTCTTTCTCCTGCTGTTTCTTCAGAAACTTCTTCCTGGCCAAAAGAACCTTGCCAGGGTCAAGTCCAGTCTGCCACACATAGCAAAAACAAGAACTTGTCAAATTCTTTTTTGAGTTGCATGCTGGGTAAATGCTTGCTCAATAATAAAAAAAATCTTCTGTTGTTTAAAAGTTCATTTAAAGGGATGGACACTGATGATAACTCTGGAGAATACGGAAATCAATTTCACTCATTTAATCTACTTTAAAGATGACTTTACACCTACTTTTTTGATGACCTTCCTTCGAAAAATCTCTGCATTGGCAAAGTAAAGAGGTGAACAGTAGCTTATTACTTTCACACCTTCAACAAGTTTCACCTGAATAAAATCACAAAATATTGATACATTGGTTGGGGAACATCATCAAGGACATTAGGAATTCACAAGGAACCAAAAACCTAGTGACATGAAGCCAGAGATCTGAGTCACACCATATTGTTATTACCTTAGCATAGACCTTGGGGTTCTTGTACAGATCTGTGTCCATGACCGGAGCCACTTCTGAGCCATTTCGACTAGAGCCCACAGACATCACCACCAAACCATCACTTTGACGATCACAGTGTATTACAACATTTAGAGGTAATGGAATGTAAATGTAATTCTGTGCTGGTGTTACTTACAATTGAGTCTGGAAAACCACTACCAGGATAGAGAAACCCACCCCAACGGCCACGCCGAAAGGCAAGCTCAGGAAGAAGGTTGCACAGAAGGACACGAGCCACACACACTATGGTGGAAATGCAAACAAGCAGTGTGTGTGTGTGTGTGTGTGTGTGAGTGCCCACACACACCGGCGTTGCTCCAGGACAAACCAAACCTACACACTGTTTCTATATTAATACAACCACGCAGACCTGAAGGGAATTAATGGCTGAACCGTTGAACTGTTTGCTCGGGTGTTACTCAGGGTTGTCTGTTAGGACCCTGCTGTGTTTGCGACACACACAGAATGACTCACGCAGTCGAGTTTGCTCTTCCTCCACAGGTGGTACGGGTCTGAAAGCTGCAGTAGTGTGTTCTTTAGATTAACAGCTATCAGTGCCCCCAGCACCGACTACAGACAGAGTGAAATACACCAATCAGCCCTTATTGCTTACAACAATATGCAAATGACTGTGAGGTACAGAGGAATGTGCCTAATGATCGTTTGTACCTTTGGGAGTGGTTTGAGATAGGCTCCCAGACTCAGCATGGTGACCATCACCACTAGCATCACACACAAACTCGAAAACTGAAAATGAACGTCATCGTTAGCTGCGATTGCAACGGCACCGACGTCTGGCGCAGAACGTTGTATTGATTTTATGTTTTGTCTCACAATACAGCGCAACTGGGACGAGGGTTGTAGGCAGGAGCTGAGATTGTCCTCACCTGTGATGAGCCCCCCGCACTGTCCACAGCCAGGGTGACGGACAGAGCACAGCAGATCACATGGATCTTAAAGAATCCGCCCAGGAAGTTACTGAACCCCAAAGCCAGCATTTCCTGTTTCTCAGGGAACCAAACAAATAGCTGTCATGTTTTACAAAAAAATCACGTTGATAGTTTTCATTTTACAGTCTACCCCCCAAAGCGCAAACCTGATTGGGGTCCACGTCGTATCCGTGCTTGGTAGCCAACGTCCTGCCCATGGCGAGGTTAATGACGTAGCCCACGATGGCGAGGGAGAAGGCCGTGCTCAGCATGTCGTCCCATTTGGGCACAGCGGGCAGGATCGGCGCTGGGAACCTGAAACGAGGAGACAGGCTGGAATCTCCTGCCACTCGACAGCGACGTGTTTATGACACATATTATGGAGTCAAATGCTCCTCACCCAAGTGGGATTTCCCCTACGATGTCCATATGATACTTCTGAGGCATCTCCAGTGGTCCAGCGATGGCTGTGGCTGCCACCACCTGCAACAAAGTCCTCGTTTAGAAGATACGGCCCTGGGACGTAATTCACTAACACAGTCACCATCTCCAGAAGGTCACTCACAATGATGATCTCCATGGGGATGGGAAAAGGGATCTTATGGCGGTAGTGGGCGTTTAGTTCCTTCACAGCGATCAGCGCCACAGCGCTCACCACAGCAAACACCAGCGAGGCTACGTTGGTGTGCGGGAGGCCACAGCAAATGTCTATCAGTGTCTGAAACACAGAACCACACTGAGCAAACTTGCTCGACGCATGGGAAAAAGAACAAAAGAAAACACTAAAGTGGGGAAACTAGCCTCGGCCAGTCGAATACATTAGTCCTAAGGATTCACTCACTCCGTGGGTCGATTTCACATGAGTATTCTGATTTTACATGAATGTTCAGCCTACATAAATGAGACTTACATAAACAACAGCCAGAGGCCCACTGTATGGCGGCACCGTGATGCCAAAGATGTACTTCAGGACAGATATGAGGATCTGCAGCCCAGCAGCCGTCATGAAGCCTCTGATGAAGGATTCTGAGAAGTATATGGCTACAAACCCGAACTGCATTAAGCCAAGACCAATCTGTTCACAAGAACGACAACAAACACAATCTGTTGTTCCTTAAACCGCCGACGCTCAGCAAGATCTCGCCATTCCCATCCGACGTGAGACTCTCACGCAGGCCATCGAAACCATCGACCTGCGACCGTCCTGCTCAATCACCTGTATGACAGCGGTTAGACAGGCCAACGTGCCCGATATGGCCAGTCTGGCCTGATTCATCTGCTCCTCGTCCACTACCGTGGCGTTGAGGGTCTCGTTGAAATGGCTGAACTGGGATTCAGGGGCCAGCCTCAGACATACCATACCCACCATGATACTCAGAACAGCAAACGTCCCTGTGCGGGGGTAGAAGAGAAGAGTCGCTTCATAACACAACCACACAATAAATGCTACTGGCATCCAGAAAACATACTGATGGGTCCCGTCAACTGAAACAGAAAAAAAAAGTCTTTGTGCATCTGCTCTACTGAATTGCCTACAGAACAATTCTCAGTTCTGCTCAAAATCTAAAAACGGTCTAAATAGAATAACTGAATTCCTTTCACTGTGAGGGTAGATGGTTTGTCAGCCAAAAAGTTCAACACACTGGTTACAGTCATTACAGGAAGTACTCAGAGGCTGTTATGAACTAGCTATGCAAACAAGCGCTAGTTAATGTATGTAAGAGGTGTCCTGACTCACAGCAAGTGTGAGGGTCAACAGAATGTTGTTCATTTTAGATGATTACACAAGATAAATGAATCAACGAATCTGACCAGAACAGGCAGTGGTTTGTTCATGTCATAAGCTAATCTAATAGATTAATATTTGAGTTCTTACCTGGCACCATCTGGTGGGCTGTGCCCATGAAGAAATATGGGATGAGAGGAAAGAAAGAAGAATAAAGGCCGTTGACTGGTGGGAGGTTAGCCAGCAGTGCGAAGGCCATCCCTAACAAAGACATAGTCCTGCTGTTAGAAAGCCAATTTGCCCTAATTACAAAGTACAATGATTTCAATGTGGACAGTATTCTGGGAAATAATCATTCTCACACACTGTTACAGCTCTGTGAGGCAGGATATCACAACGAGAGAGAGAGAGAGACAAGATGTCCTGTCTTAAGTTGAACGAGTGAAGGTGAACACGTTCACTTTCACAGTGTTTACTTTGTGAAATAACTGTAAAACATGAATGAACTAGTTTACACACTAGTTTACACACTAGTTTACAGTGTGAGATCACTGTAAACAATGATTTAACATGGTCTCCAGTCCTGCTGGGCTACATTACGAAATGAATGGGTTTCACTTTAAAATATAGGCACCCCTACAAATGACTTATAAATGGATAATCTTTATCTTATTAGATGTTATTATTTAGACTGTACACACCTTAAAAGTATAAGCGGTTATAACACATGCATTAAAAGAATAACAGTGACCAGTTGCTCGCCAAAACATCCCTTTAACATCTATACTATTAAAGCTCTGATCTCACTGGTCTTACTATGTCTTGTTCATCAGTCAATATTATACTCAACAACATTATCAGACTTCATCATAATTGTCAATACCTTACTACCACAGAACCACCATCAGCATGTGCTGTTAGTAAGAAATCATAATATCGGCAAAAGTTTTTATGAGTAATATTGTGATGTTGAACTGGCAGTACACAGGGATCTTTCTCCATTTTCATTTATGTGCAATACTGCTAAGAAATGTCCTTTAGGGTGTCTATGACCTAATCAATAACCAATAAACCAATTTTAATCCATAAGGCACATGTTCCACACACCCTGCGGCACCTGAATGGTGCCAGCGCTGACGCCGCTGATGACATCACACAGGAGGTTCTGTCTGGCGTTGTATTTCGGGAGCCAGCAAAGCACGGGCAGATGTCTGAAGAGGAGGCCTCTCATTCGCCCCCCAGAGCACCTGCGTTGTTCGCGCAAAACACACGGCCAATCAGAAAGTAGATCAGACAGCTGCTAAACCTCCCGCCTCTCGTGACATCGGTGGGATGTGAAAGCAGCCTCGGCAGTGGGGCGACGTACCGTAAGACCTTCTTGACTTTGTCACCCAGAGGAAGGTTCCTCCTGTTCCTGCCAAACTCCTCATCAAACTCCCTCTGGGAGTAGGCAGGCCGGTCTATTGCGTAGTGAGGGCGACCCTGGTGTATCATGATCACCAAACCTACAAGCCCAGAATCATTTACTGGACTGAAGATACAACAGTTATAACAAAGTGTCGTTTACACTGACCCCACTTGCTAAGCAGCCATACTGAAGATGTGGAGGGCCTGGTGTCAGTGTCCGAATGTCCGCGCAGGAGCCGTTTTACTATCATGCTGATAAAAGCTTTTGTACAGCAGTGCAACGCGCTTATCTGACCTTGAGAGTGTTTGAGCAGTACCTACACGGCATGGCGTGAAATGCCCTGTTTGATACATACAGGTGAATTTGTTAGAAATAAAGGTTAAGTTCATAATTACTGCACTTTACAGAAAGCGTGTGTGGAAGTGTAAGAAAACCAGTGTTGCTTTTCATAACAGGGCAGCTGGTCCACATACATATGCAAATACACGAACAATAAATGTAAATATGTTTCATAAAACTGGACGAGCAAGCAAATGCAAAACTCTTCAAACAAAAATTAACAACATGCAAAGTGCAACTAAAAAGATGCAAAAAAGTAAAAAAAAATAAATCACTGTGATTTCTTTCACATCTGATTTTAGCTCTGATCGCACTGTGAATATTAACTGTACAATGTTTCTGATCATGGAACACTTGGACACCACATCACTAAAGGTAAATATAACTAAAGGTAGCCCTTACCTGTTTGAGTAATGCTGACCGATTCTGCTCGTCTGCGTGGACGTTATGAGGAGCAGAACCTGGATGTATTTTTTTACATCACCACTTCTCCAATCCTCTTAATATTTTGCTTCAATCACACATTGGGAGGAGCTTGGGATGGATTTTGTACAATATCCTTGTTTGCAACGTCACCAAACACAGCCTCGTCTTGCGTAGGACTTAAATATTAAGAATCGCCCCTAAAATCGCCTGTTCTTGATTAAATAAATATTTCAATCTTTTTCACCCTCCCCTTTACAGATATACACAGTGGCACAGTGTTGAATCACTTGGTGATAACACCTAGTACTGGTGATCAGTGACCTGAGAACTGGTCAACACCTGACCAAAGGGAAGACGATAACAAAGATGAGATTATGAAGATGAGAAGACGTGGTCTGGTGACTTTGGCACTGAGCCGTTAATCCAGCTACACACACGTACTAGAATACTCCACAAAATCACACACTGAATTCTGGACATTTAAAATATTTTAATGGAAATATTTTAATGGAAGACAATACAATTTAAAAATCACATGACAAATACAGAGTTGGATAAATTGACTACATAAATGAATTTATTTACCTACATAAATGTATTTATGCAAAAGTAATAAGAATAATATTAATTAACCCCCCCCCCCCACACACACACCCCAGCAAAAATAAAAATAAAAATAATCTGAAGTGGCATATACTTATTCTGAAAAATATGATACACGCAGGACTAGACACTGGATTTATCAAGCGTCTCAGAGTAAGAAATTGTCCCCAAATTCTCAGGAGTCAAGTGAATTTGGCCCTCTGTTGAGTTTATAGTAACGCAAGGGCTGCCTGAAATCTTTCGTTTCCAGCAGGGGGCGCTGAGGAGAAGACATATGGCTACACACACCACAGAAAAGCAGAGTCATGCGGAAAAGGCCTTACAACAAAAAGACAGATGAGAGAGATTCAGCACTGGAGATGTAAATTGTTTTGTGACCTGAGGGTTTGCAGCTGTGCCACCTGCAAAAAAATTACAGCCTCTCTGCTGAGACCAAAATGTTTCAACCTTCTTTTTTTAAATCAAAATTTATTGATTTAAATTGATTTAAAACAATAAGTCAAACTATGCTATCAAGCAGTAACAGGCTACATTTTGTGAATCACTGCTTTGCTTTGCGAGTGACATACAGTATAGTGCCAAAAGTATTCGTTCTCCCATCCAAATTATCGGAATCAGGTGTTCCAATCACTTCCGTGGCCACAGGGGTATAAAATTAAGCATCTAGGCATGCAGACTGTTTTTACAAACATTTATGAAAGAATGAGTCGCTCTCAAGAGCTCAGTGAATTCCAGCGTGGAACTGTGATAGGAAATTTAGTCGCTCCTAAATATTACACAGTCAACTGTCAGCTGAGCGACAGCAACTCAGCCATGAAGTGGTAGGTAACGTAAACTGACGGAGCGGGGTCAGCGGATGCTGAAGTGCATAGTGCGAAGAGGTCGTCAACTTTTGCCAGGAGAATGGTACTTGTCTGACTGCAATGTGCCAAGTGTAAAGTTTGGTGGAGGGGGGTTTATGGTGTGGGGTTGGCCCCTTAGTTCCAGTGAAAGGAACTCAGTGCTTCAGCTTACCAAGACATTTTTGGACAACTCCATTCTCCCAACTTTGTGGGAAAAGTTTGGAGCTGGTCCCTTCCTCTTTCAACATGACTGTGCACCAGAGGACAAAGCAAGGTCTATAAAGACATGGATGGCAGAGTCTGGTGTGGATGAACCTGACTGGCCTGCACAGAGTCCTGACCTGATAGAACACCTTTGGGATGAATTAGAGCAGAGACTGAGAGCCAGGCCTTCTCGTCCAACATCAGTATGTGACCTCACAAATGCGCTTCTGGAAGAATCGTCAAAAATCCCCATAAACACACTCCTAAACCTTGTGGACAGCTTTCCCAGAAGAGTTGAAGCTGTTCTAGCTACAAAGGGTGGACCAATGTCATATTGAACCCTATGGATTAGGAATGGGATGTCACTTAAGCTCATATGTGAGTCAAGGAAAGTGAGCAAATAATTCTGGCAATATAGTGTATATGACCCACACTATAAGGTCATTAGGCTAAACTCAGATTCACATGTAAACCAAAAGCAACAGCTGAAACCTGCTATGCAAAAGTGCAATTCCATAGATACAAATGACAAATGTCATGTTCTATTGACCAGTTTTGGCAACATATATTGTATCCTAGAGTAGTGGCTACTTATTGATGTGCAGACAGGTTATGCTATGCTATATGCTATGCTATACGCTATTATATAGCTCTTTTGCTCCACCATCTCTTTGAATATGCTGAATCCACAGCACAGCTTTCGTGTCATCACTGTTTCCTTCTGTACCACAGGTTGCTGTAAAACACCTCACATTCGTTCTCAAAAGAGAGGGTTTACTTTCTGAAAACTGGTGGAAGGACACTTCCTTTGAGACGCTTGATAGATTCAGATCCATCTTTCAGAGGGCCCATATTTCTTAGGGCAGGCATTCTTATATGACTTCAAATTTTGAAAGTATATTTCAAATGAGACAAAGAGGCATATTGTAAAGCACTCGCGTGTCCGAGCATGACATAACACATACGTAACATTTGTACATGAGCCAGGATTTGGCGACTAGTGAACTCTGCTGCCATTTTGCTCCCACTAATGATAAAAATATACAATTGTGTTAAAAATATATTGCTTAAACTGCACTAACTGTCAATGCAAAGTCGATGTGTAAAACCATGGAAACAAAGGCAAACCATTGAAAATAGTGTTCACGAAAACAAAACAAAAAAAAAACATGGAAGCAAACAGGAAACTCCACAACTAAAGAATTTGTTCATTACCTCATAACACTGTGTAAGCTATTACAAATAGCTAGCTAAGTGCAAATCTTTTGATTATTTTCCTTGCTTACATCTGCCAAGCAAGTCCATCCTTCATAGATGGATGCCTTAACAGAATAATGCTTGGCAAAGTTCACGTGAAGTCTCTTCAAAGTTTTATACAACACTTTACACAATATTCTTAATTTAAATACGTTGCATTTTAAAAAACAAATGTAACAGGAATGAGATGTATTCAATTTCCCAGGACTGACTCCGGAGCCCTGTGTCTTAGGGAGGGTTGGATGGACAATCAAAGGTGTTTTTGTAGTGACAGGAAGAACAGCGCGAGACAAGATGTCCGTCAGCTGAGTCCTGTTTGGCACGCATGATTTAGTCTCCGCCCACCTCCTGACTGGCAGGTAAAAGCCACCAACTGGCCATAACAAATTCACTCGGTTCCAAATAATCAGCCAATCAGAAGTCACTGAGAATGCTAATGTCTGCAAACTCTTGCCGGTAACGGTAGGAGTACAGCCCGAGTAGGAAGGCCCACTTAAGAGTCAGGAAGCTCCAAACGCAGGACAGATAAAAACTCCTTGGGTCTGATAATGCTGAGGATAAGAAGAAGTGAGATGTTCTGCCTTAATTTACATCACTGGTTGTTACGCACTTCTTACAGAGCGCACGGAGAGTCGTTTCAACAGCTAACATAAAATTGATCATAAACCCATGTAATAATTTACACACGATATCCAATAAATACCATTAAAACTCCTCGGGGGGGTCCTCTCAACTCACCTTGCTTTCGCGTAATGGCAAGAGTCAAGAAGGTGACGAAACCGGCCACGGCCAGCATTGAGAAAAACGAACTGACAGCCATGAAGAACTTCAGTCCCTTCAGCCAGGTGCGCCAGTAGTCCTGGAGGTACATGGTGTGGGTGACCAGGGCCCACAGCGCCAGCACTCCTGTAAATGTAATCACAAACCTAGAACTACACACCGCGCTTTCGGTTTTACAGCCGAGAATCGGACGACGATGGAGGTTTCATGTCTGGCTGGTGAACTCTTGATTAAACGTAAAACCCGGCTAACGTTGCCATTATTTTATTCTGTCTGTCCAAGTCTGCTATTTTGCTGTGTGGTCGCATTTGCTACACTAACTTACAGTAAAAAGGGCCCGATGAGCCTGAATTCTTCCGTTGGTATGTTAGCGAAGGAGCTATGAGACTGTATAATTTTATCAGACATTATGCACTAATCAGACAATATGCCCTCGTTTAGCTCGTTAGTCAGCCACTTACCTGATAAGCCACCCATCGCCGCCGTCCACGGCTGTTTGTAAACGACGGTCCAAACTATAAAAGCCGAAAATCCAACTAACATGCCAAATGTGGCATAAGCTACGCTGATGTACGTCCTTTTCGGTCCCATTAATATTAAAATTATATAAGATGCTAGGTTTTTAAAATGTATGTATATATATATATATATATATATATATAAAACTCAATACAAATTCCTGAGCACAAGCGCTCTGCCCAGCACCGATATGGTTCTGTAAAAGCGAACAAGCCCTAACTCGTAAACACGACACTTCTTCGTGTCCTATCACACAGCCTATCTAACGCTTGTGTCGCCATCTACTGCAGGCAATAATAATAATAATTAATATTGTTGCTGTTGATTGTTGTTATTATTATTTATTGCTGTTGTTGTTATCAATAATTATTATCATTGTGCTTAATTACAGTTGTCTTACCCCTACATGTCAATTAACCCCAACGTGCTGTAATCTACACCTCAGTTGCTTAAATACAACATGTACTACGTCCTACAATATAGTAAGCGAGGGGCAAAATGGCATACTACAAGCTGTTATGGAAGTCTCCATAATGCCCTGGGCACAGAAAGGGACCCGTTGAAGTAACTGTGAAGCGTTAACCATGCAGTACAGTATACTGACTTGTTTGTTTCCTTTGAGGATGTAGTAGTTTGACCACTCGTTGTTTAGTATAGTATTAACAGTGAAATGTTTCATTTCGTCTTACCTTTACATAACAACATGCACTATAGGAAGCGAATGTTTACCAAGCAAAGGCATATATGACTATTCCTAATTAAAAGTTGTCACCTGTAGGTGGCGTGCAAGTCACCTGATATTTCTTCATCCTGGCCATATGGCACGCATAAAAGGAATTCTGCTTTCGCTGCTGAAAATCAGTTTCCATGCTATATATTCAGATTTATTTTCCGAAAGTTAAATGCACTAAAAATGAAAGAATAATGTCTTGCTGTGAAAAAAATATTATGAAGTATGCAAAGTCATATAGCAAGAGCCAGGAAAAAAAAGTGTAAATGTCACACTCTGTAATCAGTGTGGTGTGAGCTCAGTGTGAGAGCACTGTAGCCAGAATATAAATCGATGCTGCCTTGCACATGTGATTAGCACAACGGCCCAGAAGGCAGGCGCACACACACACACACACATAGGGGATATCTAGAAAAGTGAGATTGAGCAGCCAACACTTTACCATGGTGGAGATGAATGAGACAAGAGCATGCACACTAATACAGCTGTACTGGTTATGAACTGTATTCGCCCACTCACACACACACTCTCACACGCACAAACACACACACACACATACATGTACGCACAACACACAACAGTCATCACTCATGACCAATCAGAGAATGGCAGGAAATGGGCAAGTTTTACTCACACACACAAAAAAACATATAACTCAGATTCATCCTCTGACAATCTTGTAAACAGCAGAGAGTGTGTGTGTGTGTGTGTGTGTAAGAGAGAGATTTACAAAACGAGTGAAAGATTATGAGAAGATAAGGATCACTAGTCCAGTTTAACTGAAGTACAGATACACACCGCCTGACAGTCACAAGAAGTAAGTGTATTTATATTACATATCACTGATATCTGGATCCTAACAGATAATCAGTGTTCCCACTGATCAATGTCAGCCTTGCTTTATATGTGAGTATTTGGTCACACATTTTGTAAATTTTGAGTATTGAACAGTTGGCTTTTCATTCCTCTGTGTTTTTGAATTTTCCATGTATTGATTAACGTAGGGGGCACCTGTATATGTGACTAGGGTAGATCACCACATTACTTCTTAGCCTGAGTATAACAGACAGTGATTGTTGGAAGATGGTCGAAGTCAAAGGCATGATAGGGGTGAGAATGAGGATCTGGAGACAGGAAACAGGGTATGAAAGTGGGTCTGTGAAAGCATGAGTGATGTAGAAAGCAGTAAAGAAGTTGTCAGAAACCCCCTCCCCCTCAAACCCTAACCCTAACCATCTCCTCGCTGCACATATTTAAGTAAGTGTGCATCTCCTAGTTGACATCAGGGTGAGATAGACGGAAAGGAGAAGAGAGAGGGAGGCACTCCTGAAAGGACAGATTTATGTTTATGTAGAAATATATGGTCTTCCATGTGCTTTTATGTTTATTTACTTATTTTGTATATATGTGAACATGTTTTGTGTGTATGTGTGTGTGTATGTATTGTGTGTGTATGTGTGTGTGTGTGTGTGTATGTGTGTGTATGTTTAATCTAAATTCTGAAAATTGCCAAATTACACTGAGATTCAGCAAAAGCGAGAACATTCCAAACAGGGAGGTGGTGTACAGGAAACCTCACTCCCTCTCCCACAGGAACTGCATACACACACACACACACACACAACACACAAACCAAACACCTCATTTCTGCAGACAAGGTAAAAAGTAAAAAATAGAACTAGCCTAAATATTATGTTTAATATACACCCGCTGTCACAACGTCCTTCGGAGTGCGAAAATCTGGTCCAATTATTAAGTATAGCCCGAGTATAGAAAGGTCAATTTTTATAATCTAGGAAATCCAAGAGACACACCAAAATAAAAACACATTTTCTAGTCCGACGGACGCGTTCAAAATCAGAGTGATGTTGCCATGGTTGCAATCCAAATGAATAGGCATCATCGTGGCAGAACGGCTTTTCTCGCTCGTGACAGAGCATAAATGTTTATATGACAAGCAACACACAAATGCAGACGTTAATAAAATAAAATAAATGTAAAGCCTTAGTATTAAGGGTCCACCGAGCGTGCCTTCGTAACCAATGTTTGTAGTTTGTGTTTTTTGTTCATCTATGAGTGTAGTCTGCTTACAGCACCAACTGCAAGCTAGCTAGCTTTCATCGCTTAAGAAAATGCCTGCGTGTTTAGCTATTTTTTTAATTGTCTGCTTTGTTTATGTTGATGGTATTGAAAAGATAATGAAATAACCACACATTTATGAAACAAAAGAGAAATGAAAGAATATAGTGTGTTAAAATGTATTGAATTTGATGTTGATTGAAGTTAAAAACAACTTCAATGTTAACATCAAATTCAATACATTTTACAGTAACACACTATATTCTTTCATTTCTCTTTTGTTTAATATATATATATATATATATATATATATATATATATATATATATATATATATATATATATATATATATATATATATATATAGAGAGAGAGAGAGAGAGAGAGAGAGAGAGAGAGAGAGAGAATGTCCGCAATACATTGATAAAACTGACGAACAAACAATTAAGGAACGAGCTGGGATGCGAAAAGGTCAGCTACTTCTGAGATTGAGATTGCATCCTGCAGTACATGCATTCAAACACTAGATGACGCTAGATTACACGAATATGCCTATTAACTAAGTAGGTTTAACTGGTTAAACCAGTTTTTTTTTTCTTTTTTTTTTTTTAAATAATTGTCTGTTATCATTTCACAAACAACACAAACCAATTCTAAGAGATGGCGTTTTAAATAATTCTCAAGCACTGAGTCATGAGTTTAGCATGTGTCTATAATTAACCAGGTACGATCAGTAACCTGTTTTCATTTCTTGGGCATCTGGACTGTCTTGCTTTAAAACAACTAGTCTTATTTGTGAAAAGGTGCTAAGGAGAACACCTATGCCCAGCATGCACTGCACTGTGAGTCGTGAGGGTAAATGGCTTTCTGACAGCACGTGTTTCTGACAAGACACCCAACAGTGGTCTATCTTGATGATGCTATCTGATCTGAACCAACTTTGAGCTATTTCTTATCGAAGGAGAATGATGGCGATGACATTCCCATGTGGAGGTCATGAGCAGGAAAACTAGTTTCCTGTCCCCAGAGAGATGTCTGGTCCATACACAGACAGATAGATACACAGACAGATAGATAGAAAGATAGAAAGCGAGGGGGAGGCGGGGGGAGTTGGGGGGAGGCGAGGGGGAGGCGGGGGGAGGCAGTGGGAGGCGGGGGGAGTTGGGGGGAGGCGAGGGGGAGGCGGGGGGAGGCGGGGGGAGGCGAGGGGGAGGCGGGGGAGTTGGGGGGAGGCTGGGGGGAGGCGGGGGTAGGTGGGGGGAGGGGGGAGTTGGTGTGAGCCCGTGACCTGGCCGTCCACATCCATCCACTACTCTCTGACCGCTCGGAGGACCCTGGAATGTAGGTGACGCTTTACTGACACGGCTCCTCTACAGATGGGCAGAAGGCAGCATGGGTAAATTTGTACCTATAGTGAAATGTGTGGAATGTGTGGCAATGTGTGAAATATTAGGGAGGATTCATTTGAGGGTGTGTGTGAAAATGGGTGGCATAGTGTGAGAGTGTGTGTAAACATGGTGTGTGGGTGCATGTGTGTGTATGAAAACTTGTGTGTGCATGTGTTCATGTAAGTGCATGTGCCTTCATGCCACACACAGGAGGGAGGTCTCTCAGCCACACACAGGAGGGAGGTCTCTCAGCCACACACAGGAGGGAGGTCTCTCAGCCACACACAGGAGGGAGGTCTCTCAGCCACATACAGGAGGGAGGTCTCTCAGCCACATACAGGAGGGAGGTCTCTGAGCCACACACAGGAGGGAGGTCTCTGAGCCACACACAGGAGGGAGGTCTCTGAGCCACATACAGGAGGGAGGTCTCTGAGCCACACACAGGAGGGGTATTTGTTTATTTACCTTGCCTGTTTCTGCTGCTTTGGAGAGGTATTTGGTTCACTAGGCAGTGCTCTCTGAATGTTACAGAACTTCTGTTAGGGGGTGAAACACACTCAAGGGTCTGGGAGAGATGCTGTACTCTCTAGTGGGACCCAGCGGGACAGGAGCCTGTGGAGGGGGCAGATACCACAAACACTGAGGGGCAAAAGTCGTGGGGAGAAACAGTGTTTGGTCTGTATGTGTGGATACATCAGTTGTCCTTTAAAACAGTCCGACTCCATACACAGCAGTGAAAAAACAAGACCATACTTAGCTTCACAAAAAACAAAAAGGATCTAGTACAGGACTGTCTGGTCTTATCAGGTAATTAATGATTCGCCTTATACCCCTGTTATCAAGATCATGGCAATACATTTTCACCGCCTTTTCTATCAATATATTTTTAGATCAGTCAATCAACATTTAGGAGTATGAGCTGCTTTATGGCAGTGTGCTTCCTCTGTGTGATGGAGTGGTGTGGAGAGAGGGAACTGCAGGACAAAGGTCTGCGTGAGAGAGGTCGGCTAAGGCACACGAACTGTCCTGCTGCTCGTCTGAGGCCCCCGTGGCCCTCTGTGGCCCCGCCCAGGATGGCCTACCACGCCTACTACAACAATAGACGGGGTTTAAACGCAACAGTGTGACACGGGCCCCAGGGCAACAATGCGGTTCGGACCCACCCACTGGACCTTTGAGGTGCTGGGACCTCCCAGAGATGGGTGTCTCCGCTGTCTGACCTCCGCATGAAGAAGAGCAAGGATGTGTGGCTCCCATAGGGGTCACTGGGGGTCAGTGGGCGTGTACCAGTGTCTCGTGGCCAACCAGACACATCTCTTCTTTTCCATCTACCCGGTGTCAACAGAAATAATGACCAAGGCCCTGAAACCTGGCATGGGAACTGCTGAATTCCTGTTATGGTGCACTGCATGAGAATTGCACTTGTGGATACTGGCATAGCCCTGTATTTGAACTCTCATACAAGCCAGTGGACCGTCTTTATGTAACTTCTGCTATGCAACTGCTCATTTTGTTTTGTGTTACTGCTCTGGAAATACTGTAACCAGCAACACTGCAAAACAGCAAAACTGTCTGAAGAAAGCAAGGCAATAACTCACTCTCGCTGGTTTATTATACATACGATTGACATGAAGTTTCTCTTTGTTCACTGCACCCAGCAACGAGTGAAAGCATGTGTTCTGCAGAGACGTTCATCATGTCCTCTCCCACCCCAGTCAGGAGAACCACGACTGTCCAGGTATGTTGCTAAAGGTGCATATTGTGTTAATTCCATAACCTTCGCACTTTTGCTGTGACACGCCTCCTTGGCCACGCCCCGCCCCCAAAGGTTTGTCGGGCAGCTGAGAAGTACAGATAAGAAAGAAACAGAGGGAGAGAAACATGCTCGAGTTTATTATCGCCAAGAGTCATGCTAAAGATTACCTAAGCTAAGCTAAGCGAATTTGTTATGCACTTCAAGCACATAATAGTTAAACTGTTTAAAATGCTTTGATCTTATCATACAACAGCGGATTCTTATGTCAAATTAGTTTGTAAATCAGTTATTTTAACTTTAAGGTAGCCTTCCAATAAAAGAAATTCAACAGTATATTTTTTAACAGGCGCAGGCAAGGTTGCATTGAAAACGTTACAACCGCAAAGTTGTGTCTGGCATGTAAGTCTAATATCAGAAGTTAAATCGTTAGTGTGTGAACGGCACGAACTCCATCACGGAAGCGTGGTCTCGAATTTCATGTAGTGATTTATCATATAATAACCGCTGCGCGTCGTTTTGTGGTTGGAAACAACGGCCACTGTTGAAAAGCGCATTCAAAGAAATAAATGCATGAGATGGAACGAGACTCAGGGGAGTCGGCATTTCTGTTCCGGTAGGGGCGGGCGAATGGGCTGGCGCAACTTGTTATTTGAAGTCTTTCGGCAAATTGTCAAGCGCGCAGACGTGCCGTAATGTCACTATACACACGTCAGGAGCAGGCAGGTGTCAGTGGCATTCGCGATTTATATGTAACGGGATGTGTTTCGCGGATCGCGATGTAGACTTCACTGGATGACGCGTGTAACTTAATGGAATGGTGATACAGTATCGGGGTAGCGGTCTTTGCCATGTGCTACGACTGCAGATGTCTTAGGCGTTTTTGACCTGGAGCCCATGTAAAATGCATCTCTTTCGAAGCTACAATTACCAAGTACATCCTGATCGTTGTTGTATGAAAAAATCTGCTATCCAAGGCATCAGCTGGGTAAGTTCATATGTAGAACTAACCATCCTGTTTCATATGCTGAATTCTTGTTTGCAAAGTCTAAATATGGATACTGGGACATTAAACTCGGATTAAACTTCAAATAATACTTGGTGTAAACGTACAGCAAGACTGTTAAAACGTTTCCACTTATTTTTTGGTTGTAGCCCTTTACTTACAGACACTTACAATATGAATTCAAATGTACAACGTAAGAGTTGAAATGTCTGTAACAGAAAAGGTAGGCGAAAAGGAATAATGTGGTGTGTGTGTGTGTGTGTGTGTGTCATTAAAGACACTTAACCACATCCCCCAGATGCTAGCCGTGAAGGCAAACAGACTTTAGAGGGATGTACATAGTGAGCGTGTCCATTGTGCTTGCAAGGGAGCTTGTAGCTCTGCCAAAACGTTTAGTAAGAAGCACCTATTTATAGCTTATTGTTTATTGTCAGCCTCAAGGTTTGAACCCATACACTTTGGAAAACACTGCAAGAAGTTTATCTATGTGCCCAGGAACACCCAGACCCCTTAGTTCCCAAGATAAATGTAAGACCCAACACTGACCACAGCACCATAGACAAGACCACAGTACCATAGATAAGGCCATAGTACCATAGACAAGACCACAGTACCATAGATAAGACCATAGTACCATAGACAAGACCATAGTACCATAGACAAGACCACAGTACCATAGACAAGACCACAGTACCATAGACAAGACCATAGTACCATAGATAAGACCATAGTACCATAGACAAGACCATAGTACCATAGACAAGACCACAGTACCATAGACAAGACCACAGTACCATAGATAAGACCATAGTACCATAGACAAGACCACAGTACCATAGACAAGACCATAGTACTATAGACAAGACCATAGTACCATAGACAAGACCACAGTATCATAGACAAGACCATAGTACCATAGATAAGACCACAGTACCATAGACATCACAACAGTACCACAGACCAGACACATGAAAACATGTAAAATCATTGGCATTTGTTTCGTTGTTGTGAATTAGTTGCTAAGTTACCCACACTGTGCGTCTCCGTTATTGGCACTAATGTTAGCTGTGAAAAGTCTACAGACAGAGACCACGGCCTGGATCTCTGCGAAACCCTGGGATACTATGGCAACTTTATTAATGGATCTGAACATGTACGAGGAGCAGTGCCCCTCTGAATCTGCCCCAGGTCTGTTCAGCCCAGTGTTTTAAGATCTGGAAATGATAGGAATGTTTTCATAATATAGACTCCTGGGGAAAATGGGACAAACCCAAATGAAATGTAATGGTCCTAACACCAAATATCCGAGACTGCCCTCCTGAGACCTGGGGTCTCTCCTGAGGTCACCGCTCACTGCTGCAGTGTTGGGGGGGAGCTCGAAACAGAGAGATTTACTCCCATTGTCTTCTTGCATACAAATATAAAATCTAGACAACAGGTCAATGAGTTTGGATCATTTTTCTTACCCCAGGGGTGTAGTTAGTTGATCCAGTATAGTGTGTCATTGTGTGGTCAAACAGCTTATGAAACAGTTAATCAACCATCTTAACAGATACTTTTGAAAATACGCTTTATCCTCATACTCTTCATCTTATCCAATTACTGGAGGTCATCATCATTTAATGAACATTACATTACATTTACATTTACGGCATTTAGCAGACGCTCTTATCCAGAGCGACTTACAAAAGTACTATGTGTTCAGTCAGAATATGTATCTCTATCTAGTATAAACAGGTTTAAGTCCAAACTACTTGAGGTCAAGCACTGCCATAAACCGTTGCTAGTGCTGATGCCTAGAAGAAGACAACAAAATATAAGATTAGACAATACCTATCAAGACTGAAATACCTACAAGACTACATGCAGTATAGTGCAATACTTAGCAAGTGTTCCTAAAGATAAAGTGCAATTACGGTTTATACCAATGGTTCAGTGGATTAGTGCTTATAAGTGCTTTACAAAGAGATGGATCTTCAGTCTGCTGCGCTCCCTTCACTGGCTTCCTGTGGCTGCTCGCATTCAGTTTAAAATTCTGATGCTTGCCTACAAAGCCAAAAATGGACCAGCTCCTCCATACCTTATGGCAATGGTCAAAAGTCGATCCGCACCTCGAGCCCTTCGGCGCTTCAAGTACGGCTCGGCTTGACCCGCCATCCCTCAAGATTCAAGGAAGACACGCGACAAGATGCTTCTCTGTCCTGGCACCCAGATGGTGGAACGAACTTCCACTGGCTGTCCGAACAGCGAACTCTCTCGTAGTTTTCAAACGCAGTGACATGAGTGAACTTGGGTAGATTGAAGACAAGCCTTGCTGCTGCATTCTGGTACCTGTTGAGATTTAGAGCAGCCTGTGGCACCTAGAGTCCTAATAATTACGAGATATCTGCCAGAGAGAGATCCAGATTGTAATAGCTCTCCGTTTCTCCAGACAGCTGGTTCTGCCAGAACAGGAGAACCCAGCACCACAAGGTTCTGGACCCCACGGACCCTGTTAGCCGTCACCAGCACCCGCACCTCAATCTGTTGTGGGGCAAGTGATGGTGCTGGCAGCGTAGCAGAGCCTTCACGGTTAGCTCAGTCAAATGGGTGGAGAGAGGCCGCTGTTGTTGTGGTGATGGAAACGAGAGTCAAAATTCACTTGCTCCTTTATCCACCTGCTCCATTACGGGTTTGAAATGGGACTTTACGAATGGAGAAACTATGGTAGAAGAAGAGAGATTCATCTGTCCACTTTCTGAGAAGCTGCAATCAGAAGCAAAGCTCCCTGTATGGCATTGTTACACGCCACAAAGCCACCACATTATCACTTGGATGTGTGGCAGTGAAGTCTGGACCTCAGATCCAAACCAGGTCCTAGTTTATGTGATCCTGTCTAGTTAATGTGACTGGTTGGTGTCTTCATCAAGTCAGGGTGGACAATCTGTAGCACCTTGAACTTGGGGACTGATTTGAGTACCTGACTTAGACGATGGCAGATTGCTACACAGCTGTCTGTCATGCCTGTGCTATTTCAGTAAGCATCACTGCAGCAGTGTAGTCTGCCTGGAGTCTGTGTGGAGAGCAGTGCCAGACATGTTTGCTGCCTCTTCGCTGTGTTCATCACTTGAGAATCAAAACATGCTTCTGAAAGAGTTTGTTCATTTTCTCTTTTTAGTTAAGACTTCGTTTTAGCCTCTGGCCCAATGCTGAGTTGAAAGAAGAAAGAGACACAAGGTACAAGCCGATGGCCAACTAGAACTGGCCGGGCCACAAACCTGCCCAGAGAGCTCATAGAAAATGGGTCAGAAATACGTGATGCCAACCAATGCGTAAGCGTGACTTAGGCTGAGGGATTAGACGGAGCTAGACGGAGCTTACATCAAGCATGAGTGCATTTTCTGTCTGTCAGCTGAGTTTGCTGAAGGCAGGGGTTGTGCTACAAACTGTGTCAGGGTCAACAGCACAGCAAAAAGCAAGTTATGAATGCTCTGGATTATTAATGTAAACATGGATGTTCTAAGGAGGCTTCGCCTATCCTGTTGAGGTTGCATAAGGGAAAATCTCAAGTGCATATCTGACATTTTATGGGAATGAATGTGTTAGCTGCACCGCCATGATTTAACACAGGATTACAGCCTCATTCTGCATGCACGAACTCTGTTGGTGTGAATGCTCAGTATTCCTGATTCCAGTCATTATTCAGTGGTGACTAACAGGCCGTTTCATTGCGCTGCGTGTTGTGATTCAGAACAATGGCAATACTGAATGATCATGAGCCGCAATGCAAATCAAGCGCATATCAAGATACATATTCTACTGTTTGTGGTTATAGGGCGAATGACTAGCTGAATGACTAGCTCAACCCAGCTGGAATTGTTTTACATGCCAAGTGACAGTGACGGCGCAGTTGCGGACGCAGGAATAGCGTTCTGCTATTTCTGTGATCGCAGCGTTAAGATTTCACAGATGCATTGTGGGACGAGCGGCGCTCTTGATGGCTTTAGTGAATCACGCACAGCCGAGACTGATGACCCGCGTTCCTACCCGGCTGTGTCGGGTCCTTGTCATCCGGCGCTGTGGCCGCCCGGGGGGCGTTTGGCCCTGAATGCCTCTGATTGCAGGAGAACCTGAGAGTGGATGGAGTTTGTGGCACCACAAGCGGAGTGAGTGCCGCTTGATCACATAACAAACGCACGCGACTTGAGACCTAATTCGCTTTCAAGAATGTGACACTTGACAGATATTCCAAAGTACTCGTACGATCTTGACTTTGAAATGTTTTTTTCCAATGACAGAGTATCCATTTTCTGTCTGGAGTTTTTTTTTTTTGGGGGGGGGGGGTTGTTTCTTTATTTTAAAAGTGTCCTTTGGATAAAGGGTTAACATTTTGCAAAGTTATTAGGATATTTTGATATTAATTGGTATTTTTTTAATACCCTAGGCTGAGTTCGTATCTATGCTGCAAACCAGCATTCTGCATACCGCAAATGTTTGTCAGGCTTAGCAGCTTGTTATGCCAGTTCTGCTGGTATTTGGTAAGGCAAAGGCAAAAAAAAACCAACTCAAAAATATCTCTGTGCCTGTTCTCTCTCGTAAGAGGACTGAGAGACGGTCGTGCATCAAACATTCCTGTGATTCAGATTGTGGAAAGACTCCAAATTGTGCTGTGGTGTGTGAAGGAGCTGGCAGGGGTTTAATGCATCACAGGCCTCAGGTGAGCAAGAGCGTTTAGTCCAGGAGATATAATCCAGAAGAGGGCCTTTAGTCCAGGAGATATAATCCAGTAGAGGGCCTTTAATCCAGGAGGTATAATCCAGAAGCGGGCCTTTAGTCCCGGAGATATAATCTAATAGAGGGCCTTTAGTCCAGGAGATATAATCCAGTAGAGAGCCTTTAGTCCAGGAGATATAATCCAGGAGATATAATCCAGTAGAGGGCCTTTAGTCCAGGAGATATAATCCAGTAGAGGGCATTTAATCCAGGAGGTATAATCCAGAAGAGGGCCTTTAGTCCCGGAGATATAAGAATGAGTGGCAGATTAAGATTGAATTTGAGACTGAGGCTGCTCTGTTCTCTCTGTCAAGTACTTTCACTTCTTGTCTCTTCCTACAGACGCCACTGCCTGAAGCCTTGGACACGCAGGACACCATGAAACAGGTACTATGTACAGAACGTACTGAAAAAGCAGCGCGGCCAGTAATCTCTGGAGCCTGTAAACACTTTGACTTCAACACTTCTGACAGGGGAAGTGACAGAGATCATGCAGGCATGCCCAAGATTCTTCTGAGGACATCAGTTCTGTGGAGATAAGGCTGTTATGTAGTGGTGTAGTGTTATTAAACTATTATACACATATACATACACACATATACACTTCGGAGAACAGGCATGGCTTACTGACATGGCATCTCAGGAATCGCCACTTATAAGCACTCTGAGGGAGTATATAAAAACATATCACCACTATCTCCCATTACAGGATGCTCTTAATATGCAATTACCACAACAGCGGCATACACTGGGAGTCAGTTTCTTTCTTTCTTTCTTTCTTTCTATCTATCTATCTCTCTCTCTCTGTGCTCCCACCCTCTCATGTCTCTTTTCATATTGTGTGTGTGGGGGTGGGGTGAGTGTGTGTGTGTGTGTGTGTGTGTGTGGGGGGGGGTGAGTGTGTGTGTGTGTGTGTGTGTGTGTGTGTGGGGGGGGGTGTGTGTGTGTGTGTGTGTGTGTGTGTGTGGTGTGTGTGTGTGTGTGTGTGTGTGTGTGTGTGTGTGTGTGTGGGGGTGTGTGTGTGTGTGAGTGTGTGTGTGTGTGTGGGGGGTGTGTGTGTGTGTGTGTGTGTGTGTGTGTGTGTGTGCGGGGGGGGGTGTGTGTGTGTGTGTGTGTGGGGGGGTGTTGGGGGTGTGAGTGTGTGTGTGTGTGTGTGTGAGTGTGTGTGTGTGTGTGTGTGTGTGTGTGTGTGTGTGTGTGTGTGTGTGTGTGTGTGTGTGTGTATGTGTGTGTGTGTGTGTGTGTGTGTGTATGCTGCTCTTGCTCTGAACCCCAGGCGTTCGCGCTGCTGTAATTCTTTGTGTTGCTCCATTAAGTTACGGGCTCGATCTCCACACTACACTGAAGATTTTCAGCTTTTTGTACTTACATTTTTGAATACAATTACATTTTCATGGGAGCCACTCCGGCGCTCTGTGGAGAAATCCAACTCACACGGCCTTTTGAGTACTTTATTTTTTTTTTATCTCACCTATTGCTGAACCTGTTGTTTCTCTTTGCTGATATGGTCAAAAGTGCTGTAGCTGTCGGTTTCTTGATGCTGATACGGTCAAAACTAAGAACGCTTTCCATGCAGGTACAATAGTCAGGTGTAAAATGGCCTGAAAAGAACAGCTCAGGCCTTAGACGCCTGTACCTCTCACTCCCTCCACCCTAAACTGACCCAGAAACATGCAGGGTCTTATCTCCAGCCCTCCATGAGCTGCCTGAGAGGCAGAACCCTGGGCCCTGATAAGAGGACTTAGCAAAGTTCTGCAGAGACCCTGACGACCACCAGGACACGTAGCCTCCCGCTGGATCACGACTTCAGAGCCCACTCGCCACAGTGTCCTCGCCCTTGGTGAAGCCCCCGACGCCGTTGGCCTCGCTAAAGAGTGAGTGCTAGAGAGAGGCAGGCTACTTAAGACGGTGGGAAAGCCTCTCAGGCGCGTCGTGCCGGACGATCCTTGAGCTACTGGCTTTTTACTATTAATTATGGAATGTTTATGTGGTGGGGAGTGTGTGTGCGTCGCAGCCACGAGGAGGAGAAGCATAACACACCCGAGGCCTTAAAACGTGTTTTGTCTGAGCTTTCAAAGCGCCTCCCTACTGTGGAATTCTCTCTGGCTCTGGACTGGTTTGTTGTGGTGAGCGTCGGGCTTCCTGGAGTGTGTGTGTGTGTGTGTGTGTGTGTGTGTGTGTGTGTGTGTGCGTTGGTGTGTTGAACACATGTGGTGTAATGAAGGAACCCTGAGGAGGGTTGTTTTCCTGTCACTACAGAAGCCTCTTGTAAGGGTGTGACTTGTCATTGTTTGGTTACCTTGGTCACTTACAACTGTAGCATGGAGATCTCTCTCTCTCTCTCTCTCTCTCGCTCTCTCTCTGTACATGACTTTAATGAATAAGATGACTTATCTACTGTGTAATGAACATGACCCCCCCCCCCCAACACACAAATATATAAGTACAGAGAGAGAGAGAGAAACTATGCTACGGCTGTGGTAATTGCATACTAAGAGCATCCTGTAATGGGAGATAGTGATGACATGTTGTTACATACTCCCTCAGAATGCTTATAAGTCCTGAGAGGCCATATGTCAGTAAGCCACGCCTCCTCCCCGAGCCCAGTAATGGAGAGGTCTCACGTGCGTAGCTCCGCCCACAAACGTAACGTGGGGTGGCGGCGTTTCCTCGCTGGAACAACCACACCTCGCGTGTCCGACCGCAGCACCACAGTCGTGGTGTCCTGTGTGATTCAGAATCAACTGGGACTGGAAACCTTTGTTTACACTGGGGTGGGAGATGGCTGAAAGCACATTTGTGGTGGGTGCGGAAAAATATACAGAGCCATATTTTCTCATTAACTCAGCTGTAAATATCCTTTCTTCCGTCACTTCAGTCAAACAGACTCGTACATGGTATGGAACATCATTTAAGGGAAAAAACGATTCAGGGGTCAGGGGTGTTCTGGGAAATTTCTCATTCCGCCATTATTGATGGACAAACTGAACTTCAACATGTGGTAAATGCTTTATATCCGATATGGTCGCCTTTAAAAAGAAATATGGTTTATCCAGTGTTATACATACAAGTCTTGTGGGCTTTTCTAAATCATTCACAACACCCGCCTTTGTGCATGCAGGAGGTTGTGTACATGTCAGGGACTGAAGGGTTCTGCGTCTCAAGGACTCCCCCATTACTCACGAGGCTTGAGGTCTCTAGGTGTTTTCGCCTGAGGTTGTTGGAACGGGTGGCCAGTCGTCCTGAGCTGTGGTGCAATGTTCAGAAACGCACAACGATCTTCCTCACAGGGTTCCACTGTTCTGCTCCAGCATATTAAAATATGACACAGCCCTGTGTTCAGACGCAGCGCTGGGAGACAGACTAACTGTCTATCTCACTCTACCATCTAATGCCTGTCCTCGTTCCCATGGCACTGGGCCACAGCGGAGATGACGGGAGAGAGAGTTACAGCCCCCTGGGTCTGCGGAGCCAGCGTCTGTGCACCAGTGAGAACTCTTCGCCGGTTTGAGACGAACGGTCGGTCCGCTGACCAAAGTTGCAACCTCTGAGATATGACGCAGACACAGAGGAACACACGTGGGCAAGAGAAACACGTGGAGTCACACACGTTTGCCCCAGATCGTGGCTGTTCTCACCAGTCTCACCAGGTGGGGGTGGGGATTGGGGGCGGGGATTGGGGGTGGAGATTATGGGTGGGGATTGGGGGGCGGGGATTGGGGGCGGGGATTGGGTGTGGAGATTGGGAAAGGGGACGTTTGCAGCAAACATGCGTTGTTTTTCCTGCGACCACCTCCTTAGACAAACTCCGTCGCAAGCAAACAAGAAACTTGTGTTAATCAGGTGTGATATCACGAGACAATGGAACGAGACACAGGAGAAAGGGAACATGTGACATGTGCAAGACATTTGCTGTTGAGGGCAATAAGGTAGACTGGAACAGCGTTTAGAATGATATAGTCCCTAATGACTCTACTGTTTGGTTGACGTCATTCATTCTAGTATATCAAACTGTCAGAATGCTTCAGACATCAAGTTAAGGATCGTTTCTAAACAAGGTAAATTGATTGTGGAAACATTTTCTTTTAATATTTTTACATTTTTCATTTTTAGCACTGTGCTGTTTCATAGTAACTTGGGTCCCGTGATGAGGACAGGGTGAGATGGGGCGAGTCTTCCCGCCCTGTCTCCCTCGGTGTGTGTCCTGGAGTAAGGTGCAGGCCACCGGAGACGTCTCTGAGGGACACTCTGAGAAATGTAGGCAGCGAGGAGAGGGAGACACAGGATCAGAGAGGAATACAGAGGAATGACAAGTCAAGAGTCAAGACGTCAAGACGAAGACCAGGGGCAGGAGACCAGGGGCAGGAGACCAGGGGCAGGAGACCAGAGGCAGGAGACCAGGGGCAGGAGACCAGAGGCAGGAGACCAGGGGCAGGGAGCAGACAGGCTAAGGTAGGAACCCCAGTGGAGTGGGGAAGAGGTTTGGGTCGGTATCCAGCCATGAAAGACGTGAGCGATCTTTTACGAGCCCTCTCACCAGGCTCCGTCCCAGCAGCTGTGGGGGTGAGCAGCTCTGCGTCTGTGACTCTTCTCACCCACACACAGCACAACACACACTCAGGCCACACACAGCACAACACACACTCACAGGCCACACACAGCACAACACACACTCACAGGCCCTGCGCACCCTCCTACTGCTAGCTGATACGTCTCCACTATTGTTTGTCCTTCTCAATCTCTGCCATTCTCAGTTCTCTACATTATGATAGGAAGGAGAAGAATCTTATCGCTAGGCAGGTTAGCGCAGTTTGCTGACCGATGTGTCTGCACTGTGATACTGACTGAAAAATGCGTTCGAGCTGAACATTATATTCCATACAAAGAATGTAAGTTCATTTTAGACAGTTTTGGGGCAGGCGTGTACTTCATAAACCTTTTCAGTGAAATATGGATGTGTACATGTGTTCCTTGTGTTGTGGTTTATCTTATGAATATTTGTTTTTTGCCGTTACTGCGGGAATCGTTATTGCATGGAAATGTGTCTGACGTGTTTCATTCATGCATGCACAATGAAAGTGTTCTGAAGATTTAAATGAGATGTCCAATATGAATCTGCCCTGGTCTGTCTTTCTCTAGTTTTTATCTGACCGGATTCTGAGGGCGGCCAAGGTTTTGCATAATGCTCTGATGGAAAGAAATCCAACCCTGATCAGGGACAGGAAACATCACCTTAAGACCTACAGGTACCAATAACGCATGATCTGCTGCAGGCAATAATCCCCAGATGGAAGTGCCTTCGTTTAAAAACACAGAATAAGTTGCAATATAAGCCACAGAGTTTGCCCCTCCCTTTTCTCTGACATACAGACAGTGCTGCAGTGGGAAGGAGCTTGTTGATTGGCTGACAAAGCTGAATGACTGCTTCCTGTCTCGGACTCAGGCAGTAGGCGTGTGGCAGGTGTTGGTGGATGATGGAATCCTTGTTCATGGTAAATATCAATCCAGTTACAGTTCTTGACAATTTGTGTGTATGAAAGGTTTTATATTCCAACTAAAGTCCAATCTTGAAGAGATGGTGGCCTGCGTTCGAGAAATGGTTTTGAAAACCGTACAACGCTTCTTGTCTTTATCCAGTGAAGCATGAGTCCAACTTCCATGACAGAGACACCCAGTTTTATCGATTCTTGGAGACAGAGTTTGATCTGAATCACACAGCCAGTGAGAAAGACTCAAAAGACGACGAACTCCAAGAAGCTTTGTCACTGTTACTCCAGATGGGTCCTGACGCTCTCCTGAACATGATACTCCGCAAATGGTGAGAACCTGAAATCACACATAATATTGAAGTTAAGATTGAAGCTATTGAATTTCAACGAAATTATCCACTTATTTACATTTACATTTACATTTATGGCATTTAGCAGACGCTCTTATCCAGAGCGACTTACAAAAGTACTATGTGTTCAGTCAGAATATGCATCTCTATCTAGTATAAACAAGTTTAAGTCCAACTACTCGAGCTCAAGCACTGCCATAAACAGTTGCCAGTGCTGATGCCTAGAAAGAAGACAACAAAATATAACATTAGACACAGTGCAATACCTAGCAAGACTGAAATACCTACAAGACTACATGCAGTATAAGTGCAATACTTAGCAAGTGTTCCTAAAGATAAAGTGCAATTACGCTTTATACCAATGCTTCAGTAGATTAGTGCTTATAAGTGCTTTACAAAGAGATGGGTCTTCAGTCTGCGTTTGAAAACCGCGAGAGAGTTCGCTGTTTGGACAGCCAGTGGAAGTTCGTTCCACCATCTGGGTGCCAGGACAGAGAAGCATCTTGTCGCGTGTCTTCCATGAATCTTGAGGGATGGCGGGTCAAGCCGAGCCGTACTTGAAGCATGAAGGGCTCGAGGTGCGGATCGACTTTTGACCATTGCCATAAGGTATGGAGGAGCTGGTCCATTTTTGGCTTCGTAGGCAAGCATCAGAATTTTAAACTGAATGCGAGCAGCCACAGGAAGCCAGTGAAGGGAGCGCAGCAGTGGAGTGACATGAGTGAACTTGGGTAGATTGAAGACAAGCCTTGCTGCTGCATTCTGGATCAGTTGCAAGGGCCTGATGGACCCTTAAGAGTGAAAGCATTTGCATTACTATTAATACTGGAGTTGTTGTCAAGACGTGCTTCCTCTTACCGCTGGGTCCTAGAGGTGGTTTCACTTCACACCATACCAGGTGGTTTGTGGGTCAGTGCTGCAGTAGATTCTCTAGATATTTTGTGGGTTTCACCTATCCTGCACAAGGCCGCATTGATGCGCTCTAACAGAGCTGTGTGCTCTCTGTGTCATGCCAGTCCAAGTCAGAGGTCAGCGGCGGACGTGGAGGTCATCTACGAGGAGCTGCTTCATGTCAAAGCCGTCGCTCACCTCTCCACCTCTGTAAGTGAGCACTTCCTGCTCCAATTCCTGCCTCTTCTGTGCTCGTGCCTACATTAATCCCTCCAAATCCCTCACGCCCCTCCTCTCTCCCCCCTCTCTCTCTGTCTCTCTCCTCCCTCTCTCTCTCTCTCTCCCTCTCTCTCCCTCTCTCTCCCTCTCTCTGTCTCTCTCCCCCTCTCCCTCTCACCCTCTCTCTCCCTCTCTCTCCCCTCTCTCTCTCCCTCTCTCTCTGTACCCCCCCCCTCTCTTTTTTCCTCTCCCTCTCTCCATGACTCTAGGTGCGGAAGGAGCTGGCTGCAGTGCTGGTGTTCGAGTCCCACGCCAAGGCGGGCACAGTCTGTGAGTGTGAAAAGTGAGGCCGGTGTCCTGGTGTCCGGGGCGACCGGGTGTCCGGGGCGACCGGGTGTCCGGGCGACCGTGCGGGCGGAAGAGCAGGGGGCGGAGCCCATGGCACAGTGCCATCATCACACACGTGCAGGCAATAGCCACTCCAGCCCTGCAGAAACACCAGAGAGTTTAAAACCACACTGGTGATGTCAGACGAATGACGCATGGTGCCTCAGTGTTATATTATGGTTTTTTTATGGAGCGCTGTTGTCAGGGTGGCCTGGCTTTATAAATATGAGGTGTAGACCACCCATCTGCAGCTGATGGTGCAATGACAACGTTATAACACGATTAGGTGACCTTAGCTGTAGTCAAACACTCCTAGATTCTATCACATGATTGGGTGACCCTGGCTGTTGTCAAACACTCCTAGATTCTATCACATGATTGGGTGACCCTGGCTGTTGTCAAACACTCCTAGATTCTATCACATGATTGGGTGACCCTGGCTGTTGTCAAACACTCCTAGATTCTATCACATGATTGGGTGACTCTGGCTGTTGTCAAACACTCCTAGATTCTATCACATGATTGGGTGACCCTGGCTGTTGACAAATATCCCTAATTTCATTTGAGCAATGAAATCATGCAGATGGAAAGATTTCACTCCAAAACCTCAAACATATTCGATTTTCGATGTCTAACCGGCATCCACATATGACTGTATCTCCCTTACAGTCGCAGAAGGTAGCAAGATTATTTAGAAGAACAAGAAATGGAGACTCGTCTCCAGTGAAGCTGGATGTCCTTCTGCCCTGTCCTGTCTGGATGTGTACGGGGGAGTGAGAGTGTGTGCACAGCTGACAAGCCTGTTGCTTCGTGTGCTGTTATTTTTCAGTGTTCAGTCAGGGAGACAAAGGCACCTCCTGGTACATCATCTGGAAGGGGTCTGTTAATGTCATCACACACGGCAAGGTAAACACATTAGGGTGGTCTTTTGTCTCAGTTACTAGGTGAGAAGGAAATATCCATGACGACTCCATATCTCGCTTAGGTTTAATTTAGTCCCCCACATTGTTATTGTGTGTGTGTGTGTGTGTGAGCAGGGCTTGGTGACCACACTGCATGAAGGAGAGGACTTTGGACAGCTCGCCTTGGTGAACGACGCCCCGCGTGCTGCTACTATCATACTGAGGGAGGACAACTGTCACTTTCTCAGAGTCGACAAGTCGGACTTCATTCGGATACTCAAGGTATACTGCAAAAGAGGTATACTGTGTGTGTGTGTGTGTGTGTGTGTGTGTGCGTGTGCATTTGTTTGTGTGCATGTGTGTGCACATATATGCTTGTGTGACACATCTGCTGTCCGTGTGCATGTCCGTGTGCATGTGTGTGCGTGTGTGTGTGTGTGTGTGTGCGTGTGTGTGTGAGCGGAGCATGTTTTTGACATGTGTCCTGTGGTGTGTTCCTTGATCACCCTTTTCTGTGCACCACAGGACGTGGAGGCAAACACGGTGCGTCTGGAGGAGCATGGGAAGGTGGTGTTGGTGCTGGAGAAGAGCTCAGGGCTGGAGTCGCTCCACCTGGGAGGATCAGGGAGCAGCAGCAGCAAGTAAACAAACCACCTCACGCCGCTCACGCAGCAGCGAAGTAAACAAAGCACCTCACGTGGCTCACGCAGCAGCGAAGTAAACAAAGCACCTCACGTGGCTCACGCAGCAGCGAAATAAACAAACCACCTCACATGGCTCACACAGCAGCAAAGTAAACAAAGCACCTCACGTGGCTCACGCAGCAGCAAGTAAACAAAGCACCTCACGTGGCTCACGCAGCAGCAAGTAAACAAACCACCTCACGTGGCTCACGCATCAGCGAAGTAAACAAAGCACCTCATGTGGCTCACACAGCAGCAAAGTAAACAAAGCACCTCACGTGGCTCACGCAGCAGCAAGTAAACAAACCACCTCACGTGGCTCACGCATCAGCGAAGTAAACAAAACACCTCACGTGGCTCACGCAGCAGCAAGTAAACAAACAATCTCACGCGGCTCACACAGCTGCAAAGTAAGCAAACCACCTCATGTGGCTCACGCAGCAGCAAAGTAAACAAACCACCTCACGTGGCTCACATGCTCACTGCCTGTGGATCCGAGCACATCGAGCTCGCGATAAAGAGACAATCAGGGTGTAAAGCATGAAGAAACGCACGATCCACATCAGTCATGATAAAACAACAGTCCTATTGTGCAAAGTGGCCGGGCTGATTAATTGGTCGGCGTCAGAAAAAAGGGACCAGAGCTCTTCCTAAATGGTTGCCATGGTGAAAAGCAGGCAGTACTATCTGCATTCAAGCTCACGAACTGAATTGTAAATGGAAGTTAGAAGACATGTGTAGGCCTTCTGTGTATTACTGTAGTTCAGGGTGACCCTTATGTGTATTACTGTAGTTCATGGTCACCCTTATATGTATTATTGTAGTTCAGGGTCACCCTTATGTGTATTACTGTAGTTCAGGTTCACCCTTATATGTATTATTGTAGTTCAGGGTCACCCTTATGTGTATTACTGTAGTTCAGGGTCACCCTTATGTGTATTACTGTAGTTCAGGTTCACCCTTATGTGTATTACTGTAGTTCAGGGTCACCCTTCTGTGTATTACTGTAATTCATGTTCACCCTTATGTGTATTACTGTAGTTCAGGGTCACCCTTATATGTATTACTGTAGTTCCGGATCACCCTTCTGTGTATTACTGTAGTTCAGGGTCACCCTTATATGTATTACTGTAGTTCAGGGTCACCCTTCTGTGTATTACTGTAATTCAGGTTCACCCTTCTGTGTATTACTGTAGTTCAGGGTCACCCTTATATGTATTACTGTAGTTCAGGTTCACCCTTATGTGTATTACTATAGTTCAGGGTCACCCTTATGTGTATTACTGTAGTTCAGGTTCACCCTTCTGTGTATTACTGTAGTTCAGGGTCACCCTTCTGTGTATTACTGTAATTCATGTTCACCCTTATGTGTATTACTGTAGTTCAGGGTCACCCTTATATGTATTACTGTAGTTCAGGATCACCCTTCTGTGTATTACTGTAGTTCAGGGTCACCCATATATGTATTACTGTAGTTCAGGGTCACCCTTATGTGTATTACTATAGTTCAGGGTCACCCTTATATGTATTACTGTAGTTCAGGTTCACCCTTATGTGTATTACTGTAGTTCAGGTTCACCCTTCTGTGTATTACTGTAGTTCAGGGTCAACCTTCTGTGTATTACTGTAGTTCAGGGTCACCCTTATATGTATTACTGTAGTTCAGGGTCACCCTTATGTGTATTACTGTAGTTCAGGGTCACCCTTATGTGTATTACTGTAGTTCAGGTTCACCCTTATGTGTATTACTGTAGTTCAGGGTCACCCTTCTCATACGGCTTGTCTTTCCCTTTTAGGTATACAGTGATGTCTGGAACACCAGAGAAAATTCTGGAACATCTCCTGGAAACTATAAAACTGGATACCAATGGCAGTGATCCAACAGGTGTGATGCCTTTGTGGTTTCATATGTGGCGTCTACGTGGTTTTGATGGTTTTATGCGAGTAAGCTGATAGTTTAAGAGAATGTGGATGGTGTAAATCTTCTTTCAAACAAGACCTACAGACTTATATGTCCATAATCTGCCAATAATGTGCAATATTATAAATTATGGGTTTTGTACTTTTTATGTGTGACTTTAAGATTTTAAATGTGTTTCCCCACTACGTTCTGTGGTGGGAAGTGGCTGGGAAACAGAATGTTCTGGAAGCACTGCACAAACGCCCAAACATTCCTGCTACTGTGTTTTTAAACTTGTTCTAAAAAAAACAGTCATTGTGGTGTTTTCCTGCCTGGTGAGGAAAACAGAGCCCTTTTAATCAGGAGTGTGTGTGTGTGTGTGTGTGTGTGTGTGTGTGTGTTTATCCTAGCATGAGGATGTGTTCTTTGGTAGAAACTACAAAGCATTTTTAGTTCAAAGTTGCTCAAATGAACAAATGATATAGGTGATTATATAAATCTGTGTGTGTGTGTGTGTGTGTGTGTGGGCCTGTCTCCACAGATCCATATATTAGCGATTTCCTCCTCACTCACCAAGTGTTCATGCCTTCTGCACAGCTCTGCCCAGCTCTACAGCATCAATATCCTTTCTGGAACATCTCCTCCCCCTTCGTGGCTCCTCCCCTTCACAGCTCCTCCCCTTTCGCAGATCCTCCGCCTTCACCATTCCCCTCCCGCCCTCTGTTAACGCTTCTGCGGCTACAGAGATCCTCAGTCATCCCGCACCAGTTCAGCTTGTGACTGAGCTTTTTCCATGGTGTGTGTTGCGTGTGCTACTTGTGTGTGGGATGAACTGCATCTTTGACGCTGCCCATGAACAGGCCTGGGGTTTTGTTCTACCTTAACCCTCGCCTCACCTACCACGCCGAGCCGTCCGAAGGCTCCGAGCTGGAGAAGGCCGCCTACACGCTCAACACCAAGCAGAAGGTGCTGAGACTGGTTGGCCAGTGGGTGGCGCTGTTCAGCCCGCTGCTCCAGGAGGACCCTGTGGCTGTCCACTTCCTGGAGGTGTGTTTGGAACTTTGTGGGTGTCACTCTTACTGTGGGGGGGTTTTTTGCTTTTCAAATAAGTCCATTCAAATGACCTAAAAAGATTAAACGACAGACCCATCACTCTGTTACTGTTCATGGGGCAGTATTTTACAATGAAAACATGAAAATGGCAGTGAAGACAAACACTGTACACAAAAGGCTTTTTATAGGCCTGACATCTTTATCTTTTCATCTTTTATCTTTTGATCTACTTTAGCAGAAGTCTAATAATGTTCTAGCTATAGAGGATGATCACTCTTCATTGTGGTTGTGGGGTATTTTCGGTGTCAGAAACTGAGAGAAGAGGTGATGGGTGACTCAAGACTCTCAAGTATACTCAAAGAACAGCTCAAGGACCGAAGGAAAACAAAAGTGTAAGTAATACACACAGGCGCACGCACACACCTACACACCCACACACTAACCACCAATAGTGCTGTTACATTTAGTCATGGGGATGGGTTTTTAGGTCATTGATATGCTGCTGGCACTGTTTGTGTGGTTCCAAAAGCAACAGAGCATGAGAGTATGACGATACATCCTGTACTGAGAGCTTTTCTGCCTTCCATCATAGCTCATATATCATTCAGAATTAGTAGAACACAGAACCCTTTAGAACTATTAGAACACAGGATCCTTTAGAACTCTTAGAACATAGAGAAGAATCCTACCAAATTATTAGAACACAGAACCATTTAGAACTCGTAGAACACAGAATCCTTGCAAATTATTAGAACACAAAATCCTTTAGAACTATTAGAACACAGAACCCTTTAGAACTCTTAGAACACAGAACCCTTTAGAACTATTAGAACACAGAACCCTTTAGAACTCTTAGAACACAGAACCCTTTCTAATGTTCCTGGATGCCTACTACTAGTAATGTGAGCGTGAGCTGCATCTGCTCTCTAACCTTGTGCTGCACGTGTGTTCCCCTTGCAGGCAAGAGAACGGGTGCCAGACCCTGACGAAGGTGAGGTCCATGTGTGGGAAAGCTCCTGAGATAAGACTCCAGACAATGAAAACCTCACTAAGAACTTCAGCATATGCGTTGATAACCGAGCCAGCAACTGGAAAAGTCAATAGATTAACATGCAGAGCGAGTTCCTGGATAAACCCCGACAACACAAAGGAGACGGACGTGTTCTGATAGCACCGCCAGCACTTACACTTAGCACTCGGGTGCCAAGGAGACGTTGATTTAGTCAGTCGTGGCTTAAAGTGGTTCGAGATGGTGCTGGTTTGCAATTTCAGTGGTTGTGGATTATATTTCTATTTAATTCATAAAAAATCTTAAAATACAAATTCTTTTTTTTATTTTAGATCAGTCATTTATAATAAAAGTACCACCACACATTGAAGAGTTTAAGCGCAGGTTGTGTTTAGTGGCGTTTGGAGCAGAGACCTCCACCAGCATCTTCCGCTCTCACACTCCTGATACTCCATCTTCACACAGACATAAGAACAACAGTGCCTCCTCCATCACCATCTAACCCCACTTACCCCCACCCCCCGAACCCCTGTAAGATATCTGGCATACCTGAACTGATAAGCACTGACAGAAGACCAGAGGAATTTGGGGGGAGGGATTTATGAGGGCATATCTGTCTATTTGCAATCTCATTCGTAGCTGTGCTTGGCTTTATTTTCCACCTGTTGTTATGGTGTTGGACTTCTGCTACGTATCCCCACATCTGCTCACGTCAACATTTCTGATTCTGTGTCCCTGTATTTCAGCTGAATCAGAAATTTGATTGGTTCGCCACTCATGAAGAGCCACTCGAGAACATCAGAATCCGAACTCAGGACAAAGGTTGGAGCTCTTATTCCCTCACTGCTTATGAATATGTAATTTCATCACGTCATATGGCCAGATCAGCAGTATCAGATTGTGAATTAAACGGTAACAATTGGAGGGGGATCATCATTTCCTAGGGAAATATACTGCAACTGTAGGTAAGAAGGATGTGTGTCCTTCAGCACCTCCCAAAGGAGGCGGGGCCTCCATGTCTAATTAGGAGGGTTAGTCCCGCCCAATCCCTCCATAATTTGAACCAAGAGCAGCTGCTTTTAGACCCACCCTACAAAACCCTTCTTGACAAGCAGTTGTGAGGTGCCTGGATGTTCAGTCATTCGTCCTTCTGATGTTCGCAGTCATGTATGAGATCTACAAGCCGGACCACACGGCCGTGTCCTTGGTGCTTCCCATGAATTCTTCAGTGCAGGACATCATGTCTGTGCTGGTCAGCCCAAGAGGAGACCATGTCCTGGTCAAAATGAATTCTTCAGGAGGTACCACATCACCGCTCTTATAATTCCAGTCTTTTGTCCTGTTAATGTAACTTTGGTTCAAATATCCTAATATAAAACAATTCTGCTGGCTACAGTAATAACCTTCTATCTTACAGGCTTATAATTCTAAGCTGCAGCGTATTTTGACCTTATATTCCTCGTGTAATGGCAAACCCACCAACGTCACAGAGCCACGACTCTGATGGTCCCGCGTGCCGACGACCGTGAGCTCAGCGTCTCACACGTGTGCCCGCCAGACGCTTCTAACGCAGCGTTGTGCTTGGTGTCTCGTAGAGAGGACGCAGCTCAAGCTGGATGCCACGGCTGTCTCCGCATCGCTGGGCCTGAACGAGAGGATCTTCCTGTGCATCACCTCCCAGGTGGAGGAGCTGGTAAGATGATCCCTGGACACTCACCAGCATGTAGCAGGCTCATTCCGCCCGACCACCGGCAAATATTCCAGCCTCTTCTACATAAGAAATCATCAGGAGATTTGAGACATTTGAGCTCTGACAAAAGAGCATTTTATAGATGACTGTTTTATCACTGCGTTGGGTTGCCGTGACGATGGCTGTCTGGTCCGTTCGGCTATGGCAGGTCCCCGTGCAGGAGCAGCTCGGCCCGGACCAGAACACCATCGACTCACTGGAGCAGATGTGCTCAAAGGACATCGCCAGCCAGCTCACCGACTACGACTGGGAGCTCTTCACTGCCATGCATGAGGTAGTGTCCCCCCTGTAACACGCACCTGTGTAACACACACCTGTGTAACATGCACCTGTGTAGCTCATAGCAGTGTAACACGCACCTGTGTAGCTCATAGCAGTGTAACACGCACCTGTGTAACACGCACCTGTGTAGCTCATAGCAGTGTAACACGCACCTGTGTAACACGCACCTTTGTAGCTCATACAAATGTACCATTTACCTGTGTAACTCGAGTTGTGATCACTCCTACATGCATTTGTCCACTCAGATATATATACAGTGGCATTAGAATTTCAAAAATCCACATCACCCGATTACCCACAGTCATTTCAGCAGGAGAACACGTGAGATATAAAATCCCCTCCAGAGCGAAAAAGCTGTTGATGGCATTGCTAGCTGTAGCCAGCGAGACGTGTCTTCGGCGTGTCTGAGACACGCGCCTTATCAGATGTGGGGTACTGGAAGGAGAATGAGTCAGTGGAGGAACAAGCTCGTCTGAGCTCGTCTGCTTCTGTCTGCCGTCCACGGGGCCAGACGTCGCCACCCGTGCGCAGACGGCGTGGTCCTATCAGCACGCATCAGCCCAGAGGGCGAACGCGTCGCCTCACAGGCTGACTCAGCACGCGCACATGCCCTCCGGCAGCTGAGCATCGCGCTCGCGCCTGGATCCAGGAACGAGAGTGCTCCCGCCGGAGAAGGCCCACGTCCGTATCAGACGCTGACTTCTTCTCGTCCCCACCGCCCCACAGGTCGAGCTGGTCTACTACGTCCTCGGGCGGCAGAAGTTCCCGGGCGCCACCACGGCGAACCTGGAGCGCTTCGTGCGCCATTTCAACGAGGTGCAGTACTGGGTGGTGACGGAGCTGTGTCTGTGTGAAGACCTGGGGCGGAGGGCCGTGCTGCTGAAGAAGTTCATCAAGATCGCCATTGTGTGAGTAGCACTGGAACCCCTTGGAGATACACACAGGCCACACACACACCGACTCTGGTCATCTCTAAATGGCGTTTAAGAGAGACCAGCATAATGGAACCTTTCGTGGTGCTGAGATCAGGCAGTTTTCGGGCTCGTGTGTTGTTTGACGTGCTGTGGCAAACTGGTGGGTCATTTGACTTAACAGTGCACTGACATACATAACTTGTGCGTGCGGCTACACACCTTTCACCCGCCAGTGACGTCATTTGGGCTTTGCCATCCTTGTTCTCGTCTGGTTTCATTCTAACCACTCAGTCTCGCCACACACACCTGCGCTGATACACAAATATTAAGTCATTTGTGCACATTAGTGTGTTTGCTCACTGACCTGCTTTGGAAGTGGTCCATTTGTGTAACAGAGATGACCTTTGGAAGTGGTCCATGTGTGTAACAGAGATGACCTTTGGAAGTGGTCCATGTGTGTAACAGAGATGACCTTTGGAAGTGGTCCATTTGTGTAACAGAGATGACCTTTGGAAGTGGTCCATGTGTGTAACAGAGATGACCTTTGGAAGTGGTCCATTTGTGTAACAGAGATGACCTTTGGAAGTGGTCCATGTGTGTAACAGAGATGACCTTTGGAAGTGGTCCATGTGTGTAACAGAGATGACCTTTGGAAGTGGTCCATTTGTGTAACAGAGATGACCTTTGGAAGTGGTCCATGTGTGTAACAGAGATGACCTTTGGAAGTGGTCCATTTGTGTAACAGAGATGACCTTTGGAAGTGGTCCATGTGTGTAACAGAGATGACCTTTGGAAGTGGTCCATGTGTGTAACAGAGATGACCTTTGGAAGTGGTCCATGTGTGTAACAGAGATGACCTTTGGAAGTGGTCCATGTGTGTAACAGAGATGACCTTTTGGAAGTAACAGAGATGACCTTTGGAAGTGGTCCATGTGTGTAACAGAGATGACCTTTGGAAGTGGTCCATGTGTGTAACAGAGATGACCTTTGGAAGTGGTCCATGTGTGTAACAGAGATGATGACCTTCGCACACATGGCTTTCACCACAACTGGGAAAATCACAATAACCCACAGCTCTCTGCAAATTAGCCACAACTGCTTCTGATCTGAAATCTCCTGCCATTTGATCGTGAACATAAAATCGGTGTTGCCACAGCATCACAACATGCACAGTGTGGTGAGTCACAGTTGTCTTGCTTTCTTGTCTCTAGGTTGAAGGAGCAGAAAAACCTCAACTCCTTCTTCGCCGTCATGTTCGGCCTGAGTAACAGCGCCGTGCAGAGGCTCTGCAGGACGTGGGAGGTGCGTAGGCGTCGGCAGCCCACGTTCCCCACACACCTCGCCACGTGTGCCGCGTGACACTCGCAATGCGAAACCGAGCGCCACAGCACGTGGCGTTAGCATAGGGCAGCGCGTTAGCATTGGCCAGCGCGTTAGCATAGGGCAGCGCGTTAGCATAGGGCAGCATGTTAGCATAGGGCAGCATGTTAGCATAGGGCAGCGCGTTACCATTGGCCAGCGCGTTCTGCGCGGCCTTAACGTCTCATGCTGCCATGACGTGCGTGAGGCGCGATGTGTGTGAGTTCAGCAGAGCAGTCGCTGATCTTTTCTCTTTCGACAGAGGGTACCGAGTAAAACCAGAAGGATCTACTGTGCGTACGAGAGGCTGCTGGTGAGTGTGGAGATGTGTGGAGATGTGAGAAGATGGTGCTCAGACCTACAGAGGTAGGCAGAGGAACTCGTCATGACTGTGTGTGTGTGTGTGTGTGTGTGTGCAGGACCCATCCCGCAATCACAGAGCGTACAGGCTAGCGGTGGTGAAGCTCAGCCCGCCTTACATCCCCTTCATGCCCCTCCTGCTTAAAGGTGCTGTCCACGTGACCTCCTGCTCTGGTTCATTAACAATTATTTCAAGACATTTACATGATCAAATTGTTCGTTCCCCCCAGACATGACGTTCATCCACGAGGGAAACAAGAATTACACGGATAATCTGGTTAACTTTGAGAAAATGGTGAGTTTTGAGCAAAAGCCAGTCCTGAGATTACGCCAGATCGAGTACAACGCTACTTTCGGAAAACTGTTTAGAAGCGTCATAACTGAGCAGCGCTCTCTTGAATTCCCACAGCGTTTGATTGCCAAGACGATGAAGATGGTTCGAGAGTGTAGGAGCCAACCTTACGGTACGACTGCGCCCCCGTGTGGTGGCTATATATATATAGTTTTGTGAAAGAGGAACGTTATTGTCACATATTTGTTAATATTTTTAATACCTACTGTAAGCACCTTGTGAAAACAACATTAAATATCTATATATCTTAGTCTTATTATTTTATTATTTGTGGTACTTGTGTTTTTGTAGTGCCTTCATCCCCACAAAGAGGCCTAACAGAGCGGATGTTTTCAGAGGCTCCAGCTATACGAATCTCAATGTGTAAGCCAGAGTCCTGTAGAAACCTCAGACACGCAACAGAACTAGCACAGTAAAATGACATGACCCATACACACGTTCTAGAGTACTAACCTGGGCTGAGGTTAAACCACATTCTACATATCGACGTTTGCTGTAGGACAGTGTCTTCAAACCGCTCGTTTGTCCCGATTTCCTGTCTCGTGCAGATTCGGACCAGTCCCTCGCCCTGCGCGGTGCGGCCAACACCAGACACTACATCCAGAACCTGAAAGTCATCGATGACCAGAAGAAGCTCACACAGCTTTCCAGAGCGATCGAGCGCTGAGAGGAGAGAACTCTAGACCGCCCCTCATCTCTGGTCCTGCTCCATATCGGGGCAGGAGCCCCATTTCAGTTTGAAACCCTTCGAGGAATCCATGACGACCTCAAGGGTGGTTAATGACCGGAACATACTCAGCCAAGCACTAGACGTCATGGACAGATCTGTCCGTGAACCGGGCACTGACCAAGGCAATGATTTCAGCACCCAGCCCCCCCAGGAAGAGTGCTGGATGTGCAGCATGTCTTTGAACAGCAGCACCACTGTTGCGATGAAGACGCTATTCAGATCCGTTATTAGGATAAGCTGTTATGACCTTCAGTGTAACTGTATTACACAGGCATTAGAAGAATAGATTGTACAGATTTTAAACACCTGTTGTACAAGTGGTTTTGTAGATTACCATAAAAGTATATCACATGTTTTTCATCTAAGATGTGTAACTTTATTTTTGCTAAATAAATTATTGATATATATGGTTTGTGGCTGATTGATGGAATGCATACATTGCTTGGTGATTATGCCATGTGTAGAATTATAACTAAATATGAATCCCCAACTTCTCCAGTACCTTTACCAGAAAGAACATGTACAGTTGTAAAAAACTGGAAGATTTATTTGAAATGCAAATTATAAAATACCATACAAATAATTAGTTTACCTTCCCTCCAGTTCACCCCAATATGGGATGATGTAGCATCACGTCAAACAAGAGTGTCAGGTGACAAAAGAAAACAACAAAAAATTGCCAAATTATATTTACAACTTAAAAACCAAACAGGTTATGAGACAAATGGGTAAAACTAACCAACAACCAGTGCTTCCTCCTGCCAAACCCTGGGGAGCAAAGCGAGGCTGGAGGTGTAGATGGTGAAGCTCTGTACACTTTGAGAACATTCAGTCATCCTGCATGCTGAAGAGGTCCAGGTCTCAGTGCACGGCTAAGCTTTGGTATCGCTGAACTGATTGTCGCGGTCGAGTTATTCCAGCTCACTTTGGGCCGACTCATTAATGATAAAAGGTCACAGCGTATCCAACAGTTTCCCTGTCCCTGAGACCCCAGACAAGACAGACTGGGTCGTGTACAATCTACTGATTTGGTTATAGAAAACAAAACAAAATAATTTTAGATGGTCGAATCTTCTGACCCATCGAGTGTGTGTGTGTGTGTGTGTGTGGGGGGGGGTGCGTTTTCAGTGAGTTTTAACATTACTAAAAACAAGAACCACCATCATAACATTACCTGTGTACTCTTTTCTGATGGGCAAGACCCACCCATACTCAACAGGTTGTTGTCAGTATTAACAAAAAAAAACATTAGAGAAAAGTATGACTACATATAGTGCCGAACGGCAAACATAAAACCACAACAAGCTGAGGAGAACTCACGACAGTATTGCACTTGACGGACAGATGCCACCCCTCCCCCCATGCCCATGGCCTTCCTGTTGGAGCGGCCGAGGCAGACTGGTCTCTGTCCCTGAGCGGACGCCTCTGCCCCAAATGGCCTGGCGCAGCGTCCAGGAGCATCGGCCCAAGAGCTGCGCTGGGATGGGGGGGTGGGGGTGGGGATCTTCCTCGCTCGCATCGATACGGCGAGGCGCGCGTGCGTCCACGCATGTACCCAGACGAGCCCGCATCCACGCTAGACACGCAGACGTAACGCAGATGGCGTCCGGGAATCCCTGGGTGAGACTGCGGTTTGTAGGACTCTCTCCTCCAAGGTTACACTTGGGATCTCTCGTTCGATTGGTGCACAGATCATAATTCTTCCCGGGCGGTCCCGATCCGGCTGCGTTGGGCGGCCATCCTGCACCCCGCACATCTGACCCGGGCGAGAAGCGCTCAGTCGGCCCAGCTGTGGCTGAGGCAACGGGGGGGGGTGGAGAGGGGTAACAGTTCAGCTCTGTAAATCGGCAAAGCACAGCTCTGCTTCAAGGCATCCGCGGAAAGGTCTCGTAGACTTAGCGCAGACATCCAGTCACGTCCCAAACGACTTCTACGGCCAGCGGGGCGACCTTGTCGGACAGACGAGCTAGCCGGTCAGCAGGAGAGAACCTGATCTGAGAGACACATTTCTCCTCCGGAATCACCTGAGCCAGACACGAACTCTGGATTATGGAGACGCAGAGGCGAGAGGAGCAAACACCCCCTCCCGATTCCTCCGAAACCCGTTAGTATACGTCAATCCCACTTTCTCCAACAACATACGTGTAATTTAGGCAGACACACTTCAACCAGAACAGGACACAGCAGGAAGTAAAGGTGGTTGAGATGAGGTCGTCTCCTGTGCTAGTCTGACCTCATACTTTGGTAAATATGCATAAAAATAAACAATATGAAAGTGTTTTTGTGTAGACGTAAAATGCTGCAATAAAACCCAGATGCTACTCAGAGAATCTTTTCACCTCTGTTAGCAAATAAAGGAAATGAACAAACCTCGTCTGCACACTCGTTTGCTAGCACCACAAATATGTTAAATATTTGTTCAAAAATAAAAATATCTCCAAGCTGTGAACACATTATATGCGGGGTGGGGGTGGTGGGGGGGTGACTTTCTGGACCTGTGTGAGGCAGAGAGCTTCCACCCAATGGCACAGCTCTCCTCTTCCACACAACCAATCAGGGCTGTACAATTTCACTTACTCTCAAGTATTGCAAGCGAGTGTGCGGCTGCTATTGGTGACCGAAATCTAAACCGCAAACAAAACGTTAAAAAGAAAAAAAGACATTCATTTGGCTTTAAGTCCTCAAGGTGTTTGTCAAGTGCAGTGGAGATCCAGTGGTGGCTCCTCCGTCGTCCTTCTACTGCAGCCTGGACTCCTTCACACGGCAGATCACCTTCCCTAAATGGCTTCTGGGTACGTTTGTCCTGGGGTTCCCCTCCACGCTGAGCGTTCCTCAGGTCCTTCAGGCTTCAGACGCTGCCTGCGGCTTCAGCTGTGCCTTCTCCATGGCCGTGCCATAGGGTGTCCTCTTGAAGAACCCCAGCTGACGGAGCAGACACACGCATATCGTTTCCTGTGAGCCTCCACCCATGAAATAAGCAGCGCGAGAGAGTAGCGCTTCCTCCAACAGACCAGCGTGCATAATCTGCCTAGTAAAAGTAACTAAAGTGGCATCGAGGCATTACATCAACATTATACTAACGTTACAAGATTATATGCCCGATTGTGAAATTAACAGCGTAGGGGCATAATCTGGAACCCTATGGCGTGTAATCCCTGATGTGGCTGGAGGAGAATAGTGCCGTGGGTGAAGCGGACTGGACTCACCTTGTACAGGACGTAGATGAGCAAGGCCAGTAGCAGGAGACCCACCAGTATGGCCAGTATAATGATCCACAAGGGCACGTCGTTCTGGTTGTCCGGTTTATTCCACACCACGTGTGTGACCACCTGGAGGGGGAGCGGATGGGAGAATCAGTCACCACAAACCCTTGGATCTTCAGGTTGGTCCGAACCGTAACGAAGATGCTCGTGCTGAAGTGTTTCGGACACTCCAGACACTCGTGGTCACCTTTTTTGCTCCACTTGGATTCTCCTTGGGGAAGATGGTGTAGGGCATTTTCTCCACACTGTAAGTAGACTGGCACTCCAGAATAAAATTCTTATACGTCTTCTACAGAGAAAAAACATTAAAAAATTAGAAATGTCAGGAATATCAGTCTATTTTTTTTCACATTTAAATCCGTTGCACTAAACAGTAAAGACAAAAACGGTTGCAATGCTATTAATGAACAGCAGGTGGTAGTATTCGTTCATTTTAGTCTTGTGACTGGCTGGCCTTGGTCCTGCAAAATCCCTGGGACATTCCAATCCTATGAGAACTCACTGCCAGCTAATGAATTTCCAATGCTCCCCCCCCCCCCCCCACACACACACACACACACACACACACACACACACACAGGAATCTCCTGTTCCTGAGTGGTTCCTTGAGTTTTTCCTGCATACTTGCAGACTGACTAAACCCCAGGAGACAGAACACTAGGTCTCCATATCGGCAAAGTCAGTGTAAAGTCAGTGTTGTCGTGAGGTCTGATCCCCCTAGCGTCAGACACACAACCATAACCCATATTCTGGGGCCTTGGATGTCTCAGTCCATGACTCTGGTTCTGATGGACGGTACTGGACCGCCACAAACACACAGCGCACGTGGACGTCGCCCGGCCGGCGGGGCTCAACTTACCGTGCTGAAGGTCGCGGCCCAGACGCGTGATCGCACGTGCAGGATGGCGCTGGTGCCCTTCTCCAGAAGACCCACGTCACACTGCAGGGTCCAGCACTCCACACTGGAGCAGGACTGGTGTCCAGGCAGGGGACAAGGACAGGCAGGGGACAAAGACAGTTGATACAGACACGTTCAGGGTACATCATGTTAAACAGCCCCACCCCTATAAACCATCACTCCATCAGTCCCCCAGAACGGTCAGGTGCGTTCCAATCAGAGCTAACCAACCCCATGCCGAGCTGCACAACTGCCCCTCATGTCTCTGAGTCACCCCGATTCACCCTGACAGGAAGTCCCTGCTCGTCTGGCCATCGGACCAACCATGGATCCAGATGTACCTGATTGGTACCTGATTGGTTCATCTACATGTTCATCTACATGTCCATCAAACCAGCCTGACCCCTCTGACTCATGTACCTGTCTGACTCATCACCAACTCTCCTAAAGAGATGAAAACTCGTCACCGGGTGCCATGTAGACTGCGGTGGAGAACCCAACACCACCACCATCAGTTCTCCTGCGTGGTGTTTACCAAGTGCTCTCTGAACACCACTAATCGTTGGAACCGTTCGCTCCAGTTTCCGAACAAAAGATGCTGTATGCGCAAGAACATAAAACAGCTTCACTCCACAAATCAGGAGCTGTAGCCAGTCTTCATCAGCTAAAGCCACGGGTCTGACGGTAGCAGCGGAGGGCGTGAACGGTGACAAAAGCCTCAGTGTTGGGCTGAACGCTCCAGGGCTGCTTCCAATTAGCCCCAGTCCCAGGTCTGGAGATACAGACACAGCTGGCCCGAGCACACACACACACACACACACACACACACACACACACACATGCCAGCTCTCCGGCGCTTTACAAGACCACCCGATCCTGCTCTTTACATTGGGCTTCTCATAAGGAGAAGTCATTTGTTTATGGTGGAGGGGAGATGGTGCAGACAGCGGTGGCTTAATGGGGAGGGTGGGGAGTGTGGGGAGGGGTGTCTGTGGAGGGCTGGTGGTCCTTTGGGGTGATTTAAGGATTCACGGAAGGAAGAGGGAGCCCGTTTCCTCCAGACACGTCTGATTGGCCGGCTCAGGCGTAGGGGAGCTAGCTGGATCCTACCATTCCTACATGGCTTCCTGTGTCCCATCTCACTCAGGAAGGCTCGTAAGGACGACCTCCAGAACGTCTTCTTCTTGTGTGGGAACCTTGGAAACACCGCTACCGTCTAAATACGCAACACTGGAAGACGACTAGGGACGACACCTCCACATCTTGCCTACAGACAGCAGACACAGCAGCCGTTAACTACGTCCCACCCCTGAGCCATGACCAGAACCATGAGCTTTACATATGCGGTCATGGCGTCTACCCCTCCTGTAAACCCACCCAGGGACGCTGTGCATGTCTGTCAGAGTGAGGAGCCCCTACTCATCACCTCAGCCCAGCTGGAGGACTCCGAACGCAGGACTGAAACCATGTGGGCACCACGTACCGTTTCCACGTCTACGTCTCTTACTCGCAGCTTTCTGCTCAAATCCCCAAATACCACAGAAGAAGATGGTCTGAGAATCAACCAATCAGACGACCACGTGGTGAAGTGTGGGATGATAGATGAGGGAGGTGAGGCCACAGGACAAAAGCCTCCATTTACTGCCTCACGCCGACAGCTACAAGCAGCGGACTGGGCCGCACTGCAGGTAATGGATGGCACTCTGGAGCAAGGGGAGGAGCCCTGACCCAAGTGCCTCTCTCTCACACACACACACACACACACACACAGACTCGTCCTTTTCAAGTAGGACAGTCAGCTGGAACAGATCCTTAACCCCACAAGACCCGATTCAGGTCATTACATTACTTAAATGGCCCAGACCCACTCATCTGGGTTCACCCAGAGGTGGGCGGTCATGGGAACGGGGCTCACAGGTTCCCCGCTCGTCCTCATCCTCAGCGGAGGAAGGAGGGGCTGGGCTGGAGGCCCGGGGGCGGGGCGGGGCTCCAGGGCTCACCAGGTTGCTCAGCTGAGTAGGCTCCGCCCGCTGCAAGTCCCGCCTCTCGATGTGGTGGTCCTGGTTCAGGGCGGACGGCCGCTCCGTAGACGACTGCTGGAGCTAGAAGGTGTCAAAGGAGTAGAGAATCTTAAGCAGAAGATCTCCACCCACTTGGATCTTGCAAGCGTTGACCTCACTGTTAGACATGGACCACCCACTCACTCAACATGAACAGCCCTTCACAAATGGGCGCGTTAGCAAAAGTCGTCCAAACTTCCCCCAAATTTTTCCCCGAGGGGGGGGGGGGGGGGGGGCAAATATCTGACAGCACAGCCCTCGCAAACGAACGCTCGAGCTCAAAACACTGACGTGGTGACAGAACTACAGTGGGAGCGGCAGAAGAACCAGCGAGGCAGCCATGATGGTGGGGCCCTCTAGGGGAGGGACGGTGGTGGGGCCCTCTAGGGGAGGGACGGTGGTGGGGCCCCCTAGGGGAGGGACGGTGGTGGGGCCCCCTAGGGGAGGGACGGTGGTGGGGTAGGCGAGGGACGGTGGGGCCACATTGGCCCATCAAAGGGCGCAAAAACCAGTGAGACGGAACAAGTCTGGAGAGGCTGAGAGGGCCTAGATGAACCTGATAGCTGTGTTTATATATGTATAGAAGTGGGACATGAAGCAGATGACTGTTTAACCATACAGAAGCATGGCATACATACACGTGCTGCAGGAGGATCAAAGTGTGGCCTGCCGTCCTTGGGTGGAGCTGTGTGTGTGGGGGGGTGATTGGGTGGGGCGAGCTGCATGTGTTTGGGTGAAGTGTGTGGGTTTGGGGGGGGGGGGCGTGTTCGTGCGCTCCTGTGCGCCACGTGCGGACTTATGATTCCGTCCGCTTGTATGTGGCTGTGTGTACATGCGTGCGCGCATGATTGTGATGAGAGCTTGAAGAAATGGGGAGGGTTTCTCTGAAGTGTGTGTGTGTGTGTGTGGGTTGGGTCTGAGCACGACTGATTGAAGATGTCCCGCAGGTTTTAATTCACTTAGTTATTAACAGACTCTTCCCTCTCAAAGTGTCTCTGATGTACACCAAAACGCATCTGCCCGCCCCTCCGATAACTATAGGGTGTGTGTGTGTGTGTGTGTGTGTGCACGCACGTGTGTCCTGTACATCTCACAACCACGTCAGCAGCGGTAAAGATTCACGGCTGAAAACACGACACAGCAGGAAGCAGTAGCGTGACGGTTGAGTCTACGCAGGACTCACCTTCAGCTGCATGGGGTTCACCACGCCGAGGGTGGTGCAGTTCACCGGCCCCTCCGTGGTCACCTCCAGCGGGTACATCAGCCGTTGGCCCTGCAGTCTCATTGGACACTTCAGCTGGAGGCGTGTCTGACTGATGTGGCTCGGACCGTTGTTCACCAACTGGTGGGGGGTGTGAGAGGTCAGCGTGATGGCAGAAGTTCACAGGTGATACATGCTGCATGTCTGTACTGCAGTGGAAACAACACGTCCTTGTTCCCAAGGAAACTAGACAGGTTTTTTTCCCCCCTGTCAGGCCATGAACCACAGAAAGGGCGACCTGATGCCTTTAAGTACAGTGAGACCTGTGAGGTCATTCTGCACAGAAACCGGGAGGCTTGTTGAATCTCACTGACGCATCTAGGCAGCTGTGGACGGAGGAATCTGCTCTTTGAAGAATAACGACAAACCTCCCCCGCAAGCGTGAATCCCCCACCCCCCCACCCCCCCAGGCCGTACCCCCCCGGGCCCTACCCCCCCAGGCCCTACCCCCACAGGCCCTACCCCCACAGGTACCTCATAGATGTGCTCCACAGGAGGCCCCACTTCCTGCTCCACTGCAACGTTCTTGGTCACCTTCCAGTTGGGAGGTGGGAAGAAAACCTTATCTGGTCGCGACACACTGAGAGTGAGACAGAGGGAGTGAGTGAGAGAGACAGAGACAGACAGAGAGAGAGAGAGAGAGAGGGAGTGAGTGAGACAAGAGAAGAGGACATTTCCCAGGAAGGACCTGGCAGGAAGCAGCCCAGCAAGTGTGAACTCACCCCTGTAAAATAACGTGTGCCTTGACCACCACCTCCAGGGCGTAGGGCACCACTTCACTCTGGGAGTTGTTCTCATTTTTACTGCAACAAAAGGACAAACATGAGGCACATCAGTGCTGGGCAAACCTATTGGTAGAACTGTGTGTGTGTGTGTGTGTGTGTGTGAGTGACATAAGTCCACCATGTGGTTCCTACCAGCGGATCTGCATGTCAAACTGAACCACCTTCCCAGAATCCTTCAGGCGTGGCACTGTGAAACGCAGCCCCGCCCACAGCTAGGACAGAAACATCACAACCTTTAGTGTCCAAATGTTCTCCGCACCTGTACCCCGCCCACACCTAGACCCCGCCCATGCCTGGACCCCACCCACACCTAGACCCCGCCCACACCCCTGTGGTTTAGCACCCTCTGCCATTTCTAGCCTAGCCACACACAAGCACTTAGCCACGCACACACTGTGAGTACAAGCAGTAGAACATCTTGGGGTTCTCCCAACGCCAGAACACTTTTGTGGTCGTGGACCTCTTAAATGCTGCCCACGAAATAAAGCAGATTTGAGTTAAGATAACCTGAACGGAACTAAACAGGGCTAGATTGAACAGTAATGAAGTCAAAACCAAAATCAGCAAAGACACACACACAGAGGGGGTCTGATGTCTGCACCCTATTCACAGGCCTCCTGTCTGGTCCCATTAAAAAAGTCACAGTGGTCTCCACCTCCGCGGAGAACCGTTAGGGGAACTCCAAGCCACAAGGGACCTGAGCGTCACTTCCTGTTTCCCTAATGGGAGGACTGAATGGTCCATGTGTAGCTTCCTGTCGCCAGGTCCATCTTACAGCGTGCAAACGACTTCACCCAATCACAGCTGCTCGCAGGAGACAGAGTCTCCGTGTACGTGACAGGCGAAGGATAGAGTTACCAGCAGAGGAAAGCTTGAAAATCCCTCAGAGTGGATATAATCAACAAGCACAGCCTTAGGACAGAGCTAGCAACTCCTAGAAGGTGTCGGAAGAGCTTACGTTGGTGCCAGACTTCATGGGGTTCCCGAGGTCACAGCTGAGGTAACGTGTTTGGTTCTCGGTCTCGTAGCTGCAGGTCAGCTGGGTCAGACTCTGGAGAGGAAGCAGACGGACCGTGACACAGAGACACATGCTGCTCATTTGAGCGTCCATGCTCACGACACCAACGTCTTGCGCGTCCCGCCGCTCATGCGTTCATAGAAAGGCAGGACGTGTAGACCGGACAAAGGTTCTGTTGTTATGAGTGATGTACTCTCGACACGGTTAAGGAGAGAGGAGGCCACGCAGGTGTGGGGTTAAAGGTCGAGTGTGACTCGAGCCTCTGCGACACTCACCTCGTTTTTGCGGGCGATCCCACTGTAGTCGGCCTCCGGGGGGAGCACCACGTACAGCTCGGCCTCGTAGGCCCCGCCCCCGTCGTTACGCGCATTAAACGTCAGGGTCAGCGAGTTGTCGTCGCCCATGAACACTTCCTTCCTGTCCCTGCAGGAACCAGAAGACGATGGAAAAAGTGAAACATCAGCGACTAATTTGTCGAAAAGTCAAAGGTCATTTCAGTTGCTGGTTAATGAACAAGGCGAATGTGAAGTTTTTGCGTGTGCGTCTAAGGTCTGATTTGAAAATGACAACTCGGTATGTTGTGTGCGGGACACAGAGGGGACAGAGGGCACAGGGGTGAGAGGACAGAGGGGAGAGGCAGTAAGCAGCCTGAACTTGTTTCTTTAAAAAAAAAAAAAGAAAGAAAGAGTGAAAGAAAGGAAACCCTTTTTTCCAGTGGAGCAATAAAGTCTTAGTGGAGCAGAGAGAGAGGCTGTAAAACACCGTCTCCTGTGTTTCCAAGTCCCCTCCTCTACACCCCCCCCCCCACACACACACACACACACACACACACCACACAGGCACTTCCAATTACTGCTGGGCTAGGTAAAGTAACAGAGTAGTCAGCAGACCCTGCAGCTCTGAGGACCACACCCAGCACAGCCTGCAGGATCACGCGTCAGTCACACTTTAGTGGCCCAATCAAAGGGGTCCGCCTGACCCCGCCCCCTCCCCATGTCATCGCTGTAACCACGGACTTGGCTGGGCTGAGCTCAGACAGGCCCCAGTGTAGAAGACAGGCCCCAGTGTCACAAGCCTTGGTAGATATTGGGACCTGCACTAAAGGCTGCATTCTCCAGGCAAGCTCTGCAGATGGGCCCCAGCGACAGACGGACCCCAGCGACAGACGGACCCCAGCGACAGCAGTGCTGCTCAGAGGTGCTGCTCCTGGTTTATGGAACGCCAAACTTGCGTTATAAAAAAAAGAAAGACATGGGGAAATGAATGTGTCTGTAAGCTCTGCTGACAAGACGGCATCTGCTCAGAAACGGCAGCTGCTCGGACATAAACAAAAATGTGTGTGCGCAAGAGAGAGCAGCGCCTCACTGAAGCCAGAGCTGGAGAGGAGGAGGGGCAGAGAAATTGGGGGCGGAGCCAACTCCCTACATTTTCCAAACTCTTTCATCTGTAGGGTTTTTTGTTTTGTTTTTTACCCAGTTGGCATAATTGCTTTTTCCACACACCTGTAGCACGGCACTCCTTCCTGTTTTTAGACCAAAAACTATGGGTGCGCACACACACACACGCACACACACCATTCTGCTGTCTAATCACACCTGGGAACACTTTTACCATCAAAAATCTGAACAATTCATCCGAAGTTACTTACGTAACTGAGCAGTAGCAGGAAGAGGCTGTTGTTTCTTTGTGCCAGAGACTGCTAACACTAAACTCATAAGCTTAGCTTACACCAGGAGTTTACAGCAGGAGTTTACACCAGGAGTTTACACCAGGAAGGCAATTCTTCTGGGTGTGCAGGACGTTGTCTTACCCGTGCACAGCAAGCTTCAGGTCAGGGACACAGATGTTGTCCTCACCACAGTCCAGTAAGATCTGTGCCTGGAACACAAATGAGAAGACAGGAACACAGCATAAAGGGAAATGACCAATTAAAACACTGACACATAATAACTTAAGGGAGCGACCAAGCCAAGTCGTTAATCCGCAGGGATTTAAGCCAGAGATATGATGGGGATTTATTCCCAATCTTTGTGTGTGATTGGGAATAGGTGGTTTGTCTGGAGTCAGGCGAGGTGAGACTCTGGAGGGCGAGACAGTTCTAGCATGAAAGGAGCTGGTGAGTCACACGTGCCATGAAAGCTGGATATTATTCATACACCTCTTATTAGCTGGACTCCGTCATCCAAAAACACTCGGAACGTTCTCATTTAATGAAATACTAAATCAGCCTGGTGTACTTGTGTGCTGCGCTGTTGGACACAGCAGGCAGAATACGTGTATTTAATGCAAACATCTGGGTGTGGGCCGTGTGTGTGTGTCGGGAAGGCAACATCTGTGCACGTCTGTCTTCTGCTCTGCACCCTGAAGGTCAAAAGGCTACAGAACCATAGACCAAAATCCACACCACACAATAACCAGAATCCACATCAGAGCCGTGAACTTCACGCAGGCCACGTGCTGTGCCACCCAGCCACACACACACACACACACACACACACACACACACACACACACACACACACACAAGCGTGAGGAGGGAAAAGCCCTGGCACTGCTAATTGCTCCAGCATGAGGCTGACGCATGACGGAGAGGGACGCGAAATAGAAGAGGCAGATTAGAAAGAGTGCAGCGCCCTCCCTGTAATCAGGCGGGGCTGGGCTCTAATTAGGGCTGCAGAGGGAGGGTGCCTGCCTCACCACTCACTAAAGCCACGCGCTGGCCTTCCGTCACCCCCCCCCCCCGGGGGTGGGGCGGGGCATCATTCATCAAAACAACCCTAGTCAACATCCAAAACAAGCCCAGACAGCATCAGAGATGCATCCCTTCAGCCGCCTGTCACGCGCTCGCCCGGACGATCCGTTACCCCGCCCCCCACACACCCCCACACACTCGTTTGGAGGGTTGTGTGTGTGTGTGTGTGTGTGTGTGTGTGCGTGTGGAGGTGGGAATATTTCACAAGCTCCGGGGAGGCCGCGTGTTCAGAACAGCAGATTGTGAAGGTTGTTCTCCAGTAGGGCTCATGGGAACATATGGAGAAAGTTAGCAGCAAGAAAAATGTTGATGAGAAGCGCTAGTGATCTCTCACTTTTACTCTTACACACACACTCTCACACTCTCTCACACACTCTCACACACAGACACACAGACACACACACACACACACAGACACACACAGACACACACTAGCCCAGGCTTGAGGCAGTTCCATGTCCGAACCCCCTTTATATTTGTTTAGCAACCTACAATGTGCTTGAATGTTTATTGCTCAAGCACGTTGCCACATCATGCTGGACAGCTGGAATTCACTCCACTATCACAGAATTTAGCTAAACCCAACACGCTGCTGCTAAAACCCAACACGCTGCTGCTAAAACCCAACACGCTGCTGCTAAAACCCAACACGCTGCTGCTGCCCAACACACTGCTAAACCCAGCATCCTGCTAAACCTGCTGCTGCTAAAACCCAGCACGCTGCTGCTAAAACCCAACACGCTGCTGCTAAAACCCAGCACGCTGCTGCTAAAACCCAGCACGCTGCTGCTAAAACCCAACACGCTGCTGCTAAAACCCAACACGCTGCTGCTAAAACCCAAAAACCCAACACGCTGCTGCTAAACCCAACACGCTGCTGCTAAACCCAGCACGCTGCTGCTAAACCCAACACGCTGCTGCTAAAACCCAACACGCTGCTGCTAAACCCAACACGCTGCTGCTAAAACCCAACACGCTGCTGCTAAAACCCAACACGCTGCTGCTAAAACCCAACACGCTGCTGCTAAAACCCAGCACGCTGCTGCTAAACCCAACACGCTGCTGCTAAACCCAGCACGCTGCTGCTAAACCCAGCACGCTGCTGCTAAATCCAGCACACTGCTGCTAAATCCAGCACACTGCTGCTAAATCCAGCACACTGCTGCTAAATCCAGCACACTGCTGCTAAATCCAGCACACTGCTGCTAAATCCAGCACACTGCTGCTAAATCCAGCACACTGCTGCTAAATCCAGCACACTATTGTACGGCTTTCAGGGAAATTATTACACCACTGGATCAATAAAGCACTCGTGCATCACGTGGAGGAGACTGAAATGAGGACTGAACAGTGAAGGGAAGAGAGAAGGTGGCTCCTACGTCAGCGTCCATATGGCGCACAGCATAGCTGGAAGGAGTCGCATGCCGAACACAAATAAAGTTTGCAGTGGGAGCTGCTCTCACTACCGCTGGGAAACTGGCACAGCGCCAACAAACTCGAACCAGATGCCACGCGGAATGGAAGATGGAATCGCTCCACCCAGGAACGGGAAGACACCCCCAACACCCCCAACAGCAGCCGCCGAAAAACGGCGTCCCGGCGGGCTGTGCCGGGCTGGACCAAGCCGCACGCGAGTCGCTCCTGGTGGGACGAGAACATGCCGTGCGTTCTCTCTCCTCCTTCGCTCTGCTCCCCAGGGCCTTGGAACACTTCCCAGACGTGGAAGGGGGGACTGACTACAGCACTGGGAAGGGGGGGGGGTTCAGTTCAGATCTCAGGGTCCGCTACGCTTACGAGCGTTCTGCAAAGGTGCGGGTCGGGCTGTACCTTCTGCTCGATGAGCTCAGCGGTCTGGTAGTTCCACACACACACACACACACACACACACACACACACACACGCACAGACACACAGACACACAGACTACATTAAAGGAATGCACATGGGAACCAACTGCTGCAGAGTACAACTCATTAGTCTGAAATATTATCTGTAGAGCTGTTCATCTGCAGTCATGAAGTTCAGAACTGGAGGAGGGGAGGGTGAGAAAGGTCCTCCATCAGGCACTGGGCCAGATAGTCCAGCCTTCACTGGGCCAGATAGTCTAGTCCAGCCTTCACTGGGCCAGATAGTCCAGCCTTCACTGGGCCAGATAGTCTAGTCCAGCCTTCACTGGGCCAGATAGTCCAGCCTTCACTGGGCCAGATAGTCTAGTCCAGCCTTCACTGGGCCAGATAGTCTAGTCCAGCCTTCAGTGGGCCAGATAGTCTAGTCCAGCCTTCACTGGGCCAGATAGTCTAGTCCAGCCTTCACTGGGCCAGATAGTCTAGTCCAGCCTTCACTGGGCCAGATAGTCTAGTCCAGCCTTCACTGGGCCAGATAGTCTAGTCCAGCCTTCACTGGGCCAGATAGTCCAGCCCAGCCTTCACTGGGCCAGATAGTCCAGCCTTCACTGGGCCAGATAGTCCAGCCTTCACTGGGCCAGATAGTCCAGCCTTCACTGGGCCAGATAGTCCAGCCTTCACTGGGCCAGATAGTCCAGCCTTCACTGGGCCAGATAGTCCAGCCTTCACTGGGCCAGATAGTCCAGCCTTCACTGGGCCAGATAGTCTAGTCCAGCCTTCACTGGGCCAGATAGTCTAGTCCAGCCTTCACTGGGCAGGATAGTCCAGCCTTCACTGGGCAGGATAGTCCAGCCTTCACTGGGCCAGATAGTCCAGCCTTCACTGGGCCAGATAGTCCAGCCTTCAGTGGGCCAGATAGTCCAGCCTTCAGTGGGCCAGATAGTCCAGCCTTCACTGGGCCAGATAGTCCAGCCTTCACTGGGCCAGATAGTCTAGTCCAGCCTTCACTGGGCCAGATAGTCTAGTCCAGCCTTCACTGGGCCAGATAGTCTAGTCCAGCCTTCACTGGGCCAGATAGTCTAGTCCAGCCTTCACTGGGCCAGATAGTCTAGTCCAGCCTTCACTGGGCCAGATAGTCTAGTCCAGCCTTCACTGGGCCAGATAGTCCAGCCTTCACTGGGCCAGATAGTCCAGCCTTCACTGGGCCAGATAGTCTAGTCCAGCCTTCACTGGAGTAATCATGTGATAATTATGGCGTGAAGGCCGCGCGGGAACGAAGAAAGAGGCCCAGGGACACGGCCGAGAAGATTCCTCAAAATGCCACCAGCACTCGTGAAACCAGATCAATCACAGCCAGTGAAGCACTCGTGTAATCTACCATACTACCTACTATACGCAGCCTCAGTCACGCCAGTGCTCGGCTGGCTGTAACCGATAGCAACATGTCTGCTCAGAGACACAGCTGCTGGTTTGACGACTGCATGCGCCTCCTTCCTGGCGGATCACACGAGCGCCTCCGACATCTCATCACCGATTCTTCTTTTCTGTGGCTTCAGCGCGATAGACGCTCTTTATTTTTTCATTTTTTTGGAGTGTAGCCTGTTTATTTCTATTTCCAAGTTTGATGTGAGCAAAGAAAACGAACAAGCACCACCACCAAAACAGGAGACAGCAAAACATTGTTGGGGGGGGAGGTGATTGGGGTGCAGACACCGATATTTCTGCAGCGCTGCCTTGTGCACAGCTCAGTTATACGGCATTAATGAGAGGCAGATGTGACATGCTGGCTCACCGAGATTCTCTGGAAGGTGTTTCCCATTGGCGGAGAAGCAGAAGCTCAAGTTGACACTGGAGGAAGAGAGAGATGAGTTGAAAGGTATGGATGTCAACACACACACACACACACACACACACTTCTGTCTCATTAGCTAGAGATTATTCTAAAGACATCTTAAATTACAACGTCAGAATAGCACAGAGGTTCCAGGATAACCGAGCAGAGAAATGGTCGACTGCTCCCGTCCATACGAGGTAGCTACAGGCCGCGTCTCAGGCACGGCTGTAGGACGCGTCTCAGGCACGGCTGTAGGACGCGTCTCAGGCACGGCTGAAGGACGCGTCTCAGGCACGGCTGAAGGACGCGTCTCAGGCACGGCTGAAGGACGCGCCTCAGGCACGGCTGAAGGACGCGTCTCAGGCACGGCTGTAGGACGCGTCTCAGGCACGGCTGTAGGACACATCTGCCTCGTCACAGCCAGACAAGGAGGAATACAAAGGTGCAACATGAACAAGGTGCCAGCAATGAAAGGGAGAGTGAGAGGTAGAGAGAGAGAGAGAGAGAGAGAGAGCAGACGAAAAGAAAAAATAAACAACGGAAGAGGGTAGGAATACAGAGAGTGGGGCCCAGTGCAGAGGGAGTGAAGAAAAGGCAGCTAAGCCACCCAACACAGTCCTCACCACTGCTGACCTGAGCAGCAGGAAACGCTGCACATTCCCACGTGTGCTCTGAAGCGTGTACAGTGCGTCACACGTGTGCGTGCACCTTCACACGCATGTGCAGCTCCGCGCGTCCTGATGTTTCCCAGCTGTGTTCCACCACTAAACAATGTCTCATTCAAAACGTCTGCCGGCCCTCTGCGCCCACCCGGTTACTAGGCAACGAGCTGTAATCAAGACATGCACGTACACGGCCTCTCTCGCACGAATCAGAAGGGAGTGGGCGGGGCTGGGCAGAAACCCGACCCGTAACTCCCAGACGCAAAGCCGGCCTCTCACAAAAGCAAGCTGGCCTACCGCAAGGCTTCCAGCTTCGAGCTTCACACGGCCTGAACCGCTGAACTGTGCCTCACGCTCTCTGTGTAACTGCGGAACATTCCTGTGAAACAGTGCGACCGCCGCGGTTCCCAGAGCAACACCGCCGCTGATGGAAACACCGTGGTTACCGTGGTCACCGTGGATATAGCAGGTTGCACCGTTCTTTCTAGAAGCCGGACTCACAGATTCAGAATTCGAGAAGGAGCAGCAGACGTACCAGGAGACGTGGATGGTCTGGTTCCCACTGCTGACGGCACAGACCTTCTCCTCAGGGTTGATCATGGTCGGATACACGCTCAGGGTGGCACTGGTGTTGACGATGGGACGAGACCTGCACGGGCGGCAAACGGGAATCTCAAAGGGTCCGTCGGGACTTTACCCCGCGGTGATCGCCGCTAGGTGGTGTGCAGGTTATTACACTCTTCCAGCTGTCTGCATGGAGCAGCATAACACACTCACCTGTACAGAACCACCCTGTCAACTCCAAAGGCTCCAACCAGGAGATCTGCACAGCAACAACAGGGAAATCACGACTCCGCAAGGCATCGAACTTTGAATGCAAAACAAACAGGTAAAAATGGGTCACCAATCTGTCCCGGCGACTTAACCCGTCCTCACCTGGGTAGTCGTTGTGATCCAGGTCTTTCCCCCCACGCAGGGCGAATCCGAAGCTGGCGGGCGGGGCGGGAGGCATGGCCGACGCCCACTGTCCAGCGATCACCTGAGAGGCCTTGTCCCTCAGACCTTTAGCGTAGCCGTTGTAGATGAAGACCAGGCCTTGCTCGTCCTTCCCGCCAAAGGGACTACTGATCGCCACATCTACGGGTACGAGAAGTCAGAAAGCGCCACAGAAAATGGTAAAAAACGAAGGCGCTGCCAGTGGGCGGAGTCACAGGGGCGGAGTCAGGAGGCGGGTCCTCACCGTTGAAGCCGTCCTGGTTGAGGTCTCCGAGCGGTGCGATGGAACTGCCGAAGCGGCCGAACGTCTGCGTGCCGGTGAGGTGGGGCGTCTGGGCCGTGAGCTCCAGAGGGCCCGTCTGCAGGTACACGTACACCCGCCCCAGCTCCTCCAGACGGCCGTCGGAGTCGCGCACCATGAACATGGGAGCGCCCACCAGCAGGTCGGTCAGCCTGGACGAGGACATACGAGTGGGGTGAGAAACGACACACACACACACACACACACACGCTTAAGGGTCCCACATTAGTGACGCTCACTGACCCATCATTGTTGATGTCCGTAGCAGACACGGCGTATCCAAAGTAGGAGCCCATCTGAAAAATATGTTGTCTTGTGTGAAATCGTAGCTTAACGTGCACAACTTTTCAAAGTTCGAAATAAACCACCCAATACATTAGAGCTCATTAGCGCCATGAGTGGCAGAATCCCAATGTTCTTGCTCCATGTCCCATAAGCATAACCCCTAACCCCTAACCCATAACCCCTAAACCATAACCCATAACCCATAACCCCTAAACCATAAACCATAAACCATAACCCCTAACCATAACCCCTAAGCCATAATCCCTAAACCATAACCCCTAACCATAACCCCTAACCATAACCCCTAACCATAACCCCTAACCCATAACCCCTAACCCATAACCCCTAACCCTAAAACCATAACCCCTAAACACTAACCCCTAAACACTAACCCCTAACCCTAACCCCTAAACCATAACCCCTAAACCATAACCCATAACACCTAAATCCAACACCTAACCGAGGCAATCAGGGAAGTTAACGAGAGGATCCAAACAGGCTCCTGGTTGGTGGAGCTGGCACAGAGCTCCTGCCTCTGTAAGTGGCCTTTACTGCTCACCACAAGGCACTGCAGCCCAGTTACTGCACACTTGTAAAGGACGTCAGTTTTGCTTGAATCATCAGTGCCCTGCCGTGTGAGGAACAGGCCCACGGGGTTATGGGAAGGTACGCAGCGCTACACTTCAGTCCTTACACGCTTTATTTTACTCTCTCTCTGCATTGCTCCATTTAAAACGCACATTAGCAGTTTCAGGTTTCACTGCAGAAGAGCAAAATATTTATCCTTCAACCTAAACGGGTTGGCATGTATCAAAACCTAACCTGAGGGATAAGGAATTCTACCTGTTGTTATCAAATGAGCATCTCGCATTTCCCCCGGCCTTATGGATTTTGCTTTGGCCTGTGCTCATCACAGTGGAACATTCCTTTGTGGTAAATGTCTGAACATCTCAGGTTATGACTTACCTGCTCACCAGTCAAAGTTTTCAAGGTTTCCAGGGAGCTATTGAGAATAGACACCTAAGAAGGGAGAAAAACTTTTATCTGTTTGTTATTGTTATACAATAATCTGGAGCCCACAAATGTCTCTGGAGCAATTAACATTTCTTTTACAAAAATTCCTTTAGCTCTTAAGGTGTGTTGATCCAGGCAACAGGAACTGACACTGTTGCGAAAATTCAAGCTTAAAATGTCGGTGTCAATGTAGCTTATAAAGAACAAACATTTTTACGTGCTACAGCGACTTTCCTCAAAAAATATCATTAGAATGGAAAGACGACCAGTAACAGCATGTTGTTTATCTTTAGGTCCAGCATAAACAATTTCCTGTTCAACCAGCACATGATATTAATATATGAAATATCATATAGGACTGCCCTACTGCCAACTTCAGCTTCAGAGTGGTGACAATCTCTTACCTGGCCGTGCAGACGAACTCCTCTGGGAACACCAGTCACAAACTCTGAGAGACAGACGGCAGACAGGAGAGGAGGGGTGTTTGGGGGGAGGGGGGCAAGACCCAGAGAGATTTAGTACTGGAAACATGGAAAAGTGTGTGATCCTCAGGAACTCAGGGAATCCTGGCAGGCCAGTCTGTGTTTTCATATTTGTTTAAGCGAATTGTGGAGCGTGTATAATCGCGGTAATTCCTGTGAGGGGTTTTCTCCAAGCTGTGTTGCATTTAAAAACGTTTTGTGCTATTTATATTCAAAATGCGTTTCCATCAATACCATGGCAAAGTAACAGAAGAGTCTCAGCACACCCCTAGAGGAACGCGACAGACCTATGGGTCACTCTGACCGGGATGTTATCGAGTGGCTACGAGCACTTTGGTTGGGTTTGGTTTTGCGTCTGTGTACATTTTCGTACTCCACCTAGACAGCCATCCACCCCACCTCCACCCGCTGGTCGTGTTACCTTCATCATGGTCTCCGTTGAACTCTCCCACCACAACAGAGTAGCCTGAAACACACGGACACACAGAGCGTGAGGAAAAGGATCAGCTAGCAAGGGCTAGCAAGTCACCGTGGCAACCGTCACCGCGGCGCCGGGCCGGACGGCCTTACCCATGTAGTTGTCGTCGAAGTTGATCTGCTTTTTCTGCCTGGTCTCCAGCTGTCCCTTCACAGACGTGAGGAAGAAGCCTGGGTAGTAGGCCCTGACGATCTCCTCCTTCACAGCCGAGATCAGCTGACCTGCGGAGACGGCGGACGTTTACACTCTCCAAAACACGGGCGGCTGGACAGTCGGGTGTGTGTGTGTGTCGCTTGCTCGTGTGTGTGTGTGTGTGTCGCTCCAGAGGGCCCCTTACCTTGCCAGAAGTAGCTGCCTGGTCCGCCAAGCACCACCTTGCCATCCTGAATAACAGCACAGGGTCAATGGCTGAACGCACTGGAAATGCACCGAGGAGCACAGAGCACAGCCCCGCCCCCCAGCACAGCCCCGCCCACCCAGTACAGCCCCGCCCACCCAGTACAGCCCTGCCCACCCAGTACACATCTCATCCACTCACCTTGGTGAAATCAGCGCTAAACCCACCCTGGCAATAACCTTGGCCGCTCCGGTCGTGGAATTCTGAAAACAGACACGTATCGTTTAGGCGATGACCAAACGCGACCGCAGTGCCAGTTACCGTGGGTACGACTGCACAAAGGAACACGAGGAACGACGTGTGTGATACTCGACCGTGTAGCGATGACCTACCTGTGCGGCAGGGGGCGTACTCCACAAACCCGGTGAAGTTTTTAATGGACATGTAGCAGGAGCCCGTGACCTCCGCCTCAGGTGTGTCCTGCTTTGTCCTCCAGGAGTAGAGAGGGGCGCAAGCCTGTGGCACGGTGATGTGGGCAGAGGTTAGAGGTCATCTCCATGGCAACACACAGACTCTGCCAGCACCCCCAAAAATATCCACACGTGCTTGATCTCCCTCTCTCACACACACACACACACACACAGCGGTACATCTCGAGTACAGTAGCCATGTTGGGGTTTAGGAGAGACACGTCAAGGGTCGCGTGTGTTAAACACATCATCTGTGCTTTTGATGCCCCATATACACTAAAGCACAGCGCCTGTCCACGAGTTCACACACGTGAACCACACACACACACGTGAACCACAACCACACACACACACGTGAACCACACGCACTATCCAGGTCCACCAGCTCTGATGTTACACGTGTCAAACCGACAGCTAAAGACTGCTAAAGACTGAGGTTTAGATTGCTGCGGGACGCTGCGGGACGCTGCGGGACTCTGCGGGACGCTGCGGGACTCTGCGGGACGCTGCAGGACTCTGCGGGACGCTGCAGGACTCTGCGGGACGCTGCAGGACTCTGCAGGACTCTGCAGGACTCTGCAGGACTCTGCAGGACGCTGCAGGACTCTGCGGGACGCTGCAGGACTCTGCAGGACGCTGCAGGACTCTGCAGGACTCTGCAGGACTCTGCAGGACTCTGCAGGACTCGGGCTGCTGGCTGCGGTTACAGTGCATATTCCAGCAGAATGTTTCAGCTTTGTGTTCTGCAGAGCTGTGGCCTCTATAAACTGTGTGGGACCAGAATAACTGTGCATGGAGTCAATTATCAATATCTAAAGGCCCTGTTAATGTGATCTCTTACCAAGACGGTGTCCTCATGAGCACGCACAGTTGCTCCAAACCACTGGTGCGACTTAAATTCCACTTGGACTTCAGTGTCATTGAGGGTCAGATTCAGATCTCCTGTGAAACACGCATTAAAAAAAATGGTAGTGTGAATTCAAGGCTATAATTTTCACAAAAGGTTCTATTTGAACTATGACCTCTGATTAAAGGATAAAGAGGCCCTGCTCCGAGAATGACGAGATTAAACGGAACAACCCGGTTGTGTGTGGTCACATCTGCAGCGCTGCGATGCACTTGCTGCCGGCGCTGACTAGAACAAACAGTCCCATGGTTTCGTGTCGCTGATATGTTCCCTTCTGCACAGACAATCTAACACACAGGGTCAGGGCTGGGAACGAACGAGCTACGTGAAAATGGCAACGACGAGCTGTGATGACCAAAAGGAGATGATCCAGCAAGACTGAAGATGTCGGGGCTCGTGAACCAAGCTCACCTGATCCAGGTGGAAACACACGTGTTCATTCTCCTGTTGAGCCCTTACTGAAAGCCAATGGCTATTAACTCCACACAACAGCCCATCCTCTCACAGGTCTTCCAGAACGCTCTCTGCCACAGACATTTCTTTCAGTTGCACCATAATTACAAGCATGATGCAACCACGTGGCGTGGTGGAGACTGGGGAAAGGGTCACAGATGAGCAGGACTGGGGTGGAAAGCGTGTGGGAGAGGGTGGGGGGGGTATGGGGCAGGGAGAAGGTGGGGGGGCGACGGCCTGGTTTTAGTCTAACTGGAGAAACAAAAACCAGTGAGCTGGTGTCCAGTGCCAGGTAAAACAGGAGCTCTAGGACCCAGAGGAAAACCATCCGTCAGACCCGCTCCAGCTCACAGGAACCCGTGTGTTCCTTCCTCTCCGTGTGTCCATCTCCCACCACCCAGTTCCCTCCGTTCCTCTTCTCGTCCTTCATCCCCTTCCTGTTACCCTTCTCCGATTCATCCTCCTCCTCCTCATCAGTGTCCACGCCACCTTCTCTTCCTCATTCTTCCACCATCTTGTTTATTTCCTTTCTCTTCCCTCGGTGTGCCAGCTCCCCTCCCCCCTCCCCCCCAAAACTCTGAGATTTGATTCCCAAGTAGTGAAGCAATGGGAATTAGGGTCTTCTAATAACATTGCAGGATATGTTCGTCTCAAGGTCACCGCTGAGGCGCTGGGTCTCCATCACACTCACACACACACACACACACACACACACACACACACACACACACACACACACACACACTCACAGCCTAGCCACATTTTCAGACTAGCCAACAGAAGCCCTCCTCCGGTTTTCAGTCTCACGAATGAAAAATGAGGATGTGTACATAGAAGTGCACACAATGACATCTAATACACAACATATGGGATACCATGACGACCAACAGGTCGCACATGAAGAGCCCTAAAGGACATCGTGTCCACAGGAAGGAGGAGACAACGGGGCTCTCAGAGTCCATAGACATGGACCATTAAAACTAACAATAGTCTCACTTTCCACATCATTATTAGGGCATGCAGCAGGGATGACTGAACACACGAGGGAAGTGGAAATACTGTTGTCTAGCAACCATTAACAGGAAGCTGGAGAAAAACAGGAAGGAGGAGCATAAGAGAGAGAGAGAGAGAGAGAGACAGAGAGAGAGAGACAGAGAGAGAGAGAGACTTTCTGAATAGTGAAACATAACTTGGCATTTTAGGCGAACACACAGGATCCTGTGAGGAGTCTGTGGCCCACATGACAGCAGAATCCCTCTCAGCTTCCATTATTCCACACAACAAAGTCGGACATTTAAGAATCTCTGGGGTTTGGCTTTGATGTTTAAACCCTGTAGTATATACGCGCTCACATACATAGCAATATCTTGTAGTATATCTGGTCATGATGTATCCACGGATACAAAGCAGCATCAAACACAAGCTGGGTTTTCAGCCAGGATGTAGTACTGTTTTGACTAGACGTGGTTTTCTGACTAATCTGCTATGGGCTCTTTCTGTAAAGTAAGCCATGACTCCTGCCCCAAGCCCCAATCTCCAGGGACAGGGAGGGGGTAGTCAGGCAAGGGGGGACTACACCCTCCTACTTTGGCTCTATGTGACAGGAGACCCATTAGCTGAGGATACAGATCTGTGTGTGTGTGTGTGTGTGTGTGTGTAGAGACGCACAAGGCAAATGGACAAATTCAGTCATCACATCAGCTGTCCCTCGGGTAGCTGAGATGTGAGGAGATGGGGAGCAGTGTGATCATTACCCAGAAGTCTAAGGCTGACGGGGTTGAACTGCCCTCACGTGCACACTCGGGTTTCCTGCAGTTTATCAGGGAGGATGTGGAAGAGGAAAGAGTTAAGAAACCACCTTCAGTCATTTTACACTTTGGCCTACTTTGCTCTATCTGCCTATCTCTGACAGTAATGCCGGGTGTGATCGAGGACTGTTCGGCCGGGGGAGGGGTGAACCACAGCCACACTCCAACCACGGCAACCCAATTAGGGCAACCAATGAGGTGCTCGCTGACCGCCGGGTCCCCGCGATGACCGAGAACAGATGTCACCGGCGCAATCGCTCACAAAACGGTCTGCTCTCTCTCCCCCCTGTTCACGTGGCCGAAAGAGTCAGACCTGACCGACCTCACGAAATCTATACGGCTCAAAAATACCGCCCTGTCCTGCTGCTACCGCTGACATGTCAGAATGCCGTCCCGGGGTTTCAGATTGCCAGCATGGGGAAGCCAATATTCACAGACCTCTAACTAAATGACCATTGAACCCAAAGTCCACGTCCATGACGGAACGCAACGCAGCAATATATCAGATGTCATCGAGCACCACTTTAAAAGATGGCTGCCTCTCCCTCTGGGCCAATGAGATAACCCAAAATCTAATTCAACCTTAACTAGCGTCACTTTCAATTGGAACCACAGCCCACAACATGCAATCAAACCATTTTATCAATGAACGCTCTCTCTCCGAGCACACTACAGGAGACTGTGTGAAACCACTGCAGTTTGAATTACAAAGGAGCGTTAATGTCAGATGCCTGGCGGTGTAACCGTGGGCGTAACTTTGATTTGAGGAATGCTGGGGACAAGAATGCACAGCAAGCGTCGCCCCTCAAACCGGCGTTCCCCAAGATCAACGGCTCAGTCCGTCGCCTTCATGGAAAAGGAACCGGGACTGGGACTGGAAGATGTTCACAAAAGGTTTTATGGCCATGTTTGTCAAGCAATCAGCAAGAACCAGCAGCTCTGTGGCTTAAAGTATACAGTATTTGTACTAAAATTATTTTCTATTTATCTTTATCTTATTAATTTAAGAATTGTTTGTTTAGCTTCACAAAATGTTAGCTGTGTTGCATTTATTATTAGTAGTAGTAGTAGTACTGTGTGACAAACACATGCATTTCCATGTTTCATTTTGGTGGCTGAAATAAGCAGATTATTTCTTGGTTATTACTCAATTATTATTAAAATTGTTATAGAATAAATGAAGCACGTGCTGCTTGAATAGGAAATATACCCAGATTAAACCAATCCAAATCTAGTTCTCCTCAGATAGTACACACGGCGGAGACACAATCAGCCGTTTCAGTGGTGAGGACACGTCCCTAGTGTCCCCAGTGTAAATTACACCAATGTGCACAAACCTTTTTCTTTTTATTGCCAAAAAAAGCATTGACAAAAAAGGGGCTGGAGTTTGGGCCAGGGCTAAAGGTTTGCTGGAACGGTCCACCCTCGTCTGTCGTGACTGCCTTACAGACAGTAAATCTGCACCGGCTTTTCTGCAGCGTCTCCGTCTCCTCAGGAAACAAGCCAGCAGGCCTCGTTTGACACAGCACACATTTCACTGTCGCTGGGCGGACTTGGGACGCGTGCCCCGCCCACTCTTCACGCCACATGCTGAGCACAAGCCGCCAGTCTCCCGTCGGCTGTCTTGGCGAAAAACCCCGCGCTGAAGAATCGAGTCAAATTTATGTTCACCCATTACCACGGCAGAACTACTATCCTGTGCTCCATAAACTCCATCGTCGTCTTCGTCGACTGTTCCCAGATCAGTATTCCCAAACAAGATGCACACATGGGTTTCCATAATGGCTGTGATTGGACAGACCTCAGAACCAAGCGTATAGTAGATACTCGGGGCCTCGATTTGCAGTCCACACTCAACAGATCACCGAGAGCTCGCCGTCCTGATGGAGCACTCCCAGGAATAACACTCCATTCATCCTCAACCTCTTCCCAAAACCCTCCCAGACTGATTACTTCAACCAGACTGGTGTGTTGAAAACGACACACCCTACCCTTAAAGGAAGTAGATGGCTAGACCACTTAGGCGAAGGAACAGTTGTCTGTCAACACCGGAATTGCTTGGCGGAGGATGTGGAAACCCGATCCTGAATACTAGACCCACTTGAAGTGAAGGCCTGGTAAACAATTAGTAATGAGGACCCATTCTTTATCACTGCGTCCCCTGAGGACAGCAAGACAGCAGTGGTGCAGGTGCTAAGTGACAAACTACATAATCCTTAATCTTAATCCATAATCTACTGGAAATGTGTAAGGAGCTGTTGGTCAGAGGCGCATGCCGGGTAGGACTGGTGTGGGTGGAGGGGCCGTACCTTGCTGGTCGAAGGCAATGCTGCTACAGTCCGTCTGGTGGAGACTCCATGGGCAGTAGAAGACAGCACCTCCTTCTCTGATGGAGCGCTGGCTGGTGTTAGCTTTGGGAGCTCCAACAAGGACACTCACGCTGTTGTGGGAATGAAAAGATAAGGAAGGAACCGTGAAGGAACCGTGAAGGAACATCTCACATTGTCAGAAAAACCAATAAGAGGGAAACACAATCTGAAACATGGATGAAAAGAAAAATGGTTCCAAATTTGCTTTTGAAGGCAAATAAAAATAATCATCTTCTCTTTTGAAAGTATAAAGCTGCTGTGTGTAGCATTATGGAGAATCTGACGCTGACCGTTTCCGATTTCCTTCATTTTTATATTCACAAAATAATACATGACGAGAACTGGAGGAAAGATTATGATCTTTTGGAAACTGGGATTGTACTAATGTACTGCACAGCACTAAGTTACATAATGGTGTGGCCATGTGCAATTGGTGGTAAGATTGTTGGTGACACATGACCAACATGAGTTTCTCTTCCCAACACACACACACACATATATATATACACACACACACACATACAAACACACACAAATACACAGATACAGACTAGTCTAATCGGCTGGCAAATGAGAAAACAAGCACTGAAACTGCTAGAGTGGAGTCATAGTGGTGTTTCAACAACTGTGTGTCTCCCTCAGGGTCTCTCACACACACACACACCATGATTTCTAATAATGCCTCACACACAGCTGCAAATATATGAGGATAGACATGAAGGCCACACACACACACACACACCCTCCCTCTCTCTCTCTCTCTCTCTCTCTCTGCCATGTATATAACACAAGAAGTGGGTTTGTCACTATTAACTTCGTCATGATTTCACAAACCAAAACATTTCTAATGAATATAATTCTAATAAACAATTGTGGTTGAACTGGACTTCTGAGGGGTACAATGAGGCATATGGAAGGGTCCCAAACCAGGAGGTTAGGTAAATCCTGTCCAGATGGTCTTAAAAGGCATCTCCATTACCTACAAAGTACTACTGTGACATATCTACTTCTCAAAAAAATACAGATATATATTTTTTTTAATTACTGCAACTGTAGGAAACACTGCACATTTAATCTGCACATCTTCCCCCAGGACAGCCTGGTTGTATAGACATGTCCTCACTGTCTGTGAGCTTACTATCGTCCTTCCTGTCATTAAGGCCGATCCAGTTAGGCACGGGAGAAGCGTGGGGGGTGGTGTGATCCTGCAGGAAGAGAACACCCTTTCCTGCCCCCCCCCGGTCCTGTGTCAGTGACGCATGACTGAGGGCCACCTCACAAAGCATATATTCAACTCGCCCTGTAGCCATCAGCCTTGGTGGGGGAGCCAGTGTCCACTTTAGATCCATTAAAGATATAGCGTCCAGTCACTCCGAGGCCGGTTTGGACCACTTGTATCAAAGACATGACAGGTAAAATGGGTTAGGTAAATATTATTGTTAGTGAGTGGGAACCTACAAATCACTCCAATGCATTTGTGAGATTAGAGGGGGGGGAGGCTTAAAAGGCAGCCCAAGGACAGCAGAGTCTTGCCCAAACTGTTCAGGTTTGCCACCATGGTCCTTAGCTTAATCTCTCTGAAATTAGCTCAACTCAACTTGGAATTAGCGTGGCGCTAACTGACGGCTGTAAGCTTCCCCTGTTTGCTAGCTACATTGCGCTGCTAACCCACTGAACAGTGCTTAGAGTCTTAGAGGAGCCATGAGGACCGTTACACGCAGGACCTATAAAGATGAAAAGACAACAGGGGAGGACATTAAACCATTAAGTGTCCCAGGGGCGAGTAGGTTTGAAGGCCACTACAGGGGACGGCGTCCCTGGATGGACACAAAGCTCGTACTGAAGAGAAAAAGCACCCAGAGCACGTGCTCCATCTGTTTTCATAGAGGGGGGAACCAAAACAACACACTCTTCCGGCTTGCAGAAAGAATTCCGATTTTTCTGCCATATGCCTGCACAGGGGAACCTCCCAGAGGTGCCGCTGCAGGTCTGAGCAGTAATGTCATTCACAGGGAACAAAACAAAAAAAATCCTCGTCATGGATTCCCACCGTAGTCATAGCATTAAGTTTCTTACTGTGGTTGAAGATAATCCCACATCAAATTGCCCGTGCCCTAAAACAGCTGACGTTGCGTTCATTTACATCGATGTAAACCATGCGTGGACATGCACGGAGGCGGAGGGGAAGAGTTCCTGCGCGGCAATACGCCATCGCGCGCCCCCAACACACTGCATGGTCACACCGAGAAGCGATGCGGGCGGACAGGGCGTCGCGGGGACGGACAGGGCATCGCGCGGAGGGACAGGGCGTCATGGGGCTGGACATGGTCGGCGAGCACACTCCCTTACTCCCGCTTCAGACCCCAGAGAGCTGCATGCACGTGCTACCGCATTGGCTGACTGTGCAAGCCACACCTGCACACGAGGGCCACGCCTCCACACGAGGGCCACGCCTCCACACGAGGGCCACGCCTCCACACGAGGGCCACACTTGCACCAGGTCACGATATGTGAACTCGCATTCCAGAACCGGAGGAAGAACATTCCTCACTTTCTGCACCAATATGAACATTAACAGCAATTAATAAACACAGTGCCAACTAACCAAGAACAGCAAAAACAGCACTACTGGGCCGAAACTTTGCCATTTAAAACACATCACTGAAATATTTTAACATTCGCTGGCAGGTTCAGTGTTACAAAGTTAAAATGGACGGAACTGTGTCCACTGCCTCCTACTCCACCGCATTCGGGCTTTTCGGTACCGGGGACCGGTTATTCGCAGTTGCTGTCTAGGCATCGCCCAGATCTGTGGTGGTAGGAGCTGCTAACTGAAGCACTTTCCCATCACTGGAACCACCATCAAAGAAACGCAACAGGAAACTCAACAATAGAAAAACACTTTCATCAGTTACATTAGAAATCACTGTCTTCCGCATCACAAAGGCATTTTCTGGTGAACACACACAGGCTGACATGCGCATGCGTACACACACACACACACACACACACCTCTTGATAGTCATCTGAAAGAATTGCAAATAAGCAGCAATTAGCATGTAATGGGTCTTTATCAGGTTGAAGATCAGTCTAGTCCCACAGCCCTTCTCTCCCAACTAAACCCTTAAATGCTGGGCTAACATTAGCATTGTGATAACAAGCTTGTTTACTCTTGGCCAAAACTGTAAAAACATAAATAAATAAATAAATTTAAAAAAGTTAAATCTGCTCTCTAATAGGACTGCCTATGTTGGAGAGACTAGTACTCAGCAGAAGTAGTAGGAATTCTGCACATCAGCCTTTGTGTTCCAGGGAACATTTCAGCAACACATTCCAAGAGATTCTAGTTTTGATTTGCAAACAAAATGCACAGATGTGTATCTCCGGCACAGCTCACATTCAGGGCAATATCACACTAGCAGCTCCAAGACTGCTCATATTCACAATTCACAACAGTTAGACGTCTTGTGGTCATCAGCTTTAAGAACTTGATATTAATCTGTGGTATTGCCCCATCATAACAGAGCCTAAATGAGTGAGCTTAAACCATTCAATGGGCTGAATGAGAAAAACAACATTCGCGTGTTTCTGGTATTACTGTGACAGCCTTCCGCGTCTCTTCCCAGTCACCAGAGCCACAGCTGTAGTTTCTACACCATCCAGGGCAGTCGTTCAAATTAAGCCCGTCAGCAAAAACTCTGCAAAGCTTTGAACCGCTAAAATGCTAAACATTAAAAAACGTGCTCATTTGTGGCTTTGGTAATACGACCAGAATGAAGGCGATGAAAGCGCGCGAGCGCGTGCTCCAAGTCTCCTCAGACGACAACGACGAGACCGAGAGAAAAGCGGCAGATGTGAGCAGGCTTGCTAACGCTGCTAACCTGAGAGAAACGCAAGCGCCATGTCTCATGCCCCTTTTTTTACTAGCCGCCCGAAACATTCTTCCTTCGTTCTACACCTAATCGTCTTCCTCACAGCTGTACAGCCCAGGTCACTCGAACACCATTATAATTGCTTAAAGCCTGCTGAGAAACCACACTGAGCTGTTTCGCAGAGACCAGAAACATTCAGGCCCCTTCTGCCACACAGCTGAACTGTAAATGGCACGAGCACACTAACGCTGCAGACATTAAATGTCTGGAAAAAATACAAACCTACTGCCTTAACTGAAAAACAAGGCTAACCCAACGTGCCTGAGGAGGGCTTGTGTTGAGTAAATTAAGTACATTATTAGTCATTAGCTGGAGCTTAAATCAGCCACCATCTATGTAATTTTAAACTTGAGTTATTCTTCACTTGTAATGGACTCATCCCTGTGGATGTTTTCACAGAATGAAAGCTCTCTTCTGTTCTTGTGGTCATATGCTCCGATATGTTGCAATTGTTATGCCAGTATTTCTGTGGAGAACAGATAGAAGCTCCGATTTGCTCTACAATGCTAACGGTCCCCACTGAGGTCAGACAGCCAGGCATTTTTCCAAAAAATAAATAAATAAAATCAGTAAACTGCTTTAACAGTCATTTCCACACCTGGCAACCGCCAACTGATGTCAAAGTCTTTCACTGGAGCATAATGAGAACATGCAACAGAAACTAAATTGCTCTTCCTAGACAATCATTGGATCCACGTTTGGCTCATAAAAACACAACAGACCTACTAGGTCTGTTTATAATTTTGCTTAGTACACAATAATTTGCATTCAGTGAAGAATGACCCATCTACCACCTGGGTTTAGTCAGAACACACGGCGTAGTGACGCTTGATTACAGCAGGATCATCAAAGCTTCACATCCGAATCACCCAGGTAATCAAGCCCTGAACTCCATGACCCCCAAAGCCACAGTGAACCGTTGGTGAGCAATCCCAGTCACGCCAGCCCGTCTCGGCATTAACCAGCTCTGCGTCGGATGCCTGCTTGGTAATTAGACTGGAACGAGCCAATGATGAGAGAGCTGAAAAGCAGGGCAGGGCCTCGTCGTCTGGATGGGCCGACAGCCGGACCGAGCTGAACCGCACGTGCCCCGTCCCGTCGTCTGGGATCTGGAGGGGCCCGAGGATGATGAGCAAAGCAGGCGCTGCTGGGACAAGTGGCGCTGGACGACTGCACAGCTCCAATGGCCGTCCACACCATGAGGACTAAAACAATACGGTTAAGGACTGTGCGGCAGAATGAACATAACGCACCAAAAAGCATTAAGCGTCTAGTGTGGTAATGAAACTATGATGTACAATGAATAAACAAATAGGCTGTTACTACAGAGTTTCTTCAATCCAAGCTAAGCCTAAATGCTTAGTTTACCCTATCCAGATGCTTATTAGGCTGTTGTGAGTCGTCTACTACAAGTGAATGACTGAATAGACTTAAGGAAAAGAAGTGTCAGAATAGCAGTTAATTATGAACACCCCCCCAGTTCTGCTGATCTGTTAAACACCACCCTTCACCCTCCACCCTCAGCTGAATGTAACCACAAAAGCATTTCCTCCCAGAGGAAACATACACTGCTGCAAAAGGTCTCCAAATTAAGAGTTTGTGGACCAGGTGTGTAGGGGTTAGCCAAAGCCCGAGTGCAAGACCTGACTCACAAAGAGGGTTCCAGCCCTGAACCTCCCTCACCTGCCAACTACCTCAGTCGATCACCTCCTCCCCCATAGAACCCAGCGAGGGGTAGGAATGTAGACTCCGCCTGTTGCCAGGTAACAGAAGGAGCATGTTATTTACAAAACGCCAGCCAACTCTAATCGCAAAACACACGGTGCCAGATCAACCCCAGGACACACTGGCTAGACTACGAAACAGCAGTTCGGAAGGGAAGCGAGCAAACGCATGATCCTGGTACGAGTGGGAGGGGCTCAACATGTGCCACACCCACAACCATCCAAACAGAGACGGAGACGTCACCCCTGAAACGTGCCGAGGCCAAATTCTAAGACTTAGCGCCCCAAACAGCCATAATTCACACCTCCCCAGAAGCCAGAAACACCACAGAGAGGAGTTACAACAGCAGGCCGTTCACACCTCTGACGAGCTAGCTCAGCGGAGAGCACAGCTCCTCACACTTACAGAGTGGCGAACACAATGACTTAGGCCCATCGTCAGCTAAACACTGCTACAATCTACTGCTTGCGTCTCTGACCTACAGTTCAACCCCTTGTATATCAATGCTGATTGTATGCTGATAGTAAACCAGCCGACCTGCAAACTGACTCATTGAGAAAAATTGCCCGTTGTTACGGCTGGGTCATCCAGTGTGTTCGTTTGAACCATCTGAAAGATAAAGATCTACCTAAAGTTCTTAGTGTGCGTCAGGCGCAGCCCTGGGGTTTTCCCCTGCCTACGGATATGACCCCAACACGCCACGTCAATTTTGTCTGCCGTGATCAAACACATGCATCTTCTGGTGCTCGTGAGCACAGGGGCTTATTACGTCAGGTTGCCCCGCTAGAGGAAAGCAGTAAAAAACCCAGACTACCTCTGCATAGTAAAGACAATTCACCCAATCACTTCAGTCGCTGGTCGAGCCTGTCGCCATCAACCTTTAAAACAACACGGTCTAGTCTTACAACAGACCATCCTTTCAGAGTACACACCCCGATGCCATGGAAACTCCAAATGTGAAAGCATAACCATGAAACAAAAAAAAATGTTGACAAAAGGTCACTTGGAAAAGTTTCGCTTCTGGAAAAAAACAGGTAACAACTAGCAATGCACAAAGCACTCCATTGTCCAGTGTGTGTGAACAGCTCTAATCACTGTGCTGGGAATCTTGGTGAAGAAGAACTCATCAGCCAACACACACACACACACACACACACACATCCAGATGGGATCATGACTGCAGACAGCTTCATAGAAAGCGGACGGAGAGAAACAGTAAATCGAGAAAAGAAATCTGTCCACTCAAGGAAGAAGGTAAAACCCAAACAGAGTGAAAACATCTCAGTTTAGCCATGTCAAAGTGACCTCGGTGTCCGAGGTCAATATTGGTTTAGCAGTTGCTGAGTCACAGTGGGTAAACTTTGAGAGAGGGACAAACTCATACAGGGATTACCCCGACGTGTGTCAGGTCTGAAACATCCATGATGTAATTCATAAGTATGACATCTTACAAACGAAGGCGGGAGTTGGAGTTCGCGGGATGTCTTACGTGACGGCATTAAGATGAAGCCAAGCTTTCTGAGATAAAACATAGCGAGGCAGATGAGAAGCTACTCGTATTTGTTCAGTAACATTCTCCCCAAGACTGGCCACAATGTGGTCGCAAATTCATTGCGTTTGGCTGGGACCACAGACAATCCTTCTCCTTTCACTTAACCACAAACCATCTCCAAAAAACATCAAACACCAAAAGCCTCTTTTTAACCCTGCTGAATATGTCTGCATGGTAAGACATTATTCTTAAAAAACGTAAGACGGTCAACATCCAACATCATCCGACCATCTCGAAGCGTACAAAATGGGTAATCTATAACGCACGTGCATGCATTTGATCAAGCTAGGACCACGTCTTTAATTTGCAGATCCTTCCCGATTGTGTATTCCTCCTGCAGTGCCTTTTAATGGATATGCAGTTCACAAGTCCTTCCTGATAAATAAATGGATCTCTTCTACATGAACAAATGCAAACATGAATTAACATTTACATTTTACAATGACCACCCATTTGAGAATAAATCCAATTGTCCAATGAGAACCTGTGACCCATTCCAGCCAATGAGTTCTCATCTCTAACCAAATGCTATGCAGACAGAGACAGGGCTTAGGACATGTTACTCCTCCACATTACAAGGAATGTTTCTCCTTCAGGTCTTTAACTAGTGGTGAAGAACTGAGAACCCAAAATGGCTTATCCTAAATGACTCCATATTTCCTCCCTAAATGGTAAATATTTGACATCATTGACTGCAGGCCTCTTAAAATCCCATTGAAGGGCTAGTGAAAGAATGGTGGGGGATGCAGGCGACCCATCCGAAAGCTCTTCAGGACGAATTACGAACTGTCCATGCGAGGCCCCTCTCTAACAAAGCACAGCTTGCTCCTTGCACAAAAACCATAAATTTCTACTCCAACTACATGGCTGACGAGGCCACTCATGAGGTGCGTGAACCCTGCCCTCAGGCGCTCTGCCCCGGTGGTCTGCACACTGCCTAATTTTATTAGTGCGAGTGGAGAAGCGTCGTGCAGCTTGCAGACCTGCACGACTCTTTCAGGGCCCAACTGCAGCAAGGCGAGAGTTTCGCCGCACGAGCGGGAGTGCGGGAACCGATCTCGCCTTCCATCCAGAAGAGCAGCTGGCTGTCTGAAAGGCTTCCCCATGGAACTTTTGGAAAGTTCCTTTGTGTGTTTTTCGAAAACTCCCAGCGACCACACCATAGGACAGAATGTAGAGTTCCCCCCACGCCCCATCATGCAATTCACAGCGGGCTCTGACGCTCACCGCAGCCGAGCAGGTGCGTCTTAGCACCGCCCCACTCCAGAGCGCTTCACCTGGAACAGCAGCACGAGGCCATGACAACAACGGCGAGGGGGGAGACGATTGAGCGCACGACGGAGCTCTGGAGGCTGCTGGGAAATGGCGGTGCAAGGCTGCATTTCTGCCATCAGACAACCAAGAGCCAATCAAAAACAAAAACTCTTCCTTTTGCCTTTAGATCCTGTTTCTGACCACCCCTCTTGCACAGTGACGTCTCACCAGTGAAAAGTTCAGATGAAGTCATCACGGGGGGAGCTTCTGTTCTTACCATGACTTCATAGCCCACGAGTGTGAGTGAAGTGGTCTGCAGGGGGGTCGCGCTGTCTGGAATATGTGAGCATGGTGAGGGAAGCGGCAGTGAGGAGAGATTTACCTCACACACTCACAGGCACACACGAACCTACACGGCAGCACACGCCCAGTCACACAGCCACCGGACCCTTCACAGCAGGTTAATCACGCTACATCATCCGTTCCAGTCCAGAGAGGGGGAGAGAGAGACAGAGAGAGAGAGAGAGACTCTTATTCGGGGTAGAAAGGCTGGAGTGGAAACTGGAGTCACTTGCAACCCGCTCCAAGCAAATCCCCTGCAAAGCTCTGCCGGGCCTGACACCCAGCAGCAGATACCCAAGGCAGGTCCAGCCGCCGTTGTCCATCTCCTGTCCACATCTGCTCCGGTTAATGATCACAGCCACCAACCCGGCCCAGCCCCACGTCCCGCAGACCCAGAACCAGGAGAACGGAATAGCTCCAAATCCTCCATTCAAAAGGAATGGGAAGTCTATGGTCTTATTATGACTTAAGGGGGTCTTCTTCTTTAAGAAGGTCTAGGGTTGGTCATAGAACAAGCAAGAGGAGCTGAACAGCAACACAGAGGAGGCTCTCGCTCTTGTACTCAGACAGTCAGCTTACAAGTTATGTACTTGAGAAGATATTCTGTTCATTGTATTGCGCTCATTGATTTAATCACTGCACACTCATGTCAGTGTGCAGCATCCCATTAGTGACTAATGAAACGGGCATGAGAGCTCAGAGCGGAAGAGAGCACGGATACAGCCAACACCCAAAACAAACTCAGGGCACTCACAACGCCAGCCTCAGCAGCACACAGGCCAAGACATCTGAACCGGTGGGACATTAACAAAGCGGCCCAAGGCAAAAATCAAAATCAGATTACATATACAAGTGACATGGATGTGATAATTCATACACACTAGAGTTCTAATTTATTTATGTCAACCTCAAAGACACAAACAAAAAGAAATGTCCTACAGTTCCCATATTTATGGGAGACAATCCTTCAGGATGACATTAGCTGTCTAAAGCACCTGCAATCTGCACCTCCTCCCCAAATATTCCATCAGTAAGGCCCCCTTTCCTGCCAGTGACATCACCCCGTCCCACTACTCATGTCCTAAATAAAGCTTGATCAAATACTGGCACATGCACATGATACTATGATAAAGCGTTGGAGGCGGGGCTTTGGGAAGAAGAGGGGCAAGGGTACTTAGGAGTACACACACACACACACACTATTGTTTAGGGTCAGACTGGACAAACACTAAATCTCACTTTTAAAAGACTGTCACTCCCCAGCTGTGGAGACAGGCTTTGATCTGTATAGCACTTCACATTTTAGGTTGGGATTCAAAACAACAGTTGGAGACACCTCGGTGGTGTCCCGAGGTCCTCAAATATCCCCCGCTGCGCTCGAGCTGAAGCCGCAGATATCGGTTTTATCCCTCTGTGGTATTTATTCGCAGCGTTCCCCAAAGCGAGCAAACGTACGAATGAACAATTCCATTAAATTCAGTAAAACCTCTAGGGTCTAACAGGCTGGTCTGCTTTGTATTTACACAGAAGTCCTAAGATAAAAAGTATTGATTTGCCTAGTACTGTTGCGTCAGTTAACCTAAAAATTCAGTGATGGTAATGAAGCTGAAGTTTCCCTCAGATGGCTGTATTATTATGTGTAACATCCGTTATCCGAAGATGTATCTTTTTTTCCTTTGTAACGGTGCGAATGGAAATCTGCAACTAGTTTTTCTTCTTTTCTTCTCCTAACTCATGTCCATCGACTTAACACATGTAGAGGTTTGTAGAAGTATTGATTTACTACTGCTAACAAACATTCATAGAAACCAACATTCAACATTCATAGACAAACTTACCTTGGCGAATTAGTCATATAAAAGTCCAGAGCGTAACCAAAGTAGCTGCCTCGCGGTCCGCTGTATATCGAGGGGTTATCTACATCTAAGTTGAATGCAACGCACAAAGGTGAAAGGATAGCGATTAAAAGTGTAAGTCGCCCGGGAAGGGAGCAGCCCATCAGGGATAAAGTCGCCGCAGTCTTTGAGCGGTGTCTTCGGGAACCCATGATATTCGACTCGACAAGCCACCTATTGAATTAAACTTGCCGGTTTTCTTTTCAACAAAGACGAAGAGTTCGGCGGAGTCTTCCAGCAGCTGTGGCGCTTTCGTCGCCTAGACTAATACCATGCCTGTACGCACTGTACCAGCGGTCCTTCTTTAACAAAACTCAGTCGCCGTCCTACTACTTCCACTGCTCTCTCGCTCACTCGGTGTCTCCGCTCTCTCTCTCCCTTAATTGAAGTAATATTGGGAAGAGGAGTTCTGTAGACTCGTGACAATCTCCAGAAGAGGTGGAGCTAAGAGGGCAATTGAGAAAGCAGGGATGTGTTTGCGGAGAATGAAACTTCCTAGGTATTAAAGCTTCCAACGTATTTTGGGTTATGAGTGGCTTCTGGTCTGTTTGGCGAGTGTATATCTAACAGCGTTGCGTCTTTGAGTAATATTATTTTCAGAGATCCGTTACATGCGAATGCGCTTGCTCCAAAAATCAGTTGTGCCCTACATATCACAATCTCCTGCCTCAGCAAAAACACTCAGCAGACGGGCATTTGTGGGATACAAAAGATAGAAATGTTTTGTGTTTATTTGTTGAACCACACAGATCTCAGTTTCCTATTACGAACTCCAACTCAATTTTGTGCAATAAATGTATGCAACGCGACATTTAATGTGTATATTTGAGTCATTCAAATGTCTCTTTTTAATGACATCATTACTATATATTTTTTCTTCCAAGCGACCATCAGTTGCAACACAAGTTAATATTGTGAATGTGTAGGCTACATAAACAAAGCTTGCCTAGAAAAAATAGTATTTGCCCATATTATAATGTTGTATAATATAATCGCGAGCATGTAAACACTGACATTTTAAAATGAAATGGCTGAAATTTCAGTTTTTTGCAGCAAAATATGACTGTTTTTTTTTAAATATCACGTACGAGTCCAGCAAAAACACTTTAGAGTAGACTAATGTCAAATCATATTTGGAATAGAAACTAGAACAAAGCGTGGGAACCCGATATATGGGTCGCTTCGGTGTTTAAAATAATATAATTTTAACCTGTAAAATACTGTTTGGAAATTCATCTTAAAAGAACAACAAACTACAATCTTCCTGCGAAGGTTTTGGTCCAGGAAAAACATGTAATAAATGTGGCCTGAGGTGCCCATTGTGAACATTTTATGATCAATCTGCAGCTGTCTGGTCTTGTGTGGGTTTTAGTGTCTGAAAATGTTAGTCTGGTCTTTAGTGTCTGAAAATGTGCTGTATATTAAATATCATGTGCTTATAATTCTGTATGTATCTTTATGCCATTTTGGAAGTTCCAGCTACACCATAAATAGTTAAAATTAATCCGATTTCAGGCTATACTGACAGGTCGTTATTTCTTTTGCAAATAAACCTGGTGTAACTTTTCACGGAGGAACAATGTTTGGCAGTGGGATGTACTGGGCCAATAAATGAGGTCTGTAAATAAGAAGCTGGTGTTCGGATTGGCTTATGAAAACGTCCTAAAGAATCCTTTGACATGGTGAAATTGTCATCGCATCTCCTTACCTGTTATCTTCATTGCCTTCTTTATCCCCAAGTAAACAGATGAAATTGAGATAACGCTTGCAGCGTACAGGAGATGTTTAGTTTAACATCCACACCACTTGTTGACAAATAACTGGCCTGTCCAACAATTACCTAAATTTAAGAAAGTATGGTGTAAACACATGCTATTTCCCGTCAGTGTAACAATGCTTGAATGTTCTTAATATTCAGTTTCTGTATTTACATATGACTCATGTAAAGACTTGGGACGTTATGCTGTTAAGCTCCGGTTACTATAGTGAGACGCAGTTATGGAAACAGTAGCACCTCTGACTGGAATCGGGATGATGGTTTATTTGATTCACTCTCTGCCTCAGAGACCAGTGAGAAGAAGCCAAATTAGGTAGTGCGGCTATGGGCAGTGTTGGGGAGCCCAGAACACGCATTTAACAGCAGCGAGGGCTTCTATATTTATCAGTAGTGTTTCCGCCTGTGTGCGGGGTCAGAGAGATTCGAGCAGGGCGTAAAGAGCGAGCTCACAGCTGTTGAGGGCAGTGGGTCATACTGCAGTCATAGCTTGGTCAACTATTCAAATTTCACTTTGTAGCTTATTAGCAGATCTGTCTACCATTCAAAATGGCCATCAGATGTTAAAGATGCCTCAGAGCAAATTGGGCCGTCAAACTAAATGAAAGTGTTTAACGTTTGATGAATTCGGGGAGGTAAGTCAGTAGACCATCACAGGCTGGAGTGAAGTCAAAAATATCTGCCATCACTCCAGAGACATGTGCATGTGTGATAGGCCAAGCAGATATTTCTGATATCTATATGTGTACGTCCAGCCACACGCCATAAAGGGACATAATATGACAACGGTTCCCTTCACCTTATCTCAGAACTTTCGCATTCATGCCTGTGGTTATTTCCATCACACGTCAGGTCTGCACAGTCAGGCTTCCGGCCGTTATTACACGTGGCCAGACACAACACACCCACATGACCTAACGCCACTGGGCACACTGAACCAGCTTGAGGGAACGTAGTCAGGAGAGAATCTATCTGCAGTGTGTGGGGTCATTACTGTCCTCAGGAAGGCCTACGGTGAAGACCCCAGACACATGGTACCGTGAGCATGGCATGGCCTCACTCAAGGTGCACTGGGAACGCATCCGTAAGAATAACAGGATAGAATGAGGTAACATGGCTGGATGTGGGTCAGAGGGGCCTTCACGTGTTCTGCAGAGGGACTGTCATGTGGCATTCTGCTGAAACGCTGCTGTATCCGTGTGGGTGGGAGGGTGGGGTTGCAGTCCAGCGACTGATTGAAATCCATGTTTGTTGTTCATATTTTCTATAGAATCATTAGAAATATCTTTCCTGTACTGTAGAAACAAAGCAAAACAAGGTATCTAGTGGCAACTTGCTATCACAACACAAAGCATGGATATGTTGTTTTACTCTTAGTATATGTAAGTATATTTAACTGAGAATTATCACGAAACATGTACATGCTCATTTTCTATAAAGCTCATGTGAATCGTGTTAAATCTTCTCGGGGGATTTCAATTACGTGTGCTCCCTTGCTCACGCGCAGCTCTGTTTCACATCATCATTTGTTCTCGTCCATGTCATTCCCTTAGAGAACTGTCCTCTAAAAAGAGGAGGAGACATTTCATGCTTCCACTGTGACATCACACACGCTCCCATAGCAACCAATGAGGGGCTCAACAAAAACATAGTGAGTGGTTTGTGCTGTTCTCCAAACAGCTGAGCAACTGTTATAAATATAGAACTTATATCTCCTACACTTGCACTTACACACACTCCTACATACACAGGCATAGCAATGCACCCACCCACCACACACTCATACACCTACCCACCCACACACACACACGCACACACGCACACACACAAATGTAAGGTATTTTAATTCATTTGTGTACTCCTATAGCTAAGTTTTATTAAGCCTACATATTAAATCCCTAAACCTTACCTCATTAAGCAAATGCTAATCTTTAGACCCTTTGACCTCTTTATAAAAGCTGCATTGTTCACATTTTCCAGCTTTAAAATATTTTTTTTATCACTATGTGATAAATATGTCCATAGGCACTCTCTGACATACCCACACAAACCAACCCCCCTGCCACACCCACCCTCCCACATACCCACACACACACCCTCCCTCACACACACACACACACACACACACACACACGTACTCCCTCCCACACACCCACACATGCACACACACACACACACAAACACACACACACACAGTGTGTGCTCATAGTAGATGGTGTTTGTTGTTTCAAATAAGCACAGTATAAGCACAGTTCTTCTTGGTTTTGATATTTGATTTGCTTCATTTGATGCTTGTGTGTATATGTTTGTGATGAAGCTGTATCTTTTTTCTCTCAGGTCTCAGGTCATGTGCAGGTTGTGTTGCATGCCCAATGCCCCATGCCCCACGCCCCACGCTCTACGCCCCACGCCCATGGCCCATGGCCCATGCCCCGCGCCCTGCGCCCCACGCCCATGCCCCATGCCCCATGCCCCACGCCCCATGCCCCATGCCCCATGCTCTTATCAGAGCTTAAGCACACAATTAAATGTGTGTGTACATAAACCTGTGGCAGCATACACATACACACACACACACAAATACAGAGAGAGAGAGAGAGAGAGAGAGAGAGAGACTCCTCTTCACCTAACTCCAATAGACTAGTGATAGGCATCACTGAGACAGGAAATACCTTTAGTATAAAGATCTGCCTTCACTTCCTGTCTTGGCAAACAGTCGTATTTCACACAATCATACCCTGGAATTCCATTCCCTCAACCCTTTCTTCTTCAACCGTTCCCTGTTTGAGAGCGGAAGGGTGAGGAGTGGGTTGCTGTAGACGGCATGTTACGCTGAGTGCTGGCGGACAGATTGGTCATTGAGGAATGAGATTTGGCCTGGTGAGGGATCGTTGTAGCGTCTGCACTGGCCAGCAGACCCGCACTCCCACGTTGGCTTCAGAAAGCTACAAAATGGATTAATGTCAAGTGTAAATGAAGGGCATCTTGAAAAGCGCCATTGTTGTTCTTAAGATGCTATTTATGTTGGAACCTTCTTCGGGTAACTATTTAGACGCCATTTCAGCCGGTGCTAATGGATGGTGGGTGTGGATCTGCTGTTGATGTTTTGTTCTTGTTGCTGGGACACACCTCATTTCTGCTGGAACTTCTCTGCCGAAGCCAGTTAATGGTTCGCAGAGTCTTTCGTAAGAAGCACGGCTGACTGTAGAGTGCCACTTGGTTGCTAGATTAGCAGGTTGTAAATAACAACCAAAGACTGTGTGGTTAGTCACTGTACTAAACACGGTTTCGAGCTGTGGAAAGTCCATCTCGCCGGATTCACCTTCACATTTCCGACGTTTCGTATCCACTTACATAGACCACAACCATCTTAAATGTTCTGCTTTTTTTTTTACTTGACAGCTGTGGAGACCACCTCAAGATCAGGCTGCCCACTGACCATTGGTCCCAAATCATGTCAATCAGTTTTAAACAAAAAAGAGAACGCCTCCTCATAACTAATTTGGCTGAGAGCTGAGAGCTAATTTCCTTTATGTAACACATTGGACACTGAAGGTGAAATGGGACTCGGCGTGGGCCCCAGTCCTAATCCAGTCCTAATCCAGTCCTAATCCAGCCATATGGTAATTCCCATCATATACATCTATACTTTCTAGGCCACTGTTTTCTTTTCAAACTTATAGCCTGAGATTTGACAGTGTCTCCCAGACAAGGCAGGGGATTTACATGATGACGACGCACAAACGCCCACTGCATAGGGCCACTATTTAAAGAGTCACAAAACATCTTACGACGTGTGGCTGTGTGTTACACACATGAGCTCTCCACAGTCAGTGCACTGAGTGCTGTTCTGAGATCAGCTCCTTTGCATAAATGCAGTCATTTTCATTAGGTCACGACAGGCAAAAATGGATTACGACTGATCCTGAACCAGCAAGCAAAGGCACCTATAATTCACCGTCTGTGGCTTTTACATTTCAGCAATTAAGTTTCTTTACCTTGACCGTGTTCAGCTCTGACCCTCGTGTTTAAGAATCCTGTAAAACACGTCATCATATTACACAGGGCACTCGAGGTTCGGCAGAGACAGCACCAGTCATAGACTGTTGAGTGTAAAGGTGTGTCTGAAAGGGTTAGTTGCCCCATATTCACAAATTTTTACCAGTATTTCTGTCCCGTGTAGCATATCTGCTTAGTTACAGTCATAACCTCGGTGCGTTTGTTAGAAGGAACAACTTTACTAAAGCACATGTGAGTTGCTATCTGCTAGTGTTCACAGAAGGAAATGTGTTATTTTTCAGGTTAACCTTTAACCTTTGGTCAAGACACACTATTGTGGAGTCATAATGGTGTGTGCAGGGTCACCCTCCAGACCTGGCTTCTATTGAGATGATACTGAGCATGTAATGGTGTGTGCACTCTGCCTATTGCACTCTGTGAGTAATGTTCACCCTCTGACCCCTTATGGTGTTTTCTTATTGGACCAGCTCTGCTGTGGAGCAGACTAGGGGCCCAGCTGAAAGGAATGTGGCCATAAAAAAAGAGTGTGTTCATGTGTGTGTGTGTGTGTGTGTGTGGGTGTGTATGCATGCATGTGTGTTCATGTGTGTGCACATGTGTGTGTACACAACAGAAAGCAGGCAGGCCTTGATTTCACACTGGCGGTAGCCACCAGGGAATGATGTTCCATCATACGACCCCCTCACACACACACACACACACACACACACACACGCAGTTCAACAGTACTGCTTTCCCACACCCACGGCCTTCCCAGACATGAGAGTAATCATGCTACAGAAGGCATGTACAGAACCTAATCACATACGCTACCCACTACACACCATGCCACTCTCATAACACACACTGTAACACACACTGTAAAACACACTGTAACACACACTGTAAAACACACTAACACACACTGTAACACACACTGTAACACACACTGTAAAACACACTGTAACACACACTGTAAAACACACTGTAACATGCACTGTAACACGCACTGTAAAACACACTAACACACACTGTAACACACACTGTAAAACACACTGTAACACACACTGTAACACACACTGTAACACGCACTGTAACATGCACTGTAACACACACTGTAAAACACACTGTAACACACTGTAAAACACACTAACACACACTGTAACACACACTAACACACACTAACACACTGTAACACGCACTGTAACACGCACTGTAACACACTGTAAAACACACTGTAACACACACTGTAACACACACTGTAAAACACACTGTAACATGCACTGTAACACGTACTGTAACACACACTGTAACACACACTGTAACACACACTGTAACATGCACTGTAACATGCACTGTAACACGTACTGTAACACGCACTGTAACATGCACTGTAACACACACTGTAACACGCACTGTAACACACACTGTAAAGCAACGCTGTGGGCCTCACAGGTCCATACATACACACACAAGGACAAAACACTAGAAACAACACAATATCAATAACACAAGTCCTCTCTTCTGAATAACAGGAATAGCTGTTAATGTCCAGTGTTAACTGTGAAACCACACGAACCCATAAAAGCAAAACCATACTGTGTTGTTGTTTCTGAGTGGTTGGCGACATTCCTGTTGTTTTTCAACAAGGATATTCTGGAGAGTGAAACGAATGATCCTTCTAATTGTGTTGGTCAGTTTCAATAACTATAATAATTATGGTAAATCTAATCATTTTAGATCTGGCAATATGCGTAATTCTTTCATATCTGTGCTGGTGAGAGTAGTGTAGCTAAACAACCATTTTAGATACATTTTAGATGAGATTTACACTAACGGTCTGTGCCTCTGTGCTGAACTATTTAGTCTGTAACTGTACTGTGCTAATCGTCTGCTGCATGTCTCTCTATATCCTGTGATTGTTCCTTGTGTCCTATTCAGACATCGTCCAGTCACATCTAAACTTGGGCTTGAGGGAGAAGCGTTGGCACTCACCACAGATAGGTCCCCAGAAGGTCACCTTAACCCAACACTGTGTGTCCCTAAACCTCAGCCTTCTAGAAGGTGACTCACCACATTTCCTAATAAACCTCCAACACACAGAGTTTCCCCACAGTGACAGGATCTTCCTTATAAGTCCATGTTAACTTCAAAAGCCGTGCGGTCTGTTAAGGACAACGCACAGTGGAGAACCTTATATAGATGCCACAAAGGAGGGATGATTCGAGTGTTCAAGGCGGAGAGGTGGTCGTTTCTGGGTCACACGCAGGTCAAAGATGATGGTCCTGAAGACCCCAGGAGCCCAGTTCTTTGGAAGATGATAGCATGTAGAGAGTAGCCCTCATCAGCAGCGAGGGAGCAGTGAGGGTGGTCAACGTCTACTCCTTCAACGTTTAAGGCTGGAGAAAGGGAGACTTTTACCCCGGGGCAATTTCACAGCATCCGGTTACCATCAAAATAAACCAACGAGGACACTCTGGAGCAAGACGAGTAGGGTGAAGACATCTGTTGTGATGCACAGGCTGGAATGGGTGACTGAATTTACTGAATGAACTGGATGTCTGCGTTGGTGAACTGAGATATCCTCACACCCAGTAATGCCAGTCCACTGGTGAACTGAGATATCCTCACACGCAGTAATGCCAGTACACTGTTCATTTAGAAAATGTTCTCGGCGCATCTTGGAACTGTTTCCTGTCCACATAGGCCCTCAGACATCCTGAGGTGTTTAATCAGTCCCAGAGAATTACAGATGCCTGCACAAACAGGCAGAAAACAATGAGACTGGGGCTTATGGGTGGATATGTGCCAACCTTCGCAGGTCCTCACCCACCATGGCCGTGTTGCTCTGAAACAGTGCAGTGTTACTGCGAAACGGGCCCAGCACTTCCTGTCTTTGTGTGATGGAATGCTGCAATGTTTTCACTGGTATGCGTTGTAACCATCATCTTCTCTTAACGCCAATGACTCATCTCGCATAGATTCTGACAAAAGTTTTGAAAACATGAAGGAGGGAACTCCCTTTTCTGTGCGAAACTGGTACTGGTGCTGCTACTGCGAGAGGCACTACAGGCTAACACATATGAGAACTTGTCTGGCGTTGTGTGTAATAGAAAACAGGCCATTTGAGATCAGTTTCTTCTTCTGCCAGAAGGTCTGCCAACGCTGAAGCTCCTTTGTCTGTGCACTCAGCACCAGTAGTTTTCCACTGGGACCAGCATCGGGGACTGAATGAGACACAGAGACATCAGGAAGTGTTGCTTCTCTGTCCCCGCTGTCCTGCCAAGACCAGGACAACAGGACGGTCCTGTAAAGAACACACAACGGCTTGTCGCGCACAAGCAAAACACTTTTCTGCTTGCGCATCACTAGCTGGTTCTAGAAACTGGCGAGAGATGAAAAGGTCGATACTCCTGCTAGTAAATAAACACACTGGGAAGGTACCCAAGCCCGTTTAGAAGGCAGCAATTGTTTCTTTAAGAATGTTTCCATCCAGTAGTTTCAGCATGCTAAGATGTTCTAAGTTTCTTTCATTCTTAATGCAGCCAAGTAGATTTCAAGATAAACACTTAGTGGACCACCATGTCTGCTCATCTCCTACCACAGCGCTTCCCAACGCTTTTCAGCTCTCTGAGTCCCAACGCCAAGCACTGTGACCTGGAAAATGCACATTGATACGCTGCACAAGTCACAGCGTAAGACCGGCCACGCACTTCAACACACGACCCATTTACCCCAAACGCTTCACAGTTTTCTAGTCTACAACCTGACTGAGATGTTAGAATACCAGAAAACAGTGATGTAGAGGCTAATAAACAATCAAGCTACAAAGTAACGAAAAAATAATAGACACTTCCCATCTACAAACGTCATCTCCTCCTGTGGGTCAAGGTAAAGGAACCACCGCGATATCGGTCGGAACATCAGACACTCACTGGGATGGGAGTGTTTGTAGAAGTGATGGGGCAGCACTGGGTTTGAGAGCGTTAATGGAGACGAGGTACCAACACTGTACACAGTGTTCAGCGTTCATGCTTTAAGTTAAAAAAGCCAGTGAGATATTCACACAAATGCTTAAAGAAATCTTGTTTTCCCCCAAGAATCATTTCTCAAGAATTATCCAAAAGAGTACAGTTCTGTTTGACCTTGCTTTCCCAAATAATACCATCCCAGGAATTTTTATTGAAAAAGTTCTGTATGAAATGCTTTCATGTTAATGTAATGTTTTCAAATACGATATCCGAAGCACCTGTATCGAAAATATGGTTCATTTTCTACGCGGTGTGTGTATACTCCATGACAGATACAGTCGTGACTAGGCTCTCCGTCAGATCTGCGTAAAACAACCTTTACCCAGAACACAAACCACTCCTTCATCGTGGAGGGTCTGGTTTCCAGCCCACACGTGTACAGGATATTAGGCATCTGTACTCAAGAGTGAATCAGCTCCTCATTCTTCTACTGAGGACCATGCAAATGTACAACTGTTTATTTCTAAGTGAAATCCAGCGGGCTCAGCACCTTTTAAGGCACTAAACGCTTCCTCCAAAGAGGCTCAGCTGAACATGAGTCAAGGCATTTGGGACTCAACCCCTGATTCATTTTAATGATGGGGATGTTAGACCCTACTAAAGAGAACAGGACATGCTCTCCACAGATGCATGCGTGTCATTCCTGAATGCTGGCGCTAAGAGATCCCATGGAAACGGCACAGTAAGAGTGGGTGCTGCTGAGGGGCTAGAGGGGCCGTGTGACGTGTGACACTCTGACCTCAGGGGTAAAATGTTTCTAGATATGATTATAAGGATGAAAAGCAATTGCTGACATTCAGACAATTTCCCACTGTGATCTGGGAAACTGAACGCCATGCTGAACTCATCCAGCAGATCAACACATGACTACTGTTGAGTGTGTCCAGCATCCACAAACCGGAAGGGCACGAGATGGGGGGGCAGGGAGTGAGGGAGAGAGAGAGAGAGACAGGGGGAGAAATGGAGATAGACAGGGAGAGGAGGGGGGGAGAGAGGGAGAGAGAGAGGAGGAGGATAGAAGGGGAGAGGGAGGGAGGGAGACAGAGGGAGGGGAGAGAGAGAGAGAGAGAGGGAGAGAAAGAGGAGGGGGAGAGAGAGGGCTCGGAGGGGGGCTCGGAGGGGAGAGGGAGGGAGGGAGAGAGAGAGAGAGGGGGGGGAGAGAGAGAGTGAGAGAGAGAGGGCGAGAAAGAGAGGCGGAGAGAGAGGGAGAGAGAGGAGGGGGCTCGAAGGGGAGAGGGAGGGAGGGAGAGAGAGAGGGAGAGAGAGGAGGGGGCTAGAAGGGGAGAGGGAGGGAGGGAGAGAGAGAGAGAGAAGTGGGGAAGTCTCTGGAAACATGAGTCATAAAATAATGATTATGAATCATCTGGAGCTCCGTGCCAAACGCCCACTCCTAGTTTCTTGCGAGTTCTTTTTGGCTTTTTCCTCCCTTCGTCTTCTGAAAACGGCTCTTTATTGGGGGTCTTACACTGCTGAAACACAACACTGCCTTTCTGTTGCTCTGAGAATGAGAAACAGAAGTGCCACACTTTCACTCTCACTGCTCACTGTCGCCCCTCCAGCCCCAGCTCAGCACACCAGACCAAAACAGCCCTACACACTTATCGCTATAACAACGCCCCTGCACCAGCACTAGTGTACGCTCGGAGGACTGACCAATGAAGCGGCTGCGTTAGCCCTGTGACGTTCCACTGGGAGAGAAGAGACCGCGAGTCTGTCCATAAAGTTTTGGAAGGGGCTAAAGTAACACATTTCTTGCAGAGGTCTCCCAACCTTTGACCTCCATGTTTGTGATTTTGTCCAGCTGTGGGGGGGGGAACATTTATGCCTGTACTGGCTTCCTTTCCTGAGCAGAGAGAAGTGCTGTGTGTCTTTCCAGAGGTCTGGTTTACATTAGACATTTGGCACGGTGCCCCCCAATAGCATTTCGCTTGGCTAGAGGAGATGTCAATGCCTCAGCCAGCCTCTGTCATGTCCAGCGCCACACACACACACACACACACACACTCACACACACACACACACACACAGCATTTTGACTCCTGACTAGAGCACGGAACATTTGAGCGAGCCACCACGGGATGTTCTGTGAGTTCATCTGGTTGCTAGGGCGGAGGGGGGGGGGTGTGCGTGTGCCG